>CM076573.1:441017249-441617249 GCA_034641835.2 Pinus albicaulis
CTCAATCGTTTTCAGAGGTTGGAGAGGTTGGACTCTTGGGAAACTTTTGGCACCATTGTACATATTTTTTCATATTTTGGCTAACGAAAGATCAGAGTTTTGCGGCACCTGTTGGGATTCTTGTGGTGTTCTGTTCTTGATGGTGTTTCTTATCTATTTATTGTAAGTTCTTCAAGTTTAATGTATGCCATTCCTTTCATATGCTTCTGAAACTAAAATGAATGAGTAGATGAGGTTGAAACCATTGTTTACAGTGCTCTGCCTTTGAATTCATTTAGTTTTACATGTTTTCGACTGTTTGGAGAGGATCCAAGTTCTTCTTTGCCCTATTCAGCCCCTTATCATTCTAATCCTTCCATATATCCAATCAAAATCATTAAGACATTTGCCTACCTCGCCCCAACTCGAAATCTGCAAAGGTCTGACCTTATCCCCGGACCCAAAATTTGTTTTCCCATTTCTCCAGCGAAAACCCAAAATATCAAAATCAAACATAACTATCCATTTACTAGCCTAAAATCAGCTCCTATCGTAAGTCATCTCGCACCCTATTGCTCATTTTATCGAGATTGACGGAGAGAGTCCTCTCCTGTCCTCGTAGGGCTAGCTACGAGGCTAAGCGTGGTTTGATGTAGCCTTGAGTTTTATCTCATTTCAGCCTGAGGTAGATTTGAGCGCTAACAGATTCCATGCCAACTTCCATGCCATCTATCTTAGATTCCATGCCTTTCTTCAAACCATCCATATTATTCTTCACACCATCCATCTTCACTTCCACGCCTTTCTTCAAAACTTCCATTTGATTTTTTGCTGCTCTTTGCGAGAGCGAAATTTGGTGCACATTCTCTTGTAATTTTGATAGATCATGTTGCAATTCTTCATTTTCATGAGTCATAGTAGAGCCTTTTGAAGGCTTAATGGGTTTTGAATTATTTTCATGGGGAATTTTTTAGAACCTGATACTGATATATATTCTACAATATGCCCTTGTAATCAATTCAAATTGATTCTTCAAACAAGACTTATGCAATTCGGAAAAAAAATACACACCTTTTTCTTGCTTTTGAGGAGCTCAATATTGAAATTGGATTATCTCTGTGGTTGCGACTCTTGAATATCTGAAATTCAGCACTGAGGTAGCCTTATGAATTCTCTTTTGAATTCCATAGGTCTAACCTAATTTGGATTCTCCAAGACAAAGTTATGTCCAATCTCCCACAATGACCTAATTATGGACTGGTTTAGTCGAGCGAACTCGTACGGCTCGCCACGTGTCACTGTTTCATCATTCGGCTCTAAAATTGATAGCCAAGAAACTACAGTCTGTGTAATTGCAACCACTTTATACAGAACTCCAAATCCGATGCTCAGAGAGAGAGTTATAAAACTTTTCCCACGATCACCTTTTTGAGATTAAATTTGGGAGCCTGAAAAAGCACTACATTCCATAGATCATATCTCTGAAAATATTGGGAAACAAGATCTGAAATTTGTTGACGAGTTTCCTCGGGATTTCTACTTCGCACCCTAAAAATTTTAGATTATTAACCTTCGTAGAAAAACAGTTATAGAAAAAATACCACGATGACCTGTTTAGAGCAAAGAAACCCTAGAATCCAAATCTTTGATACCAAATGTTGTGTAACCAACTCCAAAAATAGAAGAAAAGAGATATCAACGCCTTAGAAATAAGCCAATTCGAGGGGGCAACCTCCAATACATTACAAAAATGAACAATTCTTGGATGATACAATTT
Source organism: Pinus albicaulis (assembly GCA_034641835.2). Taxonomy (NCBI): domain Eukaryota; kingdom Viridiplantae; phylum Streptophyta; class Pinopsida; order Pinales; family Pinaceae; genus Pinus; species Pinus albicaulis. Next base: position 441,019,006 of record CM076573.1, read on the forward strand.
ACAGAACCTCCTTTCTATATATAGGAGTCCACGGGTACACAATGTAATCCTAGTGGGGCTACAATGTAATCCTATCCGACCTAAAAATAATAATTTAAGGGCACAATAATAACAATATGGGGGTTACAAGGGTACAATAATAACAATAAGGGGGTTACACTAACAATAATAATGGACTATACTAGTAATATAGGGACCTAACAGGGTCGAAGGGGTCCCCCTCTTGATGGATCTTAGGAATACCATAGATCCTAGGAGTAACATGGTTATTCTTAATGAGCTTCTGACTCATGGAGTTAATAGAGCTGCTAGATTTAATGGCTTGAGCGAAAACTTTGGAAACCTTCTTTAAGGGATTTGTATTCAGTTTTTTATAGCCTCCACTATTCTCCAAGTGATATAACATTTTCCGATAGTAATCGTATTTTTTTAAGATCACAACAACACCTCCATTTTCTGCTTTAAGAACGATAATATCTTTATTACTGTTCAAGGATTCTAGAGCCTCAAACTCAAGTTTACTGAGGTTTCTCTTGGGAGGCTTGGATTTCCTTAGGATGACCGCACAGTCTTGCCTAATAATGTCCTTAGAAGATTTCACTAAGTTGGTAATCCCAAATTCAATGCCACATATAATGTCTTGCATCTGAATTTTTCTCGGAGCTAAGGAAAAATTAAATCCCTTCTCCAAAATACTGTAAACCGAGCCGTCAAAAGAGAAAATCGAAATATTAACAACTTTATTCCTAGTAGGGGAGCCATGAGACTAATTATTATTATTATTATTGTTATTATTATTATTATTATTATTATTATTATTATCGTTCGAATTACCAGTTTTATTGCTATTGTTATTATTAAGGTTATCATATTTATTAATATTATAACCTTGATTACTGTTGTCATGATTTATATTATTATTAGTAATGATTATGTTATTATTGTTCATTTTTTATAGTATTTATCCATTTTATTATTATTATTATTATTATTATTTTTAATAGTATTAAGTATATTATTGTTACAATCCTCATTATTATTAATAACTTTTCTATTTAGGTTGTTTTTATTAATGTATCTAGTACTTTTATTAGTGTTTTTTTAATATTCATTAATAATATTATTATAATTTTTATTAGTGGTATTAGCTAATTCATTATTATTAAGGCAGTTATATTCATTATCATTAACCTTATTATTAATGATATTAATATTGTTTTCCTTATTATTAAGGATATTACTAACATTGTTATCGTCCTTAATCTTATTAGCATATCTATTGTGAACTAGACTCATGCCTTTGTTATCTCTGATGTAGCTATTGTGAACCAAACTCATGCCTTCTTTATCTCCGATGAATCGAGGCAAACGTGAAGATGACCCACTATTATTTCCCTACAAGGCATTTCCAGATATCTTATATTGGTGAACTAGTAACCAAATCCAAGTAGCTTAATGATTTACTTGACCTTCCAAGGCTATTCCAAGGATGAATAATGCTTTTGAATCTGTAAAAAACCTACAAAATAGCTCACTTTAATCATTTAACTCAATCTAACAACAAGAAAATAAGCAATATTAAATATAGAAATATGCAAAACATAAATGACAGATGCATGTGAACAAGAAGTGAAAATAACATAAATAAATTGTGAAAGAGGGATCTGAGGCTCCTGGGATGGCTAGTCCCAAGGAGGAATCAGAGTCCTATGTAATAAATCAAGCCTTAAAAAATAAAAATGACACCAATCTTCATTATTGAATCAGTCGAAGCACATCCCTGCAAGAAAATAAAATTGAGTTTACAAAAAACAAGTTTTCTCCACAATAAGACTAAACAATACATGGCCCTAGAGGGAAATTCGAATTGGTTCTAATATAAAATGATGAGTAAGCATTCTCTCTAAAATGAACAAGATTTCCCCTCCAAAATCCCTCAAATAGTGGATCTGGTTCCCAACACTAGGAGTTTGCAGTAAATGACACGGAACACATTCCTAGATTTATTAATAATCAGAGTTCCAAAATATCTCTAGAACTTCCCAATAAATTCATGATATTTTGTTCATTTATTCTCCAATATTTATCCTCCAGTAGTAGGGCGCAAGTCCCTAAATTATCTCCTTCTCCAAATCTTCATAATCTGCCCAATATTCTCACAGGATTCTACAAAAATAATTGATATTAGGCACAAATATGTACTTATATCTAAACCTTCCTAATGAAAATATTAAATCTACAAATATATCATATAATGAAAAATATAGAGGTTTAATGTGCCGAAGGATGGTCAAATGGGCCTTAATTTATGTCTAATTTAGAGGCCCATCACAAATACGATATCAATATTATTGAATCTACCTTGATCATTGTAAGCCAATTTGTTTTCCAACTATAAAATTACTCAAGATTTCTATTCAGTGATTAATCAATTCATTTTGTTTGAGGCAGTATTCCTTTCTATTAACATGTATGCAAAAGAAATTTTTGAAAACCATATATTTCAAAAAATATGAATAATCTTGTTGAATTTAAATAAAATTTACACTATCACAAGGGAATTTCTATCCTAAAGCTATTTTTTTTTAAAGATAATTACCACCATCTCAAATGATTACAATATTTTGTAGCAATAATAAATAATCATACAACTATGCATCCAAGCAAAAAAATCCTAAATCCAACAATCTCTTCCTTTCCATATACAATACAATCATCTTAGGCTTCTAAATCATGCAAGAATTTCTATTCATCAAAATTTGATCTCACTCTCCAATTTATCCCTCAAAAAAATATCACATGAAATTTTTTTTGAAAAAAAAGAACTTAAATAATCTTTTCATTGATCACATATCTTTTTCATTAAAACAAAGTTTGCACCACATAAATTTTTTATCTTGTAAACATATTATTCTCTTAACAATTTACAAGTTAATAAAATTCCAAGAAATCAATTGATAAAATCATAAAGGAGGTTATTATGGTATTTCATAGACCTAATTTTTCTTATGCCAAAGAAAATATATTTCATCAGCTCATCACAATAATATTTTTCTACATTTCAAGAGTTTGAAAATAATTTTAATTCTACCTAAATTCAACACATACGAAATGATTACAATAATAGAGAATAGATATATAGTTCACACTTGACTCCATATATCAAAATTAATTATTCCAAACATTTTAAATCACCTAATGGTGTTCATTATACCAATCTTAGTATCATAATTTGTAATAAAAATTAAATAATGATTTAAATTTCCAGAAAATTCATGTTACGAATATATATCCATTTAACTTTAATTACACATAATCACTCATCCTTACTCATGTCTATGAGATTCCATCAAAATAATTTGTTCATTCTATCCAAAATAACTGATTAGCTCAAAGATATATGTTAGTACGGATTCCACACCCATACCTTACCTACTTAGGTCATAAATATATGTTAGTATGGATTCCACACCCAAACATTATCTCATAGATACATGCTATTATGGATTCCAGACCCATACATAACTTAAGGAGAACATAACATTCAAGTGTTCTTTAAAATACATTATACAACCATTCATGCACAAGTCGTTTAAGCCTCTTGTTTATTAGGAAGACCATGCCACAACCTAGTATTTGAGTAATTTAAAGTTATTTGATGCATAATGTCAATCCAAACTACACAAAATCAGCTCAAATAAATCATAGGAATTCCATTCCTACTCTTTAAGAATGTATTCCCAAATGATATTTTACCACATCCAATTAATGCACATACATTACTCTTGAATCTACATTAACATTTAAAAGTGACATATTTCAAGGTAGCTTATATTAAGTTTCCATTAGTGTAGATAAGAAAAGAGTCAAAATTAACGTGGTGAAATCAACCATCACGTTAAGTGACTCTCATCCTTTCACATGTTACACATTCACAAAGCATACACACCAAGTTCATCACACTATAGTCCATATTAATCCAATATTTTCCTTGCTAGATATGATTTCAGCTACTAAATATGGCTACTAGGCCCATATCACATTGATAATGATGCCTTAAAAATATATGCAGCCATGCATGCGCTCCACCTATCTTACTCATCGATTGAAAATATGTTATCAAACTATAGATCATGTCATCCCCCTATTAAACTATGGCAAGAAATCCCCTTTAAAAATCCTTTCAGAATCCCTCTTTTGGCCTAAAGAATCCCTTTTATTCCTATCGTTATCTTCCCTACCCCCAAATTACATTAATAAAGGCCGCAAAACCCATACCCCTGCGGAATCACGGTGACATGTCCACCACCATGTCACCATCCCACAAGCCTCCGTCATATGTTTAGTTGCTCCCTGTATATTCTGTCGGAAGGTCAAATGTCAAGTCTTCACCTTTAAATATATTGCGATCCGCCATCTCACCGTGCTGCGTTGTAATTCTCGGTGGTCCCCACTCCTTCACCGCCCGATCGCATAATCCACCATCCATTTAAACCTACAAAATCAACGATCAAAATCCCATTTTCCCCAGTGGTCCGCACACTCACTCTCTGTGCAAAAAAAAACCAGTGGTCTATATCACACCGCCTTTCGAAGGCGGGCGGTATTTCTCATTTCAGAGCGATGCCATTCATCGCGCGACGCGTGTCTCGAGCACTATTTCAAAACCACCTTCTCATCACGTGTTATAGTTCAGTAGTAGATGCGGCACGATATGGATGTGAGCTATCAGATCTAGAGTGGCACATCCAACGGCGATCGCTCCACAAAGTTGCTCGCTAGTTAACATGGGGAAATCATACCCCTGGCCCACCGTTCATCGCCCTCCGACACATTTTCAGCCGTCAATTTAATCTTAAGATCGGACGGTCTAGATCACCTACCTCCCCACCATCGACACGTGTCTTCTGCCCCGTCACCGTTCCACGTGTTTGTCGTATTTTTCCTCTGCCCTTATATATTTCATTCATTAGTCAAACTTCAATGTTTTACGTTAAAAACTTTAACCAATCCATCCTCCATCGTTCCACTATGTTTTTGCCGCCACCCTGCATTGTTCTACCATGTCACCATTTCAGCACGACCATTTTCATTGACCCAACCGCATCCACCATCCCCATGCATGGTTTTCCTAACGAGTTTGTGGGTTTTGCAGGGTTAAAGCAACAGCAAACTCCCATGACTCAGAGGACGAAATTATGGAGAAAGGCCTGGGAAGGTATGTCGACAAGACTTCTATTAAAGAATCAGGGTTAAAATTTGTCAAACCCTCCAGAGTCATTCAAAGCACAGATTGCGCAGATGGAAACATTAATGGAGTAGCAGAGAAATATCAATGAATGATCGAGAAATTCAACTTTCAACATTGAATATCTTAAACCTTAATTCAGGGTTTAGAAGTCAAAGGGTACAATTCACATAAAACAGTACCCTAAAGTTTTATTTTCAGCACCATTTTCTTTCAGGAAAGGACGGAATGTCTATGTTATTTTCCTTCTTTTCCGTGCTCCTAAAGAGACTTCTACCCAGTGCATTTATTTTAGTAAGCAGACCACAGGGTACAAACAACCTTACAGAGTCATCAAGCAGTATGGGTGTGCACGTTTCCACCATCTTGTCTTAATGAGGTAAATTAAATGTTCATCACCTACTCCCTTTTCGAGCTTTCTTTTTCTCCTATAAAGCTCCCGAAGAACAAATTATTTGGGGGTTCTAGATTTATCAGAAAATGATAGAGTAAGAGGATTTTGTGTAAAATTTTGTTGAACTCTTGTATGAATGCTCAGAGCCCGTTGGGTCTCAGTGAGGAGGAGTTTCATTTGTTAAGAGGATTCTGGTCTTTGGTATTTCACAGTTTGTAACTTCTCCCTTTATTTGTTAATTAAATTTTTCATCTTGTTGCCATCCATCTTTCTTGTATCATGTTTTGGAATGCTAGTGGCTCACTGTTTTTAGTGTGAATTTATCCTAGTTGATACTCATACTAGAATCATTCAATCGCTTTAAATATAGCTCATGCATGATATACTGTTTCACTATTCACTAAAACCATCTTTCTGCTATATTAGTTTCTTTGGGAGGTTACTTTTAAAATGCTATCGTCATGTATGGATTCTTAAATTGATAAGCCCATTACATGGTGATATTTTGTATCTGGATATCATCTCAATGACAGCTAGTATTCTCTCACCCTTCTTACACAATCAACACCTTCAGATTATTTATTTCTATGAAGTATTTCTGAACCAGCCCACTTTACAGTAAACTGTCTCTGAATTGTCTGATGCTTTGTATTAGAGTTTTGTGCCTTGCCTCCATAATATCTCTTTTCCTGTGTCAAGTTTCTGTAAGTTTTGGTCCCATTTAAATCAACCTTCTTGTTTACAAGAGATAGCATGAGAGCCTTTTGTAGATAACTCCCCATGTTATATTACACGCTCCTTGCTATATAAGATGTCCTAGGCACTGGTGTTTCACAACTCAAGGTTGTCTCTAAGAACGACAACATCTTTTTGGCGCCATTGCTTGGGACACGAAGTTGAGAAAATTTAAATCCCTGGGCCTCGACAATACCTAATTCACTCTTCAAGTAGGTTAGTATGGAGAGTTGAGAGTTGTAGATCCGTCACCTTGGCGACTCCACATTCGTTATTAGATAAATTCATTTGCAGTCCTGGCTCCTCGTAAGCCACACCTAAGGTTAGATACGTCTCAGCCAAAGACACCTTCAGTGTCTGACCCAGAGAAGATCATACATAGAAGAAATTAGAGGGAAATAAAATCAGTCCACACTGAAATCCCTGGATTTTCTGTAGAAAACTTTCCATCCTCTTCTTCTCAAATAGCCCAAGTGCTAGTTCCCGACTCCACTATGGGAGATACCGATTAATATTCAGATAGTCCACCCCGAGGAGGTGTCGGAAATAAAGATAATTTTCACGCTACTCCTAAGGTCGAAGAGGTCAAGGAAGTCACTGAAGTATCTGCTATTAATAGACCATTATTCCCCTCAACACCTCAAGCTGCAGTCCAATATATTCCTATTGTTATTCATACTCTGCTTCCACCTCCTCCTTTTACTCATCAAAATATTGCACTACCTCCACCCCCTCTAATGGCCAATGTTCCAGCCTTCTTGTTAAATAAATATGCCCCCCTGGCATTACCTCAAGTGTTGAATGATATGCCACAGGATTATTTAAATATTCTACCCTGATTCAATGGGGAAAATGAGATTGATGCTCAAAAACACCTTGAGGTATTTTGTTATTTTGCAGAGAATCTTAATGTGGAACATTTAGATGTGGTCTTAAGGCTGTTTGTTCAATATTTTGATGGTGAAGCTCGAAAATGGTTTAAGACATTGGTTGACCGTTCTGTTACCACTTGGGAAATAATGGAAGATACTTTTCTCAAAAAATGGGGAGAGAAGAAAGATCATGGATAGTGTCTTATTAAGTTCAATACACTCAAGAAGAGTCATAATGAAGGGGTGTCAGAATTTACCAAGAGATTTAATAAATTGTATTCGAGTCTTCCTGCTGATATGAAACCTCATCAAACTGTTGCTAAAGTTGTTTTTGTAGCAGCCTTTGACTCAGAATTTGGTTTCTCTCTCAGAGAAAGAAAGCCTGCCACTCTGGATGATGCTCAGACAGATGCACTAGAGTTGGAGGAAAATTTCGCCTCTACTGGTAAATAAAGGGAAAAATCTAAACAAGATACGAGAAGAAGGGGCAAAGAGGAGGTATCAACCTCTAACCAAGACAGAGATTCAGCTAATGACAGAATTGAAGAAATGAGAAAAATGATTAAGAACCTTTCTGGTAAACTGGTCAAGCTTGAATTGGAGGCCAAGAATTTAGCCTCCAAGAATTTCCACAATGTCCCAAATAGAGGCTACAATCCTCAGTATAGGAAACCACCCCTGCAAATATTGCCAAGGGAACCAAAGGAACAACAGGATCATGTACCACACCCATTGTACTTGGAAGGTCCGGAAGATGATCCTACTGAAGACACTGTCTATGGACTCGAGGATGAAAATCTTTCTTTTTCAAATAGTGATGGAGAAGAATGCCCTTTGCAAGGAAATGATGGAACCGAGTGCTCATTGCAAGAAGAAGAAAAGGATAGAGACACAGAAGACTCATAAATTGATCACTATTGTAAGAAATTTGTTGATTTCATCCAAGCACTGTTCAATAGAAGATATGATCTTAGATCTTATAGGAAGAGGACTCTTACTCAAGATCAAGAAGAAGAGATACCTCAAAAAGAAGCGCCTGCTCAAAAGGAGTCAACAATGCAGAAGGTCACAGACAAAGTTAAGGGGCCTCTAAACAAACCTTTGCAGTCTAATGATCAAATTCCTTCTTCTTCAAAAGTAGGCATCCCCCTTAATACCAAGGCTATGTCAAAAGAAGTCAAACCCTCAGCTGAAAATAAAGAATCAAAAGAGGTTGTAATAGAGAAGTCCCCTCCTGTTTTCAGTCTACAAAAGGAACTTGAGAAAGTAAAATTCCGAGTCCCCTTGACTGAACTATTGAAGCAGCCTGCATATCAATCCCAAGTCACCTCTTTTATGATCCCTCCATAAGCACCTCTCACCCCAGATAGTCTCAACCTTCAAGAAAAAGGACCCATGGTTGTGTTTGGCCCACATGTTGAGGAATTAGATGCTTCTACTCCTCCTTTCTATGTGTGTCTATGGATTCATGACCTGCTATTACATAGCTTTATGTTAGATTCTGGAGCTTCCCATAATATAATACCTCTGTTAGTCATAGAACAACTAGGATTACAAATCACCCGTCCATACAAGGACCTCTATTCATTTGATTCCAAAAGAGTTAAATGCCTGGGGATGATCAAGGATTTGGTGGTCAATTTGGCCCAAATCCCACCAAAAAGTGTGGTAATTGACATCGTGGTCACTGACATCCCAGCTCATTTTTGCATGTTACTGTCAAGATCCTAGGGAACAAAAATTGGTGGGTCTATTAAGTTGGATTTAACATATGCCACTATCCTAGTTTTTGGTGGCCAGGAGAGGAGGTTGTATAGGGAAACTAGATTTGTCAAGATGGTGACTAGGGCTGACAACTCTGTTAATTCACCAGTCTACAGTAAAAAAGGATATTTCTCATGCTTGATGCTGGAAGAAGATCAAGATTATGCTCATGAACCATCTTTCTACCATATCAAGACTGAGCAGCCCTCAGAGAGCCATGAAACAAGAATCTGGACACTTCATTTTGATGGAGAAAATTCAAGAGAAGGTAATGGAGCTGGAATATTATTGATTTCTCCTACAGGAAAATGGGTCCCATTATCTTTCAAGCTAGAATATGAAGCCACTAATAATGTGGCTGAATATGAAGCACTTCTGTTAGGATTGCAGACATCCAGGAGCATGAACATACAAAGTTTAAAAGTTCTGGGAGATTCAGAACTAGTGGTTAGACAAGTCAGGAATTAGTGTCAAACCAAACATCCTCAGCTGAGGGCTTATAGGAATGAAGTTTGGGATATGGTAGAAAAAAATTTCCTGGCATTTAACATATAGTTCATGCCCCGGGAATAGAATAGGATGGCCAATTCCCTTGATGTGGTTGCTAGTACATTTCGTCCACCTCAGAACCCTCTTTTAAGATATGAAATTGAGGTACCTTATCGACCATCAATCCCAGATAACATCAAGCACTGGTAGGTATTTCAGGATGAAGAATAGATGAAGAGATTCCTAGAAACAGTAGGGGAATTCTCCAATATGGAGATTGATGTTGATGAAGGAGAGGAGGCAGAAGATACTTCATAAAGGAATTGGGAGGGGAAAATGACAGGTAATAAAGTGTTGCAGTTGAAGGGAAATGTTATACCCAGAGGGCTGGTGCCTGTAGAAAGATTAATTGACAAGAATGATGTCCCATTGTAGCCAGGCAAAGTGGTAGAAGAAAATCAGGTAGAAGACCTAAATCTTGGTACTGAAGCCGAACCCAAAATTGTAAAATTATCCAAGAAAGTCCCAGAAGAATATAAAAAGCTATATCAGAAATTATTTCAGTCTTACAAAGACGTGTTTGCATGGTCCTATCAGGACCTGAAAACTTTTGATATTAGTATAATGCAGCACAAAATTCCCCTAAAGGAAGATGTGAAACCTCATATGCAGAAGCTCAGACAGATAAATCCCCTGCTACTTCCCTCTATTGAGAAATAAATTAAGAGGTTGTTAAAGGCCAAAATAAATGTGCCATTGAGGTACTCTGAATGGGTGGAAAACCTAGTCCCTGTCTGAAAGAAGAATGGAGAAATAAGGTTGTGTGTGGATTTCAGAAATTTAAATAGCGCATCCTTAAAGGATACTTATCCACTACCTAAGATGGATCACATCCTACAGAAGGTGATTGGAGCTTCTAGGATGTCAATGATGGATGGATTCTCTGGTTATAATTAGGTGGTTGTACTACCAGAAGATCAAAAGAAGATTGCTTTCACCACACCATGGGGTACATTTATGTACGCTAGGATGCCTTTTGGGTTGATCAATGCAGGGGCTACTTTTCAGAGGGCCATGGACATTGCTTTTGTTGGGGAGAAAGATAAATTTTTGGTAGTCTACCTCGATGATATCACTGTATTTTCAAAGACAGATACTGAGCACATTGAGCATCTACGCAGAACTTTTGAGAAATGCAGAAGGTACGATCTCTCTCTAAATCCTCAGAAGTCATTATTTGCATTAGAAGAGGGTAAAATTTTGGGACACATTGTAACCAAAGATGGGGTAAAGATAGATCCTAAGAGGGTAGAGGTTATAAATGGTATTTCTCTTCCTAGAAACAAGAGGGAGATGCAAGTGTTCCTTGGGCACATCAATTTTCTGAGAAGGTTTATTCCTAAATATGCTGAAATCATTAGACATATAACTGACATGCTGAAGAAAGACAATGAGGTTAAGTGGTCCTAGGAGTCATGAGAGGCCTTTACCAGAATAAAGAATGCTTTTGAAGAAGCCCCTGTGCTAGCTGGACCAGATTATGCTAAACCTTTCATGATATTTTCTTTTGCATCACCTCATACAATAGCAGGAGTTTTACTGCAAAAAAATGAGGAAGGGTATGATTAGCCCATCGCCTTCTTCAATCAGGTGCTCCATGATGCAGAATTAAAATACAAGATATTAGAAAAGCAAGCATACGCCCTAGTGAAATCCCTTAAAGCATTCCACATGTATGTCCTGTAGTCCCATATCACTGCATTTATGCCTACATCTGCTGTAAAAGATATTCTTATCCAAAGGGATAGTGAAGGAAAAAGGGGGAAGTGGATTGCCAAAATACAGGAGTATGAGCTAGACATCCACCCTACCAAGCTGATCAAAGGACAAGGGCTTGCCAAAATTTTATCTGAATCAAACTATCAGGCTCTAGGCATAAATTTTTCCATAATAGTAGGTGAGGAATCTTAGGAGAAAGAAAAGCGACAGGGAATTGGGGTAGCTACTCTGGAAACACATATAAAGTACCTCACCAGTCTGTGGTACAAAGAGATAATAGAATATCTCCTCACACTCAGCTGCCCTCCAAGTTGTGATAACGCTAAATACAAAATGCTAATATTGAAATCATAGAAGCACATAGTCGCCAATGGTCGGCTATATTGGCGAGATCCCTCAGGCATCCTACTCTTGTGTCTCATGGAGGATGAGGTAGAAAGTATAATGGCTGAATTTCATGAAGGAATATGTGGGGGTCATTACAGCTGGAGGGCCACTGCTGACAAAATCCTGAAGGTTGGTTTTTATTGGCCTAAGTTCTTTGGAGATGTTTTTGCCTAGGTTAGAGCTTGTGAGAAATGTCAGAAATTTGCTAAAAGATACAAATTGGCACCTCTACCCATGATTCCCGTCCACGTGGACGAACCATTCAGGAAATGGGGTATTGAATTTATAGGCGAAATACATCCCCCATTAATTGGTCAACATAAGTGGATTTTAACTGCCACTGATTATTTCACAAAATTGGTGGAAGCCATACCTGCGAGGAATGCAACAGATACTGTGATAATAAATTTCATGGAAGAAAACATCATATCTAGGTTTGGTTGTCCTACCAGAATAGTGACTGATAATGCCCAGGCCTTCAAGTCTGCAAATTTTGTGAGTTTCTGTCAGCAGTATAACATCACACTAAGTCACTCGACAGCCTATTATCCATATGGAAATGGCTTGGCAGAGTCTTCCAATAAGACCCTGGTAAGAGCACTGAAGAAGGCTATAAATGAAAATCAGAAAAATTGGGATTCCCAGTTGAAATTAGCTCTATGGGAAAATAGAATTACCAGCAAGAGAGAAACTGGAAAATCCCCATACGAACTGGTATATGGGAGTGCAGTAGTATTTCCTATATAGTTAGCCCTACCAGTAGCTCGATTCATGCAGGAAGGTCAAGAAGAGCCTGATGATATGACTAGGAGAATAAATCAGCTGGTGGAATTGGAAGAAACACGTAACCAGGTAATTCAAAGGCTGACTGAATATCAAGAGAAGATGAAATACCTTTTTTATCAGCATGCCAAGGATAGGAATTTGCATATTGGTGATTTAGTGCTCAGGTGTGATATCCGGAGGGTTGAAAAAGGAAAACATGGTAAATTCGACCCACTCTGGTTCTGTCCTTTCAAAATCGTGGAACAAGGAGGTAAAAATACTTTCAAGTTGGAAAATTTATAGGGTGACTTGCTTGATGCCCCTGTAAATGGTCAGTTCCTTAAACCCTACTTCCAGTTCTGATTCAGGCATAGATAGCCTAGTTTATTATACTGTATATTAGTTTCCTGTTTTAACCCTTGTTTGAATAATGCGGGTGTCGTGATGAATTATGAAAAGAAAGTAGAAGTGTTGAAGAGCAGAGTTCGCACAGAAGATTACCAGGTGGTCTGCGAAGTTCTCGACACACCCAAGGATAAACGAGTTGTCCCCAAGTGGAGCCAATGTTGATCATGTCAGCCCCCTATTAAATTCTGGCAAGCAATCCCCTTTAAAAATCCTTTCAGACTCCCTCTTTTGGCCTAAAGAATCCTTTTTCTGCCTATCGTTATCTTTCCTACCCTCAAATTACACTAAAAAATGCCGCAAAACCCATATCCCCGTAGAATCATGGTGACGTGTCCACCGCCATGTCACCATCCCACAGGCCTCCGTCATATGTTCAGCCACTCCCTGTATATTCTGTCGGAAGGTCAAATTTCAAGTCTCCGCATTTAAATCTCTTGCGATCCGCCATCTCACTGTGCTGCACTATAATTCTCGGTGGTCCCCACTCCTTCACCACCCGATCGCATAATCCACCATCCATTTAAACCTGAAAAATCAACGGTCATAATCCCATTTGCCCTGGTGGTCCCCACACCCGCTCTCTGTGCAAAAAAAAAACCAGTGGTCTATATCGCACCGCCTTTCGGAGGCGGGTGGTATTTCTCATTTCAGAGCGATGCCATTCATCGCGCGACACATGTCTTGAGCACTATATCAAAACCACCCGCTCATCACGCGTTATATTTTGGTAGCAGACGTGGTGCGATACACATGTGATCTGTCCAATCTAGAGCAGCACATCCAACAGTGATTGCTCCACAAAGTTGCTCGCTAGTTAACACGGGGAAATCGTACCCCTGGCCCACCGTTCATCGCCCTCTGACACATTTTCAGCCGTCAATTTCATCTTAAGATCGGATGGTCTAGATCACCTACCTCCCCACCATTGACGCGTGTCTTCCGCCCCATCACCATTCCACGTGTTTGTCGTATTTTTCCTTCAGCCTTATATATTTCATTCATTAGTCAAACTTCAATGTTTTATGTTAAAAACTTTCACCAGTCCATCCTCCATCATTCCACTGCATTTTTTCCGTCACCCTGCATTGTTCCACCATGTCACCATTTCAACACGACCATTTTCATTGACCCAGTCGCATCCACCATCCCCATGCATGTTTTTCCTAACGAGTTTGCGGGTTTTGCAGGGTTACAGCGGTGGAAAACTGCCATGACTTACAGTCTCTATTACTGTAATAGAGAGCACATCAAAGGAACATTGTTCAGAGGCTAGAATTATGGAGAAAGGCCTGGGAAGGTATGTCGACAAGACTTCTATTAAAGAAGCAGGGTTAAAATCTGTCAAACCCTCTAGAGTCATTCAAAGCATAGATTGCACAGATGGAAACATTAATGGAGCAGCAGAGAAATATCAGTGAATGATCGAGAAATTCAACGTTCAACATTGAAGATCTTAAACCTTAATGTAGGGTTTAGAAGGCAGAGGGTACCATTCACAGAAAACAGTATCCTAAAGTTTTATTTTCAGCACCATTTTCTTTCAGGAAAGGACGAAATGTCTATGTGATTTTACTTCTTTGCCGTGCTCCTGAAGAGACTTCTACCCAGTGCGTTTATTTCAGTAAGCAGGCCACAGGGTACAAACAACATTACAGAGTCATCAAGAAGTATGGGCGTGCATGTTTCCACCATCTTGTCTTAATGAGGAAAATTAAATATTCATCACCTACTGCCTTTTCGAGCTTTATTTTTTTCCTATAAAGTTCCCAAAGAACAGATTATTTGGGGGTTCCAGATTTATCAAAAAATGATAGAGTAAGAGGATTTTGTATAAAATTTTGTTGAACTCTTGTATGAATGCTCAGAGCCCGTTGGGTCTCAGTGAGGAGGAGTTTCATCTGTTAAGAGGATTCTAGTCTTTGGTATTTCACAGTTTCTAACTTCTCCCTTTATGTGTTAATTAAATTGTTCATCTTGTTGCCATCCATCTTTCTTGTATCATGTTTTGGAATGCAAGTGGCTCACTGTTTTTAGTGAAAATTTATCCTAGTTGATACTCATGCTAGAATCAGTCACGCACTTTAAATATAGCTCATGCATGATATATTGTTTCACTATTCACTCAAACCATCTTTCTGCTATATTAGTTTCTTTGGGAGGTTATTTTTAAAACGCTATTGTCATGTATGGATTCTTAAATTGATAAGCTCATTACATGGTGATATTGTGTATCTAGATATCATCTCAATGACACCTAGTATTCTCTCACCCTTCTTATACAGTCAACACCTTCAGATTATTTATTTCTGTGAAGTATTTCTGAACCGGCCCGCTTTACAGTAAACTGTCTCTGAATTTTCTGATGCTTTGTATCAGAGTTTTGCACCTTGCCTCCACAATATCTCTTTTCCTGTGTCAAGTTTCTGTAAGTTTTGGTCCCATTTAAATTAACCTTCTTGTTTACAAGAGATAGCATGAGAGCCTTTTGCAGATAACTCCCCATGTTATATTACACGCTCCTTTCTATATAAGATGTCCTAGGCACTGGTCGTTCACAACTCAAGGTTGTCTCTAGGAACGACAATAGAAACCATTTCCAGAAATAGAGGAAAAGAGAGATCAATGCCTTAGAAATCAACCACTTCGAGTGGGAAACTCCAATACATTACATAAATGAAAAATTCTTTGATGATACAAATGAAAAAACCTCCTTCTATATATAGGGGTCCATGGGGTCACAATATAATCCTAGACGACCTAACAATAATAATGTAAGTAAACAATAATAACAATGTGGGGGTTATATGGGTACCAAAATAACAATAAGGAGGCTACACTAATAACAATAAGGGACTACAATAGTAATATGGGGACCTAACATGCCCCTCTCCTTCAAAAAAATATTGTCCTCAATGCTTGAGTAGCTCTGGATGCTTCTGTATAAAATTCTCATCCTCCCATGTAGAATCTTCAGTGGGTAAGTTCTTCCACTTTATGAGATACTCTGAAATTGATCGACTTCGTAGCTCTCGAGTTCTTGTTTCCATGAATATTTGAGGTTCCAATATGATTTTTTCCTTCCTCATCAAGTTCTGGCAATATTGTCTGAATTGGAAGTTTGTCACCTATAACCTTCTTTAAGCATGAAACATGGAAAACTGGATGCACTCACGAAGAAGAAGGAATGTCCAGTTTGTATGCCATAGTACCAATATTTTACAACACCTTGTAAGGACCATAGTATTTTGGCGATATTTTATTATCTTGCTTAGCTTTCTTGAGGGACATTTGTTTGTATGTTTGTAACCATAAAAATACCCAGTCTCCTAAATCAAAACGTCTCTCGCTGCGATGTTCATATGCCTGTTGTTTCATTCGATTTTGTGCCAAATTTAGGTTATCCTTTAAGAGTTGGAGAACTTGCTGTTGATGCTTGATGTGATCTTCCACTGCTTTCACCTTAGAATTTTCTGTTAAAGATGATATTATAGATAGTGGATGATATCCATAAAGTGCCATAAATGGGGTCATTTTTGCTATAGTATGGAAGGAAGTGTTATACCACCATTCAGTGAGAGGTGACCACTTGACCCATTGTGTTTGTTTATCAGATAAAAAACAACGAACATATACTTAGAAACATTTGTTTACTATCTCAGTTTGACCATCTTATTAAGGATGATAAGATGAGCTATGAGCTAGTTGAGTTCCCAAATGTTGGGGTTCCCATGTTTTGGCCAGATTGGCAAGACCAAAAGATGAGACAACATCATAACCACTTTGGGGCCCTAGGATCTAGCCCTCCTGGACCCGGAGAGGGATCTCTCCAAAGAAAAAAAGAATGATATATCTTTGAAATCTCAAATGATATGTTAGGCTAGTTATGAAGCACAAAGGGGGTTTTAAAATGATTTGGTTGGTTGGTTGTTGGGTTGGGTTATGAGATCATAAACTGAGAAAACAATGGAAATAAAGGAGCAGAGCAGCAGGATGTTTCAGCAAAAGAGGATAGGTCAAGAGAGTGCCATCCATTGGGCTATGGAGTCATCAAAGGTAATTACGTGCAAAAACTAGCCAAGGCTTTCAGAGGGAAAGTCATCTACCCTAAAGGATGTCTCTAGATAGATGATGGAATGGAACATTAAGGAGTGAAAGTGAGAGAAGGAAAGCAGCCTAGTTTCTGTCTATAGATCAGGTCAGAGGTCATTTAACTCCAGGTCTGCTTGGACATACTCGAAGGCAACTTTCAATGGAGGACAAAGGGGTAGCTTATAGATTGGACCAGAGGTCATTTAACTCCAGGTCAGCTTTAGCATGATCCAAGGGAAAATAGAGATAATTTTAACAAAGCCAGGGTCTATAGGTCAGAGAAGGACTTTGAACCTTCAATGTTTTAACACTAGCAAGAGATCTTAGAAAGGCCAGCTGGTCGCACAAGGACCTTAGTGGACAGGGCTACCTCTAATCCCCAGTGCTCCCAAATCTTCCAACTTAACCCAAAAAGAACAACTAAGCAGCAGAAAACGTTAAAGGAAAGGAGAGTAGAAACATAGGGTACCTAACAAGGGTAATTCCTATGCCAATATTCTAATGTGATCCAGTAGAAAATGAAACAACATGAAAATGTAATAAAACAATGAGATAAGAAAACATCACCCATAGTAATAGACCAAGATCCAAAGAAATGTGCTTAATTAATTGATGCAAAACCAGTCACATACACTGAGCTCAAGGGCTGAATACAGTCCAAACATCTTCTCCAAGCCTGCTACATAACAACTACTCTGCTAATCCCTCCCAAGCCTGTTCTAACAGTCCAAATGAATCCCTCTAACAACAATCAACAACAACCAAACAACAACCCTTACAAAGTGTTCTCGGGAATTATTATAGGAAAAGAGAATAACAGGAGTAGATGATATTCATTAAATGGATCTCATTAAGACAGAGTGGAGAAAGAGTTCATGTCCACTCTGCTTGATGGCAATTTGCATCATGGTAAGTACTCTATAGTATGGCCTGGGAGTCTCTGTCAGGTCAAGATTGACCTCGGATGTTTCTTTAAAGTCCTTCCTGGCTGTAAGGCCCTCCATTCTGTCTTCTAAAGCATTTAAGGTGACTGAAAGATATTTAGGTCTCCATGCTTTCATTATTGTGGTCCTGACAGTCTTTGAGAAGTTTCTGTCAGAGTAATTAACTGTTTCTGGGCTCGAGGAGGCATGGAGACTGCTGTAGGAAGGTGTACCTCTGGAGAAAACGCGTTCTTCTATTATGTAGCACTGATATGAATTGTTGGTGCACTCTTTTCTCTTCAAACTGTGCCTTAATCCTTGATCATGAGATTAAGCATTAATTACATCAAATATAAGCATTAACCCCTTTGATCTGTCTCTGCTGTTTCACTTGGCCGCTGCTGTAATGGCCTCTCTACACTGAATCACAACGAATGCGATCACAGTAATCAGAGTGAATTCATCACCCTGGCCGACCTTGCACAGTGGAATAAGTCAATTACAAAATCCGGGGAAGGGTGGAGGAAGATTTTCTATGGCGGCCCAGAGGAACGGTGGTGCGACTGTGGAAGCAGTGAAAGAATGGCGAAAAGTGGGACTAACGAAAGTTTGGGGTAAGACAGGGCGTAGAATATCTGATCATATGCTGGAGTGGTGATCAATAGTTGGGATTTACAAACGGAGGGGTTAATAGTCGACTGGACGGAGAAAAAATGTAAAGCCCAAGGTTCCAAGGTTTCGGGTGAATACAAAGGAAATAGATCAAATGAATGGAGTTAGACCTTTAATGGCGGGACCCGGCTAGGATGGAGGGAGATTAGATATGAACTGTTGGATCTCAGGAGGAGATCAAAGGCCATGATTCAATCAGAAGGGAGAAAGGGGAGGGACGACACTCCGATGAACATTGGTGCTATTGGTTTGTGACCATGGGATCTTGAATTAATGGACGGACGTGATCGAATCGGGGAATCGCAATCGGGGGAGACAAGGATGACACATTAAAAAATTTCTGATTTTGATGGAGCGATTCAATTCCAACCGTTGGATCGCAAAGGGGATCGACGGCAGAGATTAAATCAGCGGGGGAGAGAAGAACCAAAGGAACGGAGCGGGAGAAAACTGGACTGTTGGATCTAAAGGAATAACGGTCGGGATTGGATCAAAGGATCGAAATCGTAAAGGGCGGAGGGTGAAATTTTTAAACTTGCAATTGCGATGGAGTGATTAAGTGAGGGCCATCGGATCTAGCGGGAAATCGACAGCTCAAAAATAATTGGCGGGGTGGAAAGGAAAGGGCGACAAGCGCGCAACGATTAGCGTTGGGCCGTTGGATCAAATTATGGATCAACGACAGAGATTTTAATCGAGAGATCGCAATCGCAACGGGCAGGAAGTGGCAACGATTGATAACTGCGATTGCGATCAGAGCGGGGGAGGCGGGGGAGCGCAAACCGTCAGATCTATTCAGATCAAGAGTGGAGATTGTTTCTACGGTGTGTAGAACAAAAACAAAAGCGCATCAGAGTTTTCATATAACACAGAGATGCGCCCGCCCGACGGTGCGATTGCGATTAGCGCCCAGACCATTAGCGCTTGGTCCTGGGCATGGGCATGTGGGGAAGTGGTTTACGGGGCTTAGCTGAAAGGGGCTTAGGCCTATCATAAGGTAGAAAGTGGGTTTTTGGCCCATTTTAATGCAATTCAAGGCCAAAGAAGGGTAACGATAGAGAGGGAAAGGGTTTAAAATGGAACTTGAGATGGTTTAGATGGTTAATGAGGGAAATAGAGAGGAGTAAAAGGGGATGAAGAAGAGGTTTAGGAGGGATGATATAAAGGGAAAAAGGAGGCATTTTGGGAATTTCTTCACAGTCAGGGAGGCTTTACAATTGGAAACAACAGTGGGGATTTTATCAAAGGACAAGGGCATAGGGAGGCTTCAAGGATGATGTGTTTTTAGAGGAAGTGCATTCCTTGAAGGCTCAAAAACATTTTAGCCCCCTGTTTTCTTGTCAAAAAATTTATAGGGGGCTGACAGTGGCTCCACATGGGGATGGCTTCTTCTTGAAGGATTCAAGAATCCAAAAAGTGATCTTTGGTGCAGGCCAGATGCCTGGTACTTGACCCATCCATTTTCTTTCTTGGATTAGCTGCCACAAAACATGGAGACATCATATCAGCAGTAAACATTCTCCCAAACAACTTCCTACCCAGACTATAGTCCTAACATTTTTTCTTCTGGGTGCATTTGGACTTGCAGACCCTTTACATCATAAATTTTTTACAAGCAGGAAAATAAACCTATTCTACTTCTACCCTTATTACTCCATGAGGCCATATTAGACTGTTGGCCTCATAGTTTCTCTACCTAAACTAATATCTGCTAGGATTAAACTGTCTAGCAGATTTCTTCTCTACATTCTAAGACAGAAATTGAAAACAGTCAAGCCAGGATTAGACTATCTGACTTGCTGGACTTTGTAGAAACTAAAAACAACTAACGACATGCTCACAGACTAAGATTTATTGAGATTTTCCTACCTACCCTACTCTAACTGGAAATATTTGATGTTATAGGTGATACAATAATGCCGATGCAGCCAGTCAAGCAATAGCAAAAAGGGGAAGAAGAATTGACTGCTCATTAGAGACAACTGTAGGATGTTCTGCATGTGGATCTTCAAGACCGAGGCCACCAGCAGTGGTGACCACCTCCGATGTAACTGGCTCTTGCAAAGTATCAATGCTTGAGACACTGAGCCAATCAGGGCCTCCATGTATTCTGCCATAGGATCAATCAGAACATGATATAAAATTTCTTCTTTAAGGCCCGCCATGGCTGGTAGGTTGCCTGTATCCCGGGCAGCTTCAATCAATGCATTTGCAGTGAGGCCTTCGTAATCACACTCCTCCTCTTCCTAGTTTGGAGCATTTGGCATATGAGCATAAACTAGCAATACCTATTCTTCCTCTGGATCAAGACAAATATGTCCGTGGGAAAGAAGATCTCGCTCATCTTCACTGCAGCCTGAGCTAGAGGGCTCATTATATTCGACAGTGCTGTCCTCTAGTAACGCGGGTTAGTTTTGCTGAAGCGGACTGAAATTTGTGAAAAAATTAACATACTCTTGAGTGGGGGCTTCTTTGATTACCTTAATCCTTTCGGGAGAAGGCTCAGGATATTCATTCTGCTCAATATTTTCCTCATCTCTTTCCTCCTTGTCCTCTGCGCTGAAGAGCTATGGGCTTCCATCCTCTTGGCAAGTATAACTGATGTTCGGATACAAAGCAGAGAGAATATTTAATGAATATTCATCTAATATCATGCTTTCAATTCTTTCTCCATCAATATCATAGATGGTCTGCATTGGCTCATCATTTTTTTGAAGTTGATGGTCATGATCTTCCTTCCATGAATCTACATATGATGGCCCTGCAAACTCAGTTTCCCTTTGGAAAAAATCATCATCAGAAAAATCATCATTAGATAAATCATAATTATAAGCAACGTCACCCATCAAATATTCAGGACTCTCGGCAAGTCTTTCTTCAAAATAGTCTGCAAGTTCATTTTCTGATTCAAGCTCTAGTTCATCATACATGCTTGGCATGTGGCTTTTGTCTTGTAGTGATCCGGTTTTTCTTTCTTGAGGACAAGGTCCAGGTCTCTTCCAATCATCCTCTCTAGTTTCATCCTCATATTCTTCCTCTTCTATGTTCAGCAGGGTGTTGGCGGTCTCTATAAATTTTTCCAGCTTGTTCTCTAAAGAGATCTGTGCTATTTTCTCTGCTCGGTCTTTCTTTGCTGCTTTTAATCTTTCCTCGCTGCACTTTATGTTGTATTCGACAGTGACTACTATAGCCTACATTTCCTCCAGGCTCGAAGGTTCTCTTTCTCTTATATGGAATTCCACCTCGGGGTCAAAAGAAATTGGATAGTGCAATAGAGCCCATCCCAAGGGTGGATTTATATCAGAAGGTATCGCGTTATATACCTTATTGAACCTGGCTGAAATTTTTTTTACTGTCTCTCCTGGCTGCCTTTTCAAGTTTTGATACTCTTCTAGGATGAGGAGAGAATTCTTTGGGGCTGCCCACTTATCAAGGAAAACTTGAGAAAATTGATGAAATCTGAAAATGCTTGCCACTCGAAGGCCTTTGAACCAAATATTAACATTTCCTTGTAATGACAAGGCAAAAATTATAATGCACACATCATCTTCCTCTATTTCATACAAGTCAAGTAAATCCTCGAGGTTTTGCACATGTTCCTCGGCAGTGGCCCCTTTCCTTTCTCCATCAAAAAGAGGCAGCTGGTTTATAAGTTCTGAAGGAAGGGGTTGGAAGATAAGAGGTAAAACCAGAGGCTTGTATATTTCTATGACCTTGGTAGGTGTAGGTGGTGTAACAATGGGCTCATGGCTGCTTGAAGCTTTTCTAGGGGTGCGAGATACAACATGAGCCTCTTGTTCTACCAAGTCTTTCACAGGAGTACAGGTCTGCTCATGGTCTGAAGATCGAGGCTTGAGATATTTCCTATACTCATTGTGGGTCTCATATTTGTACACTTCGTTAGGATTAAAGTAGGATAGAACATAGCGGTAGACAAAGAAAATGAATTCTTTAAACCAAATCCAACCCATGTGTTCTATCCTTCTATGAGGTCTGGCCATATTTCAGGTTATTCCTCCAGTGGAGTCTTTGAGAGTTATGGAGTGTCGAGTCACCAGGTGGGTGAATTTGACTATTTGAAGCAGGCTTCTGTCCACCATCAGCAATGAGAAGCCAATCTAAAGGAAAAGTGGTCTCTTCCCCAGCGGAGTCGCCATTATGTTGGGGTTCCCATGTTTTGGCCAGATTGGCAAGACCAAAAGATGAGAGAACATCATAACCACTTTAGGGCCCTAGGATCTAGCCCTTCTGGACCTAGAGAGGCATCTCTCCGAAGAAACAAAGAATGATATATCTTTGAAAGCTCAAATGAGATGTTAGGCTAGTTATGAAGCACAAAGGGGGTTTTAAAATGATTTGGCTGGTTGGTTGCTAGGTTGGGTCATGAGATCATAAATTGAGAAAGCAATGGAAAGAAAGGAGCAGAGCAGCAGGATGTTTCAGCAAAAGAGGATAGGTCAAGAGAGTGCCATCCATTGGGTTATGGAGTCATGAAAGGTACTTACGTGCAACAACTAGCCAAGGCTTTCAGAGGGAAAGTCATCTACACTAAAGGATGTCTCTAGATAGATGATGGAATGGAACATTAAGGAGTGAAAGTGAGAGAAGGAAAGCAGCCTAGTTTCTGTCTATAGATCAGGTCAGAGGTCATTTAACTCCAAACCTGCTTGGACATACTCAAAGGCAACTTTCGATGGAGGACAAAGGGGTAGCTTATAGATCGGACCAGAGGTCATTTAACTCCAGGTCAGATTTAGCATGCTCCAAGGGAAAACAAAGATAAGTTTAACAAAGCCAGGGTCTATAGATCAGAGAAGGACTTTGAACCTTCAATGCTTTGACACCAGCAAGAGATCTTAGAAAGGCCAGCTGGTCACACAAGGACGCTAGTGGACAGGGCTACCTCTAATCCCCAGTGCTCCCAAATCTTCCAGCTTAACCCAACAAGAACAACTAAGCAACAGAAAACATTAAAGGCAAGGAGAGTAGAAACATAGGGTACCTAAAAAGGGTAAGTTGTATGCCAATATTGTGATGTGAGCCAGTAGAAAATGAAACAGTATGAAAATGTAATAAAAAAATAAGATAAGAAAAAATCACCCGTAGTAATAGACTAGGATCCAAAGAAATGTGCTTCATTAATTGATGCAAAACTAGTCACACACACTGAGCTCAAGGCTAAATACAATCCAAACTTCTCCTCCCAGCCTACTACATAAAAACTACTCTGCTAATACCTCCCAGGACTGTTCTAACATTCCAAATGAATCCCTCTAACAACAATCGGCAACAACCGAACAACAACCCTTACAAAGTGTTCTCGGGAATTCTTATAGGAGAAGATAATAATAGGAGTAGATGATATTCATTAAATGGATCTCATTAAGATAGAGTGGAGAAATATTTCATGCCCACTCTGCTTAATCACAATTTGCATCGCTGTAAGTACTCTATAGTATGGCCTGGGAGTCTCTGTCAGGTCAAGATTGACCTCAAATGTTTCTTTGGATTCCTTCTTGGCTGTAAGGCCCTATGTTATGTCTTCTAAAGCATGTAAGGTGACTGAAATATCTTTAGGTCTCCATGCTTTCATTACTATGGTCTTGACAGTCTTTGAGAAGTTTCTGTCAGAGTAATTAACTATTTCTGGGCTCGAGGAGGCATGGAGACTACTGTAGGAAGGTGTACCTCTGGAGAAAACACGTTCTGTTGTTATGTAGTGCTGATATGAATTGCTGATGTGCTCTTTTGTCTTAGAAATATGCCTTAATCCTTGATCGTGGGATTAAGCGTTAACTACATCAAATATAAACATTAACCCCTTGGATATGTCTCTGCTGTTTCACTTGGCCACTGCTGTAATGGCCTCTCTACATTGAATCGCAGTGAATGCGATCACGGTAATTAGAGTGAATTCATCACCCTGGCTGACCCTGCATAGTGGAATAAGTCAATTACAGAATCTGGGGAAGGGTGGCAGAAGATTTGCTGTGGCGGCCCGGAGGAACGGTGGCGCGACTGTGGAAGCAGTGAAAGAATGGCGAAAAGCAGGACTAATGAAGGTTTGGGGTAAGACAGGGTGCAGACCATCTAATCATATGCTGGAGTGGTGATCAATGGTTGGGATTTACAAACAGAGGGGTTAATAGTCGACTCGACAGAGAAAAAAATGTAAAGCCCAAGGTTCCAAGGTTTTGGGTGAATACAAAGGAAACAGATCAAATGAATGGTGTCAAACCTTTAATGGTGGGACCCGGCTAGGGCAGAGGGCAATTAGATATGAACCGTTGGATCTCAGGAGGAGATCAATGGCTACGATTCAATTGGAAGGGACAAAGGAGAGGGATGACACTCTAATGAACATTGGTGCGATTGGTTTGTGACCGTGGGATCTTGAATTAATGGACGGATGTGATCGAATCGGGGAATCGCAATCGGGGGAGACAAGGGTGACACATTAAAAAAGTTCCGATTGCGATGGAGTGATTCAATGCAAACCATTAGATCACAAAGGGGATCGATGACGGAGATTAAATCGACGGGGGAGAGAGGGGCCAAACGAGTGGAGCGGGAGAAAACTAGACTATCGGATCTAAAGGAATGAACGGTCGGGATCGGATCGGAGAATCTCAATCCCAAAGTGCGGAGAGTGACATTTTTAAAATTGTGATTGCGATGGAGCGATTAAGCGAGGGCCGTCGGATTTGGCGGGAGATCGATGGTTCAAAAATAATCAGCGGGGCATAAGGGAAAGGGCGACGAGCGTTCAGTGATTAGTGCTGGGCCATTAGATCAAATTATGGATCAACGACAGAGGTTGTAATCGGGAGATGGCAATCGCAACGGGCGGAAAGTGGCAGCGATTGATAATTGCGATTGCAATCAGAGCAGGGGAGGTGGGGGAGCGCAGACCATCAGATCTATTCAGATCAACGGTGGAGATTTTTTCCGCGGTGTGTAGAACAAAAACACAATTGCATCGGAGTTTTCATATAACACAGAGATGTGCCCGCCCGACGGTGTGATTGCGATTAGCACCCAGACCATTAGCGCTTGGTCCTAGGTTTGGGCATGTGGGGAAGTGGTTTGCGGGGCTTAGCCGAAAGGGGCTTAGGCCTATCATAAGGTAGAAAGTGGGTTTTTGGCCTATTTTAATGCAATTCAAGGCCAAAGAAGGGTAACGATAGAGAGGGAAAGGGTTTAAAAGGGAACCTGAGATGGTTTAGAGGGTTAATGAGGGAAATAGAGAGGAGTAAAAGGGGATGAAGCAGAGGTTTAGGAGGGATGATATAAAGGGAAAAAGGAGCCATTTTGGGCATTTCTTCATATTTAGGGCGGCTTTATAACTGGAAACAGCAGTGTGGATTTTATCAAAGGACAAGGGCATAAGAAGGCTTCAAGGATGATGTGTTTTTAGAGGAAATGCATTCCTTGAAGGCTCAAAAACATTTTAGCCCCTTGTTTGCTTGTCAAAAATTTTATAGGGAGCTAACACCAAACAAGAAAATAATTTCGTCCAAAATTTTTTAGTAAAAATGGGGTCTCTGTCGCTTACCATAATCTTTGGGTTTCCATGTATCCTTTGAATTCTTTCCATAAATTTGGTAGGAACTATACCTGCTTTAAATGGATGAGATAATGCACAAAATTGTGCATACGTGGTAAGTCTATAAACTACCGCCATGATGAAACTCTTTCCTTCGAGCTTGGGTAAACTTGTGATAAAATCCATTCAAATCTCCTCCCAATGTTGACTTAGAATGGATAAAGGTTGTAGAAGACTCGGGGTCTTAATTGTCTTAACTTTATTTTTCTGGAAAACCAAACATTCTGCCACAAAATTTTGAATATCATATCTAAGGCCATCCCAAAAAAAATCTTTCCTCACCCTATGGTAAGTTTTTAAAAGTCCCGAGTGTCCTCCTAAAGGAGAAGTTTGCAATTCCAAAAGAACATTTTGTTTTAGTTGGGAATTCTTACAAAGATATAAGCGATATTTGTAAATAAATGTATAAGATGTACTAGGATCTTGCTTCAACTTTTGAATGATTTTCCACACTTCTTCATGCTTCTTCCATTCCTTGATTGCTTCAGTTATCCAATCTGGTTGGATAATAGAAATTGCACAAAGTAATGCTTCCACCTCTTCATCGTTTCTTGAGAGTGCATCTGCAACAACATCTAGCTTCCTTTTTTTGTATATGATTTCAAAGTCATAACCCAACATCTTTGTGACCCATTTTTGCTGCTCTTCTGAAGATGGTATTTGTTCCAAAAAAATTTTAAGACTATCATGATCAATTTTTACCATGAAGTGCCTTCCCATTAGGTAAGGTCGACATTTCTTTAGTACATGTAGTATTGCCAAAATTTCCTTCTCATAAATAGATTTTTGTAAATACTTTCCTTTGATTGGATGAATTTCAAAAGAAATGGCTCTTCCTTATTGCATTAAAACAACACCAATTCCATTTCCTACGGCATCACATTCCACAATAAATGTTTTTGTGAAGTATATCATAGCTAAGACCAGTGCTAGGCACATTGCCTCTTTAAGATGTTCAAAGACCTAGTTGCTTCAAGAGTCCATGAAAATGCATCTTTCTTCAATAATTTTGTTATAGGTTTTTATATTCTCCCATAATTTATAAAAAACTTTCGATAATAACTTGTTAACCTAGGAAATATTCGCAACTTCTTTATGGTTGTGGGGAAGTTCCATTCCTTTATGGCATTATTATTGTCAAGGTATGCCTTAACACCCACATGAGATACAATATGACCGAGATATTCCACCTCTTGTACTCCAAAGAAACATTTGGATGCTTTTTCATATAATTGTTTCTCCTCCAATAGTTTGAGCACCCTGTCAACATGTTGAACATGATCCTTGCAAGACCTACTGTAGATTAGTATGTCATAAAAAAATAATAGCACAATTTTTTTAAGGAAGGGTTTGAAAATGGAATTCATCAACCCTTGAAATGTAGAAGGTGCATTGGTAAGGCCAAAATGCATTACCAAAAATCATAATGATAGTCATGAGTTTGAAATGCTGTTTTCGGAATATCTTCAGTCTTCATTCTAATTCGATGATATCCTGAATGAAGATCGGACTTGGTAAAATAAATTGCGCCATGTAATTATTACAATAATTCATCAATCATAGGAATCAAAAATTTATCTTTAATAGTGAGCTTATCGATCTCCCTATAATCCGAACACATGCGCCATGATCCATCCTTCTTGTGCACCAATACTACTGGAGAAGAGAAAGAAATTTGACTAGGTTGAATTATACCAGCCTCTAACATGTCTGCAATCATACGTTCAATTTTTCTCTATTGGACATAAGGATATCTATAAGGCCTGATGTTTGGAGGAACACTTCTTGAAATAAAATGAATAACATGATCATAATCATGAATATTGGGATTCCTTTAGGATTTTCAAAAACCTTGGAATGATTTTCCAAGACTTTTTGGAGATCCACAAAAATAGATGATTTTGATGTTGGAACTTCTAGTGAGCATAATTGTGCAATTACACCTCATTGTTATTTCTTCAGAAGATTTTTCATGACATTAGAGCTTATTATCTTTCCCATATTCCCTGCAATACACCATAATTCGATTTCCTTTCCTTCCGAAAAAAAATAAAGAAAACCTCTTGAAAATTAAAAGGTATTGTCCCCAAAGATTGTAACCCTTGTACTCTTAGTACAACATCAACATGTCCCATTGGAATTGAAAGAATTGGACTATTTAATACATATTCCCCCATTGTTAGCTTGATATTATGGCATTTTCAAGAGTAGTTTATAGTTCCTTGATTTGAAACCATCAAATTGACATTCTGGTGCTGGGTATAGGAAAAAATTCAATTCCTTGGCTACCTTACAATGAACAAAATTATGGGTACTACCTGAATCAATCAACACTATTACCTTTTTATTCTTTATATTTCCTTCTATATTGAGAGTTTGAGGAATGGTAATTTCTACCAATGGATTACATGATATGGTACGAATCATTTCTTCTTCTTCTAGGGTCGATTCCTAGTGTATATCTGTTGATCAACAATTTTCATTGATGTCAACCCAAGCAGCACCTGGGGCTAACCAAATATTGAATTGGAATTTAGACCTACCAAATTAATATATTCTGGGTCAATAATGCATTTTATGGTTTCTACTTGTCGATATTTTTCCATTGATATATGGCACGCCATGTAATTCTTCACGGTTTGAGAGATATTCATGTTTGAAGTTTGTAACCCCAGTTAGTGGGCTAAAACCCCATGGGGTTGGGGCATGGGTCATTGACAAGTCATAATTAATATTTTTTATGCTCCTAAAATCCCTCCCACGTTCACTTGTTGAAGCCCCTCTCAACTTAAGCATTCATATAAATTGCGATCTTCATTTCCTCCTTATGCAAGGGATTTGGCCATCTGAAACAGGTCATCGTGGAATTTTAGCTCTAAATTTTTTTATAATAAGGTTCAGATTCTGAAATAGTTATGAGGCAAAGCTGAAATCCTGAGGAAGCTGCAGTAAAAATTTCAGATAAAGGTGCGCAATATTTTTGGAGATATGATCTGTGGAAGTCAGGGTTTTTGCAGGCTCCTGAAATTCATCTCAAAGAAGTGACCTTGGTAAAATCGTCATAAATCTCTCTCTGAGTATCGGATTGAAATTCCATAAAACTTGGCAGAGATTTCACGGTCTGTACTTTTCACTCTATCAATTTCAGAGCTAAATGAAGAAACAGTGACACGTGGCATGTCGTACAAGTGCGCTCTGCTGAAACTGTCCATAATTAGGGAATTGTGAGAGATTGGGCATAAATATTTCTTGAAGAATCCAAATTGTGTCATACCTATGGAATTTGAAAGAAGACTCATAGGACTACTACAAGACTAAAAATCAGATATTTATGATCTGAAGTAACAGAGATACACCAGATTCAATATCGAGCTCCTATAAGGAAAGACAAAGCTAGATCATGTGTTGTCAAGGGTTACAAAGGACCAGAATTTCTACGGCAGCAAAGCAAAGCAAGGTGCAGCAGAGGGTAGAATGAAAAGAGTAGCAACCAAGGTGCATAACAGAAGCAAGAATTTCATCATATGAAGTCTTCAAGTGGGCAACACTGCATACAATCATTTTAAAGGTATCATTGTACTTATTCATTGTAAATACATTATTGTACAAATTGTACTAGTATCTATCTACGAAGGATTGAGGAGGCAATGTTGGGAGGTCTAGAATCATCATTAGGTGGTTGTGTCAAAGTTGGGGTTATGGTCTATTATATCTTCTTCTACTACATCATTCTATATCATTGTAAAGTGGACCATTTTCCCTGGTACGAGAGTCCATTATTCTTTTATTCTTCTATAGGGTGGTAGGGTGGTGCTAGGGTGAGTTGTAGCTCATTGGGTGTTGGGGCATTCGTTCAGTTGACTACTGAAGAATCTCGAGCACTAGAGCATCCATCCAGTAGGAGCTGGAGAAGAATGCTTTTCTAGATTCTAGGAAGTTGGAGCTTTATTTTCAATTGGAGTTGAATATTAAGAATTATTGGAAAAGCATTAGGTGGTTCTTGTCCCGTAGTGGGTTTCCACCTTGAAAAACTGTGTGCATTTTTGTTTGTCTTGTTTGCTGCTATCATTTTACAAAAACTGATAATAATTGAAGATTAACTAATTTTATAATTGAAAGGAATACTGATTCACCCCCCCCCCCTTCTCAGTATTTCCAACAATTGGTTTCAGAGCTTGGTTCCTTCAATAGTAGTTTAACAGCTGGAAGGAGGTCATGAAGCATACCAAGAATGGTGTACCTCTATTCAATGAAAATAGTTATGCACTTTGGAAAGGAAGAATGGAGGTCTATCTCTTGGCACAAGGTTACGAAGTATGGGACACTATTCAAAATGGATTTACATCAACTGTGGATGAACAAGGGAAGAAGAATTTGGTAAATGATGCAAAAGAAAAGAATATTATTATTAGTGGACTTATTGAATCTACTTATCATAAGGTGTTGGGTTGTAAAACCACCAAAAATGTATGGGACAAGCTTGAGAATATATATGCAGGTGACTCAAATGTCAAAGAAGCAAAGCTTCAAATCTATAGAGCAAAATTTGAGCAACTTAGAATGAAAGAAGATTGTAACATTGCTGCATGATTCCAATACGTTGATGAAATATCCAATACTCTAGAAGGATTGGGAGAGCCAGCTGACAATAAGACTATTATACGGAAGATTCTTAGAACATTACCAGGGAGATTCAACCCAAAGGTATCGGTCTTAGAATATAGTGCAAATTTGGACAAACTCAGCAAGGAAGAATTACATGGAGTTCTCATAGCATATGAAATGAGACTTGATGAAGAAAATGGTACTTCAAATATAGAAACTGCGTTCGTTGCATCGAAGCAAACCAATAAGGACGAACAACCTTCAATTGAAATGACATGCACCTTCAAGTGTGAAGAAAAGGGAGATGATGGAGAAGGTCTTTCATATGAAGAATATGCTTAATTTATGAGAAAGCTAAAACCTGGTAAGGGAAAATTTGAAGGTAAACTTCCATTGATATGTTTCGGTTGCGGTGAGGTTGGGAATTTTGTAGCAAAATGTCCAAACAAAAGTGATGGCAAGTCAAAACGAAAGAAAGGCTTTAAGAAATTCAACAAGCAAGGCAAAAAGAAAGGATTGAAAAGGAAATTTCTCTCTAAAGAAGATAGCTCATCATCCGATGAAGAAAGTGACAACAAAGAAGAAGCCAATGAGGAAGTATTGTTTATGGCCAAACACAATAAGTAAGAAGTATCAAACAATGAAGAAGAAGGGTTGACCATAGAATAATTTTATGAGGAGGCAATAAAGCTTATAAAAGAGCTCAATGCTGAGAAGATCCGTTCCAATACTCTTGAAGAACAAGTTCAAGGTCTCAAAATTGTTGAAGAACACAAATGTATTGAAGAGTCACTTCAAAATAAGTTGGAAGAAAGCTACCAAGAAAGGGAAGCATTAGAAGCCGAATTAGTCTCGCTGCGTAAGGAACTGAAGAAGGGAAAAATTGTCCAAAAGTATGCCAACAGCTCAAGGGCATTAGAAGAACTCATCAACAATCAATGATCTTACAATGACAGAATTGGCCTCAGTTACAAAGAAGAAGAAGCAGGACCTCCTACAACAAAATACAATGAACCTATGACATCTGACATACATGAAGACTTCATTGGACAAGATTCACAAGCACATCCTTGGAAGACAATTCCTTGATGAATATTTTTATCCAGGTACCAACATATTTTTCATGGCTATTGTTATTCATGTGGAAAATTTGGTCATAAAGCTATAGAATGTCGCACGTACCCTACGAACCAATACAATTCGAAGAGATTTTTCAAATATGAACCTCCTAGGGCTCAACGAAACATCAATAGATTTGAACATTTAAGAAATAATATGGAATGTTACAAATGTCAGGACTTTGGAAACATAGCCAGAGACTGCAGACTTGAAAATCCTCCAGAAGAATCTTCGAAGCCACATAATGAACAAACATGGAAGAAGAAGAAGACTGATAATTGTGCTCTCCCTCTCAAGGCTCAAAAAAATAAAGATGTGTGGTATGTTGACAGCGGTTGCTCAACGCATATTACTGGAGATATAAAGAAATTTTTATCTCTGAAAGAGAAGAAGGATGGAACCATATCCTTTGGAAATGATGGATATTCAAATGTTATAGGATCATGTACCATCACTCTCGGAAGAAAATATGTTATAGCCAAGAATGTTCTATTGGTCGAAAACATGAATCACAATCTGCTCAGTGTTGGACAAATGTGTGATCAAGGACACATAATGCTATTCAACTCCACAAAATGTGAAATCAGGAAAGGCATGTATGGTAAAATTTCGGCTACAACAAGTCGAGCTCCAAATGACATATATGTTCTGGAGGAAGCAGCTAAAGCATGTCTACTAGCTAAAGAAGATGAAAGTTGGTTATGGCACAAACGAATGGGTCACATAAAATTTGACAATATTGTCAGGATAAGAAAAAAGGAAGTAGTACGAGAAATTCCGAAAATATTAAAACCTTCCAACACACTATGTGAGGCATGTCGGCATGACAAGCAGACAAAATTCCAATTTAAAACAAAAGAACACTTTTCATCACATGCATTGGAATTGATACATACTGATCTATGTGGTCCTGTGAGAACAAAAGGCTTAGACGGAGAACTATATTTCATGTTAATGATGGATGACTATACCAGGATGACAGTCGTCAGTTTCCTAAAGAAAAAATCTGAAGCATTTGAGTGCTTTAAGATCTACAAGGAGTTGGTTGAAAATGAAACTGATTTGAAAATAAAGTTTTTAAGATCAGATAATGGTGGATAATTCACTTCCAAATTATTTCAAAAATACTGTGAAGAAAATGGAATAAAAAGGAAATTTTCAACAGCATGAACACCTTAGCAAAATGGATTTTCTGAAAGAAAGAATAGAACTATACAAGAAATGGATAAAACAATGTTGAAGGACTCAAAATTGGATGATAAATTATGGGTTCAAGAAATTGATACGACAGTCTTCATTATCAACTAAATTCTTCTTAGAAATAGTTGCAACAAGACTCCATATGAATTATGGAAAGGAAAACCAGCTAATGTAAAATATTTCAGAATCTTCGGAAGAAAATTTTATATCAAAAGAGAAGATAAAAATTTGGGTAAGTTTGAATCACGTGTTGATGAAGGTATCTTTGTTGGTTACTCATGCAAAATAAAGGCATATAAATGCTATAATATAAGATGAAAATAGATAGTGGAGAGAATAAATGTTACATTTGATGAAGATGGTGTTCTAGCGAGCAATGATGAGGATCTAGAATCTTTGAAACTTGAGACAGAGGCTGAAAAAGACAAAGATAAAATTATAGAACAAGAAGCAACTATCAACGAGGAAGAAGTAAACAATGATCATCAAGATATACCAGAAAAACAACAAGAAGCTCCTCCAAGGAGAACAAAAGAGTGGATTCAAAAGAACCATCCATCAAATCAAATCGTTGGTGACATAAATGAAGGTCAACAACCCGTTCATAAAACAACAAGCTCCGTTTCTTACCTTTAACCTTTGGAGCCTAATATTTTTAGAAGCCAGCCAGAATAGACATTGGGTAGCAGCTATGAATGAAAGATTTGGATCAAATTGAAGAATAACTTACACAGAATTAGATTTCATGACCAAGATCTAAAAATTTCATTGGGACCAAGCGACTGAGACTACCCTCACCAACTGTTAGAGAATGTTACGAAACAAAGCAAGATTGGTTTGCAAAATTTATGCACAAGTGGAAGGAATTGATTCGATGAAACGGTACGGTTCGAATTAGGTATGCGAATGCTCTCACCTATGCATGTTCAAGAAAATCAAGATCACCAAATGGAAGTTAAGTCAACATTCCCGGATAAGAATAGAAAGGAAGTTTACATAGAACAACTTTGAAGGTTTTCTGCTATCACAAAAAGAAGGCCGCTAATGCACAGGTTAAAAGAAGGCTCTATGTGGTCCCAAGCAGGCTCCCAGAGCATGGTATGCTTGTCTTGATGGATATCTACGTCAACAAAGGTTCAAGAAAGGTACTGTTGATAGCAATCTTTATGTACAAATAGATAAAGATAATTTAACAATCGTTGAGGTATATGTGGATGATATAATATTTGGTAGCAATGATGATAGACTAAGTAAGAACTTTTCTACAAAGATGCAAAGTGAGTTCGAGATGTCTTTACTTGGTGAGCTGACATACTTCTTAGGGCTTCAAATATCTCAGCAAGAGAAAGGAATATTTATATGTCAAGCCAAGTACATCAAGGAAATGCTCAAGAAATTCAAAATGGAAGATTTCAAACCCGTCCTTACTCTGATAGTAATAGGTTGAAAATTGAGCATAGACAAATCATCTAAGGATGTGGATCAGAGGTTGTACAGATCTATGATTGGTAGTCTTCTATATGTAACAGCCTCTTGGCCAGATGTTATGCAAGAAGTTGGACAAGTAGCAAGATTCCAAGCAGCACCAAAAGAATCACATATTATTGTTGTCAAAAGAATTCTTCGATATCTAAAGGACACAAAAGAATATGGCTTGTGGTATCCCAAGGGTAACAATCTCATTATTCAAGCGTTTAAAGATGCAGATTGGACAGGAAGCGTTGATTATCGTAAGAGTAGTAGTGGAGCAACATTCTATCTAGGTGGTTGTCGCGTATCATGGTTGAGAAAAAAGCAAACTTCAATCTCGTTATCTATAGCGGAAGCAGAATACATTGCAGCAGCATCATGTTGTACTCAAGTACTTTGGATGAAACAAACTTTGCAAGATCTTCAAGTACAATTCAGTGAGCCTATTTCCATATTCTGTGACAACACTAGTGCCATCAACATCTCCAAGAATCTTGTCATGCATTCAAAAACAAAACACATTCTGATCAAATATCATTTTGTTAGAGAACAAATCGCTGAAAAGAATATCAAACTTGAGTATGTTTGTAGAAAAGAAAAAATTGTGGGTATCTTCACTAAACCTTTACCTCGTGAAGCATTTGAATATCTTCGTCAAAAGCTAGGGATACTCCCAATTTCTCATTAGATTACAAGTCTGCAGGACAGTGGTGTGTCAGGGGGAGTGGAAGTGTGTACAGGTCTGCAGGACGATTGTGTGTCACTGGGAATGGAAGTCTATACGGGTATGTAGGATGGTTGTGTTTCAGGGGGAGTTACCCTTTGCCATTGATGTCAAAGGGGGAGATAATTTTGTAGGAATAGGTGTCATGATCAAAGGGGGAGTACTTGTGTTGCCATCAATGCCAAAGGAGGAGATTGTTGATCAGCGGTTGTCATTGATGTCAACCCAAGTAGCACCAGGGGCTAACCCAATATTGCATGAGAATTTTGACCTACCAAATTAATATTTTTTGGGTCAATAATTCTTTTTATGGTTTCTACTTGTTGAGATGTTTCCATTGATATATGGCACGCCATGTAATTCTTCACGGTTTGAGAGATATTCATGTTTGAAGTTTGTAACCCCAGTTAGTGGGCTAAAACCCCATGTGGTTGGGGCATGGGTCATTGAAAAGTCATAATTAATATTTTTTATTCTCCT
The DNA here is from genome assembly GCA_034641835.2 of Pinus albicaulis. Classification (NCBI taxonomy): domain Eukaryota; kingdom Viridiplantae; phylum Streptophyta; class Pinopsida; order Pinales; family Pinaceae; genus Pinus; species Pinus albicaulis. Next base: position 441,054,735 of record CM076573.1, read on the forward strand.
AAAATCCCTCCCACATTCACTTGTTGAAGCCCCTCTCAACTTAAGCATTCATATAAATTGTGATCTTCATTTCCTCCTTATGCAAGGGATTCGGCCATCTGAAACAGGTCATCGTGGAATTTTAGCTCTAAATTTTTTTCTACTAAGGTTCAGATGTTGAAATATTTATGAAGTGAAGTTGAAATCTGGAGGAAGCTACAGTAAAAATTTCAGATCAAGGTGTGCAATAATTTTGGAGATATGATCTGTGGAAGTCAGGGTTTTTGTAGGCTCCTGAAATTCATCTCAAAGAAGTGACCTTGGTAAAATTGTCATAAATCTCTCTATGAGTATCATATTTGAATTATGTAAAAAGTGGTAGATATCGCACAGTATTTAATTTTCTCTCTATCAATTTTAGAGCCAAATGAAGAAACAATGACACGTGGCACGTCGTACAATTGCACTCTGCTGAAACAGTCCATAATAAGGGCATTGTGAGAGATTGGGCATAACTCTTTCTTGAAGAATCCAAATTGGGTCAGACCTGTGGCATTGGAAAGAAAACTCAGAGGAATACTATAGGACCAAAAATCATATATTGAGGATCTGAAATGTCAGAGATACACTAGATTCAATATCGAGATCCTAGAAGGCAAGAAAAAGCTAGATCATGTGTTGTCAAGGGTTGCAAAGGACCAGACTTTCTACGACAGCAAAGCAAAGCAAGGTGCAACAGAGGGTAGCATGACAAGAGCATCAACCAAGGTGCATAACAACAACAATAATTTCATCATACGAAGTCTTCAAGTGGGCAGCACTGCATACAATCATTGTAAAGGTATCATTGTACTTAGTCATTGTAAATACATTATTGTAGAAATTGTACTAGTATCTATCTGTCAAGGATTGAAGAGGCAGTGTTGGGAGGTCTAGAATCATCACTAGGTGGTTGTGTCAAAGTTGAGGTTATGGTCTAGTATATCTTCTTCTTCTACATCATTCAATATCATTGTAAAATGCACCATTTTCCCTGGTATGGGAGTCCATTCTTCTTTTATTCTTCTATACGTTGGTAGGGTGGTGCTAGGGTGAGCCGTAGCTCATTGGGTGTTGGGGCATATTTTCAGTTGAATACTGAAGAATCTCAGGCATTGGAGCATCCATCCAGTATGAGCTGGAGAAGAATGCTTTTCTAGATTCTAGGAAGTTGGAGCTTTATTTTCAATTGGAGTTGAATATTAAGAATTATATGAAAAGCGTTAGGTGGTTTTTGTTCCGAAGTGGGTTTCCACCTTAAAAAACTGTGTGCATTTTTGTTCCTCTTTTTTTGTGCTATCATTGTACAAACATTGATAATAATTGAAGATTAACTAATGCTCTAATTGAAAGGAATACTGATTCACCCCCCCCCCCCCCCCTCAGTGTTTCCAAAAATATCCTCTTCTTTTGAAATTTCTTGTTCATTTTCTTCCTCCTCTTCAGAATCTATGTAAAATAATTTCTTCTTAGTACACTTATGACCTTTAGTGTATTTCTATCACAACTATAGAAAATTCCTTTTTCTCTTTTTTCTTCCAATTGTTGTGGTGTCAATATTGTAGGTTGTGGAAGTCTAGGAGTAGCAACACTTCGATATTTATAGATGTGAGTGGTAGGCTTCCTTGTTGCCATAATTTGACATATAATATTTCTTGCCGACATGAATGTCTTCTCCAATGAATCAGGTTCCCAAACGTGAACTTCATGTTGGATGTTATCCTTTAAAGTCCCTATGAAGACATCAATAGTGTGTTCCTCTGGAATATCTTTTACCCTTATATTCAATTTTTAGAAGTCCTCAATGTGCTCCACCACTGAACCCTTTTGTTTGAGATTTATCAATTGGCTAAAGAAGGTGTTTCTCTTTTTATCGTCATAATGTGTTATCATTTCCTCTATAAAAATTTACCATGTGACAATTTTTTTACGGAAGAAAAACCATTGATACCATACAAATGTATTTTGTTCTAAATGTAAAGTTGAAATGTGTACCTTTTGTCTGTTTTTCACATTATTGAGATCAAAATATTGCTCCGTCTGTAGTATCCATGTTACGGGATCCTTGCTCCATCTGTAGTATCCATGTTCTTTCATCCAACATTAGAATTTATGAAATCACGATTGACATTTATTTTGTTCTCATCATGATTTTCTTCTACTATCTTTTCAACATTGAGAAACATTTCTTATATCAACTTTTTCAAACCTTCCATGTCAAGTTTTATAGCATTCTTCATGTTTTCCATGTTGTCTTTCATTTTTTCTTCCATGTCATCCATCTTAGCTTCCATGCCAGCTTCCATGCCATCCATATTAGCTTCCATCCCATCCATCTTAGCTTCCATACCTTTCTTTAAAACTTCCATTTCATTTTTTGTTGCTCTTTGCTAGAGCGAAATTTGGTGCACTTGCTTTTGTAATTTTGATAGATCATGTTGAAATTCTTCAGCTTCATATTCGTATTCATGAGTCATAGTAGAGTACTATTAGGGCTTAATGAGTGTTGAATTATTTTTAGGAGGCATTTTAGAACCCAATACTAATATATATGTGCAATAGGCCTTTTGAATCACTTAAAACTGATTTTTCAAACAAGACTTAAGAAATTTAAAAAATAAAATACACACCTTTTTCTTCATTTTGAAGAGTTCAATATTGAAACTAAATTATCTCTTTGATTTCATATATTCAATATTTTATAGTTGGTGCTGTAGTATCCCTTTGAATCTAATTTCCAATGCGAGAGTTCTGACCTGATTTGGCTTCTTCAAGAGAAAGTTATGCCCAATCTCCCACAATGACCTAATTATGGACTAGTTTAGAAGAGTGAACTTGTACGACGTGCCACATGTCACTATTTCCTCCTTAGGCTCTGAAATTGATATAAAGGAAAATATAGTCCGTGTACTTGTAGCCACTATTTACAGAATTCCAATCCAATGCTCAGAGAGAGAATTATGATCATTTTCCCACGGTTACCTGTTTGAGATGAAATTCTGGAGCCTAAAAAAACCCTTACTTCCACAGATCCTATCTCTTAAAATAAGCTCTAAAATTTTTCCACAACGTTCCTCAAGATTTCGACCTCACTTTGTAAAAATTTCAGCTTCTGAACCCTCGTAGAAGAAAATTTATAACAAACATGCCACAGTGACCAATTTAGGTTAAATTCAAGAGCTTGCAAAAATCCCTAACTTCCACAGATCCTATCTCTGAAAATATTACGAACCAAGATCTGAAATTTTTTGACGACGTTCCTCAGGATTGCGGCTTCGGGATATAAAAAATTCAGCTTCTGACCCTTCGTAGAAAAAAAATTTATAGCGAAAATCCCATGATAAACTATTTGGAGTAGCAAAACCCTAGAATCCAAAGCTCTGATACCAAATGTTATGAAACCAACTCCAAAACTAGAAGAAAAGAGAGATCAACGCCTTAGAAATTAGTCACTTGGAGGGGAAAACCTCCAATACATTACATAAATGAACAATTCTTGGATGATACAAATGAAAAAACCTCCTTCTATATATAGGGGTCCATGGGGTCACAATATAATCCTAGCCAACCTAACAATAATAATGTAAGTAAACAATAATAACGATATGGCAGTTGCGGGAGTACAAAAATAACAATAAGGGGGCTACACTAATAAAAATAAGCGACTAGACTAGTAATATGGGGACCTGACCCAATCAAGCCATTCACATGCCAGGGTTTAACCCCAATATTCTCAAGCACATCCTTTCCCAACATGTACTTAAGTCATTTAATAGATTTCTAATAATTTGTCTTAAAAATATATATAAAGGAATATAAGAAAGCATTTTTTTTTCATGAGTCTCTAAATTACATAATAATAATAATAATATCCCATATGCAACCAATATTCTTCCAAGTCAACATATACAAAAACTCAACATGGATGAAAAATCAACATTCATACATCATCAACCTAGAAGTAAGCATGTTGGCATGTTAGGCCCTAGTTTTGTAACTTGCTATGATACCATATGCAAGGTCCCACCTTACACACCATCAATAATATTGAAGTAGAGGTAACATTGGTCTCTAATACTCAATTTGTTTTTTTGTAACATTACTAGCTAAGTGTCATGTAATCATATTCCTTCATCTATTTCAATATAACAATATCACATAAGAAGTTAGGGATAAATTTCCCTTAAAATCAATTCCAAAATAAATTTCCTCTCAAGTTTAAAATATGATATAATGTGCTCTTCTCGTACTTCTAGATGAGCTCTAAGTAAGACTCGAAATAAATTCCACCATAATTCCATGTGGTGACATTAAGCTACGTCAACCTATTTGATTTCCTATATTTGGCTAAATAAGCTCCACTTATTGACCCTTGATATCATAACCAAAAAACTATAATGCTTCTCTTATAAATATCACATAAAATTGTATGGGTATTAACCTTCCTATAGCAAGGTAACTGAGGGAATAATATGGCTCTCTTCATCAGTAATTCTAATAAATATGATATGTCTATGAAATGGTATCACAAAATATATTAACCAAACTACATTTCCAAATTCATCAATTAAAATTCTCAATTCGAATTACTAAGCCGATGCTTCAATCATGAGAATATATAATGAATGTTGCAACAAGAGAAAATATTGTTACCAATTCAGAAGAATAATATTATTCAAAAAGTGCCAAGTAAAACAATGGAACTACATAAATTGGGCACATGTAGTTGTTTTCTATAGACATTGAAGCACAATAACGCACCCATGCATACATGCATCTCATAAGAAGCCTATTCTGCTCATTTCCACAAAATCCTATATAGTTATTCACTGTAAAATCGTTTCCAACAAAAAGCCCCTTTTTTTTATGAAAGATTTATATAACACAAGAAACAAATACCTTATTCTCTATTCACACTTCAGAAAATTATTAAATTCATTTTCACATTCATACCAAAAACTTGTAGACATAGGAAGCTACACCTGTTAAATAGTCTATTTATAATTTCTACTACATAAAAACTACTGTAACTAAGACTTTTACACTAACAATTTATATGCACAAAAGCTACAACCATTCAAGAATTTTGACAAACACTTTGCAAACATTCAATCTACAGTCATTAAGCCCTAAACAAATAGTCTGCGAGCATGCAATCAAAATCCAGTGAGACATTTTTTCAAACACTTTTCAAAAATGAATTTAAGATTATTCTTCAACATATTTATCTCATAAAATTCAGAAATTGAAACTTTAAATGTTGGGATCTTAAAAGAGAGACTAAATAATTTTAGTCCTTCATAAAAAACTCAACAACAAGTGCATATAACTGACAATGGAAATCTGCAAAATCGTCGAGATTTATGATCTGGGTTTTGAAAAGTATTGTTTTGAAATCACATCAGGGGTTACAAATCCATTAGGCATAGATACTCATTGATTTTTTCATGAATCAACATGAAACCACGCCTAGATGATATTTCTTTAAACTAGAAAATATGATGACTCCAAGAATTTCATTTACAAATTCTCTCAAACAAATGGCATGCAAACTTGAATCTGTAGCTATATAAAACAAATAGCAAAATTAAACTAAATTATAATTATGTATTTATAATCTAAATGCTTTTCAAAATAATTTCATCCATTATAAGTGGATTGAAGGGATTTGATATTAATCGAATATTATTTCCATTAAATCATTCTTCCAAACACATGGAAAACATCGTGCACTATCGCAATACATATTGACTGGAAATAACCTCAATGATTCTCTTTGAAACTATTGTTTGTCATATTTTTTTTAGATTTTTACTTTAAGGGTTGATACAATGAATCGTCCATGTATATTTTGGTTATGCATCCATTTCCTACTATGGTAGGCTATAAGTTAACACTTATCCATCCATAATGATTAAAAAAATAATAGCATTTCTCATTCAGGGATTTTGTCAAGCATTTTTCAAAATATATTGAAACCCTTTCTAAAACATGCCTCTAATTACCTAAAACAAAACCATAACTCACGAAACTCTTACCCAATTCCTTTGGAATTTCTTAATTACTTTCATCAATATTTCTCTTTCCTTTCTGAAATGCTATAATACCAAGGTTAGTACAATAAAATAAACAAATAATAATTCATTAACATATTTAGATCTAAAAATCTATACATATAGGCCACTCTTAGTCTTGATTTTAAACTAGCCAATAAGATTCTAGATAACATAAGCATAAACCAAAATTTGATTTTGACAAAAAATTAAATTTCTGCCTTTTGTTTTATTCTAAAGCTATACTACAATTTTAGGAAAATGAAAATTATGCCATAAGAGGTATTCATGTCCAATCAATGAGAATAATATCCATCTTTGATCCCCTAACCAACTTATTTGAACCATCCGGTTTTCCACCCAACCATATCCAATGAAAATTTCTCCCCCTAGAACCCTCGAGCTGTAAGAGCTCACAAGAAGTACCAAAATATAGCAGTAGAGAGATATACAAGGAAAGTTGAGAAAGAAAAGTTTCACTTCTTCTCAATAGCATTCATGGTCAACTCCATTGGGTTGAGCTACTTAGAAATTTATATTATCATTTGGCTACCCTTAAGTCTCTCGCTCTCACAATATTTATTTATTTATTTTATAAATCTCTCCAACACTTGGTATCACAATTCACCTCCCCCCAAGTAAGAATACATGAGAGACATATATAGAGGAGCAACAAATTATTTTCATAAAGGAGGAGTAATATGCATGCCTTATATTCCATTTAGAGGAGGGTAACTCATTCCATTAAGGAGAGGTATGCATGCCATAGTTAAGGAGAGTGTAACATATGCATTAATAGGAATATTTTACGTCATGTATTTAATGAGTGTAAGAGGAATATGCCATTATTTTATGAGTGCATAAAATAGAGTGTAATGTATTATGAAGAGAGAGAGAGTTACATAGATCCATGAGAATCATAAAGGAGAGAGGTGCCAAGTAATTGAGGAGACATAGTTCCCTTTTAATAATAATATCACAATCTCATAAAAGATAATAATAATAATAATAATAGTATTAATAATATTGACGATGAATTTGATATTGAACTATTAACATTGATCAACGATAAGTTAAGTGATTTTCCTTCAAGTATACTTTATTACTCATCGATTGGAGGTGATTTGTTATTTTTGGAAAGTCATACTTGAGATGCTAGATATGATGTTCTATTTTTAGAAAGTTTCTCTGAAATTGTGAGGAATGCGATTTTATTAAGGAAGTTCATCCCTGAGCTTCCCATGAGTGGTATTTTTCTTCCTAAGAATATGGATTCTACACCCTTATTGCATGCATCTATGTGCCTTAGTAGATTTAGGACTTTGCACCCTGATGTACTCTAAAGATCCAAGATTCCACACCTTGATATTTTTTAAGATTAAGGACTCTATGCCCTAAACATTTCATTATAGATCCAAGACTCCATGTCTTTATCTTTCATGGATTTATGACTCCATGCCATAATCCTTTTATTATATATCCAAGACTCCACGTATTTGTATTTCATGGGTTTAAGACTCTGCATCCTAATTTCCGTGGCTTTATATCTACTTTTCTTTGAAACTCCACGCTTCACCTTAAGGTATTGATTGTGAACTCATATATGATGGTTCGTTGGTAAGGTCTTCTTCCAAGACGTGCACACATCACAATCTCATAGATCAAAGGAATCAAATGAATTTCATAATTAAATTATTGACATTTTACCAAGAATTGTGCATGACTTCCACAATCATTTTGGTTTTGGTTAAATGACTCCCGCAGTCATTTATAATCGATAATCCTTGGTGGCAATGACCAAGTCCCCTGCCAAATCATGCTTAGTCCGATATTAAGCACATATAATGATACAATTCATGTATCATCTATAAATCATAATTAACCATATGTTCCACATAACCATGATCATCCATGGATCTATGTGTCTCAACTCTATATCACCATCCATGTCATACACTTATGTCCAAAATAGGATACCAAAAGTAAAAAATTTCTAATATGATCTTAACCAAAATCAGTTTGTATACACCAACAACTTTCTCTCCTATGCATGGGTCATCATAACTTACCCTCCCTCTTTGAAATTTATGGAAAAGGGCTATAGGTTACTTCTTCTTCTCCCTCTGACAATCAATGACTGAGGGTCTAGCTGTTGATGTCCATTCATCTTTTTGGAATGCCTCTTGTAGTTGTTGTTGGTTCTTTAGAAGCTAGACACGTGTGATATTCTCCCCTTGAACATATAGTTCCTATTCTTTGAATGTCTCAAGTTTTGGACACCTCATGGTTGCAGAATGAATACTCTCTCTTGTAATGTGTCCTTTGTGCCAATTCAAAAAAAAATTATGCGAATTGAAATTTCTCATGGTATTGTTGGTGTTACAAATACTAATCATTAGTGATTCATTTCATCTTTCTCTTCACCAGTTCAGCTTCTGCTAGGACTGTTATCACTTCACTTGAGCCTCCAAAAAATTAGCACTACTACCCGTGATATATTTCTACTCAAAATATGGTTTTTTGCTTAAATAATACCAATTGCACCAAGAAATTGATACAAATTAGATATTGTATCACGGAAACCCTTATAGCTTCTTTTTTTTAAAAAAAAAAATCCCGTCTACACAAAAGTTTTCTCCATACAAACCAAGACCACCAATTGACATAGAGATGCTAATTGAAAGATAAGGGACATGGAAAGCATGTAACCATTTTGTTTCATGAACACAATAGTGCTAAGAAAAATCAAATTCACAACTAAAGTGAAATAAGGGTATTTCACCCAAGATAAAAAAATTTCAATTCCTGTGCAATATTTCTTCTTGAGGCTGACAATTGTTTCTTGATACTACTTAATAAAGAAACTCACCCTTAGCTAATTCTCTCTCATATCTTCCAACTACTTCCTTGCATATATGTGGGAATAAATCTTATGGACCTGACTTAAATATGGCCTGAACTTTTTTCATTCCACATTTCTACTGCAGCTCATCCTTTTCTCACAATATAAATTGTTTTTTTGTACTCCCCTGAATCCAAGATTGCTGCACTCTCCTCTCTCCTTCAATGTTGATACATTTCAAGTAGAAAAATTCATTATTATACTCAGCAAGGGGACCTTGTCATACCTCTAATCATTAATATGCACCTCTCTTTCTATTCCTTCTATATTCTTGCATCTGACGTATTGGACCCTCCTTCATGCCATTCTCTTCCTTTACTAAAGAGAAATAGGGGTTTTTCTCCCCTTGAGCATAGTTTCCTCCATTTTCTTCCACATTTTCATTGGCGAAGTCCTAATCACAAAATATATTTCTAGCTTCTCATTTCCCCATGTATGGGCCTTTCATTTGTTGCATAACACTAGAGGACACTTCTCTTTCTTTACCCAATTCTTCTTGCTACTCTTTTGGTTCCTTTGTAATAGAGAATCGATTGGGTGATTGATACGATTATTCACTTGGAGTTTTCACTCATTATAGCTATCACTTAGAAATTGTTTTACCATAGGAATCTGATAATCTTCCCTCATGATGTTTCTCTGGTTTTTATTTTGAGAAGAGTATGCTCGATGATTTTTCCTTCCATTGTTTAGAATGCCCCATTTACAAAGAGCGCTTAAGAAAAAATAAATTTCCTCTATTGTATTCAGTAATCATGATACTCAATCAACATGCATATTATGAGAGGCATGCTTCACGCTACTATATCTACATTTTTTTTACTTATGCCCGTAATTGAGAATTATGTTTTCAAGTAAAAGATGGAAACTGTAGAGTTAGAATCAGGGTTTAACCTTGAGGATACAGCTAATGAAATCATCCATGATCGACTGGTCATTAAAGACCTGAATGCTAACATAATCAATGATGCTTTTATTGATCCTATAGCAGATGACATGGAGGTTATTTTCAGCTTAAGTGTTCAACCATGTTCTCACTATAAGGAGCAGATCCATCAGCAGTTGCCATTACATGTTACAACTTTGATTTGGTGGAAAAAAGTCAAGTTTTTATTTTGATTATGCTAACAAGCAGTCAAGTAGTCCACTTATTTCAATATTTACTTGACTGGCTTCATTGGAATTTTTGTATTACTTGATTCAGCATGATTTTAAACATTATAGGGTAGGTATCAGTGTGCAAATAAGCTCAACCCCTTGAGCATTTTTCCAAGAATTCTTTTGAGTTTTAGTTTTAGATTGCATTTCAGATTTCAGTTCAGTGTGTTTTAGATTTCAGTTCAGTGTGTTTTAGATTTAAGTTTGCAGAACGATTTTGATTTCATTTTGAGCATTTTAGTCACATATATTTTATAGTAGAGGATGTTTCAAGCTCAGGATCAACCCAATGGATCAGGCTAATAGTCTATGGTGTTCTTGTCACCTCACAGGGAGAGTGGCATCCCTAGTTGGAGCCTATGTTAGGGTCCTATAATTTTTATCAGGTCACTTGATTAGCTAATGATTTTTATATTTCATATGTTGTAAATAATATTCCATATTGTAAATTATTTCCAAAAAATGTCAAAACCTTAAGAAAAATAAAAATAAAATGCTTGCAGGTCGAAATGCAGTAATAGAGGATAATTAAGTATGTTTAGATTAAACTAATCACATGATTTAAATGTGATTAAATATTTTTTAATAAGGTCTGAAAAAAAAGAGAATTTGGCTTATAGTGTTAATCTATATGAATTAATAGACGACCCAATCATCGCTAGTTTACATCGACGAATCATAAGTATTTCTGTCCCCCCTACCCATCCTAGCTTTATCGGCGGAGGTGGGTCCGAAGCTGGCTTCATTCACCCCGGTCCCATGTGGAGTGTCAGTCCTGCATTATTTTTCACCCCCCCACCCCACCCAATACCATATACCACTCCTACCCCTTACAAAAATGGTTAGTTCCCCTCTTGCCATAACTAGCACTCATTGTTTTGTCACCCTCCACTTCTGCTCCACCTCCACTCCCCTACTTCCATGTATCTCCTCCCACCAGATTGCACTTCCGCATATTGTTTCATTCCCACGCCTTCCTTCCATGCTCACACATAAACTAATTATGCCAACGATTTTCCTCCACATCATCCGACACCTCCATGTCACCTCCATCCTCCATGTCATATGTTCGTTTCATGGTCAGTTAAAACTATGTTTGTCTCGATACACCACAGTAATTTTAAACATGGTTTACAAACAACTAAAAATGTGTTTTCAAAAAATAAAGTTTTTTTTGTTGATAACATACTCATATACAAAAAATCTCTCAATTTTGTAACATCTCTTATGGTTTGGGATATTCAGAGAAATATTTTGCAGGCATATTTTCCCAATTTTTCCTGTTTTTAGCCAGTATTTGCAAATACGATTTCCACACAAGTGGAAATGAATTTTCCAAAAATGAAAGAGGTTTTGTTTTCTAAGACAATCATATACAAAAATCTCTCTCTATTTTTACAAAAACATTATGGTTTTGGAAATTTTAAATAATCTGTGAAGGCACATTTTCCTGAAATGTCTTGTTTAGTCATCATATTCCCAAATAGATTGTGCATAGTGAGAGATGAATCTTGCGAAACTGGAGGAGGTTTGTGTTCTTAAGGTTCCAAAATAAAAATATATATATATATCACTTTTTACACAGGTATTATATAAGGAGAGATACATTCACATCGTCACAACCTATTTTTCTGATTGTGCAAAGTCTTGTTTTAGACGTCCTTTTGTAAAGAATATTGTGAACAAATGGAGCATAATTTTGGGAATGTGAGAGAGGTTTATCTCCAAAAGATATTCATATACAATAAAATATTTCACGTTTTACATAGCTACCTTGGATTGAAATATTAAAAGGGATAACTCGACCCTATTTTTCAGAAATTAGGGAGGAAAAAGCTCAAGGATAGTTAGTGACTTGGAGGCCACCTCATAAAATAAGAGTTTCTATCAAAATTGAATTTCTCTTATTTGTCACAAGAAATCCAAAAAGATCATGCCAACCAGATTCATTAGTTTTCAATGTCCTATATTTTTGTTCTATTTGTGTAACACGATTTTATTATTGGTGAATAATTTTTATAAATACTTCATCATTTGAGGTAATAGATGTTGGGATTTCTAATGAGAAAGACTAACATTCATTGTAAATTTTTTCAATGAGTTGAAGTGACCTTCATTAATAATACAAGGACATTCTTCACAACATTCACGTGGTGTAAGAATTAGTGATGTTTTTCTCATTTTCATATGTTTATTCATTATTTTCTTTCACTATCATTTCTTGAAAGCTTAATTACATAACAGAAACTGTATAGGATTTGTTGTAAAGAGAACCCTATTCTGGCTGTATGTAATTTATATGTTTTCTGCTAAAGTCAAATTGAGGAATTATTAATTACTCCTTAGTTTCTACTGAACCTTTTATTTTCTTCTGTTCCATGTCATTTAAATTCTTAAAGATCCAACTAGTGTAACCTAGCTTTCCAAGTGAAAATCCTTCAAAGTGTGATGTAGATCCAATTTTATCTTTTGACTCCATTTCCCAATGGCCTTCCCTTGTTGTTCCAACCAACAAAAAATTCAAAAACCAAACTCTGAGCCCATTAACTATGTAATGTTCCTTTTCCAGAAACATTGTCAATCAACAAAGCAAATCTATTCCAGAGATGGACTACAAGGGCATTTACTGGATTTGTCACCTTTGAACAAAGGACGAGCTCCAAAGGCTACATGGCCCACTAGCAGACTCTATTTATAGAGTGATTGTCAAGGGACAATATCCCCAAGAGGGAAACACAACAAGATTGGGAATCTCTTAAGATAACCCCAAAATTGCAGCTACAACAATAACAAATACATCAAATGGAAAATAACAGTGATTCATATACACATGAAATGTTGGAGAATCCAATGGCCATCATATTAGAACATAGCAGCATAAAATAGACAGCTTATTGAGGAAATGATCACTCAAGTAAGGCACAACAAGCCTCAAGAAAATTGTACAAGGAAACATGAGAAACATTGCTGCATAAAGAAAGCCCTAGGCCATGACTGCGTAGTTATAGAGAGGAACTGCTGCATAAATGATGAAAATACAATGATATAGAAATGTAGGCTCAAATAAAGAAGGGGGAGAAAGATCTCAAGCCCTGAAAATACATGACATCAATCCTTTAAGAGGATTGGCTGAAATCTATACAAAAATGATGAATATACAAAATGTCGGAGTTGCAGTAGCTGTTGCAACTCAAGAGCTAGAAATGGATGGAGAAGGCTGAAATAGCTACTATATATTATGAACCCTTCTCCAATGAAAATCTGAAGTGAGATGCTGATCCTTTCCACCCAAGACTTCCCCTCTAAAATCTGTTAATCCCTCACAACAAATATTCACCAAGGAGAATGTTGTCTAAGAGAAGGGCTGCGCTTCCAATGATGGAATGTGGTTGTCCTGATGCCAAATATGATGGGATATTCTCATAAACCCCCTTTTCTGATATCCCAAATAATGGATCCTCCCTCCACTAGAAAACTAGCTCCGAATGGTGTGTGGAAACCTCCCCAGCAACACCCAACAACACTACACAATATCTGCTACAAAAACTGCGCTAATGTAGATGGCTGAAGCTATGAATTGAATGCCAGAATATGGGGAATGGAGTGAAATCATTCATGAGCTACTCAAGAAGGAGAGGAACTCCTAAACAGGACTCCCTCGTGCTCGAAGGCACTACAGCTGTGCTGAACAACAAGAGGAAACAACAAGTCTCTAAGACTCAAATGTAAAATGATCAAAGATAATCTCAATGCATACCTTGCTCCTCTTTTATAAAAGTGAGCCTTCACTCCATGGGCCCTACTTCGAATTAGGGTTTCCTTCCTCTAGAAGCTTCCCTCCTATGTTGTCCCACTTAGTTCTTTCCAACTCATGCCAACGCAATTTGACTTGGTCAACCTTGGCCAAGCCTTTATGCAAAAACCTCCTTTCACACATGGAGACGTGAAATATAGCTATAACATGATCCTATTTCATACTTACATGATTTTTTTTCTCTAATAATGCAAGGAATGGGTCCCCTACCCATTTTATTCATCTCCTTAACAAAAATTAATGTTCCATAAAATTTGGAACATTACAGTACTCCCCTCTCAAAATATTGCTTTCCCTCAAGCAATTGCAAGGATGAACTGAGCTTCTTTCTGTCCTTCCCCTGTAGCATCCTTATGTGATGATATCCTCAAGAAAAGGGAAGCCATATTAGTAATAAAGTCTCCAAACTGTCCCTCCAACATATGTAATCTAGCCTTGGGGTGAACATTCCCAAAATAGTTATCATGTCGAAACAAATATCCATGAAGGAACAAAAATTTGTCTAAGGGCCTCCTTTAGGAATAATACATGATATATAATGGGACTTATCATCCCCATATGAATCTCTCATCCTCAAGCCATCAATCATGAGAAAAATAATAAGCTGCCTCCCAACAAGGCAACTCATGGAAAATTTCCCTCCACCTTGAGCTCCAGAAATGAAGGTGGGCTGAAATCTAATCATGGAAAGCACTACAAAATGCCCCATACTGTCCTCTTCTCCACCTATGACATGTGTGGAGTTTATGTTGATCTTGTGTTGCAAAAGTATTGCCCTCAAGTGGAAAAATGAAGGGCAATCCTTCAAGGATGTCTCCTCCAACAATGATAATCCCGCTGGCCCAAGACATGTCATCTATGATGAATAGGACAAGATCACCATAGAATTCCCCCATGACATGTTTGATGTAGGTTATACCATGTGCAGAAAAATTCAAACAACGCCCCATAGGGTTATAATGCAACCTCATCCACTGCAGCTGCAGAAAATAACATGGCAAGTATTGCACAACAATTATCACATCAAATACTAAATAGTAAATAGATGAGTGAATCAGCAACATAAGGTCAAATATCTACCCATATACATATAATGGATGGATAAAATTACCAAGCTCATGGCTTTCCCCACAAATGAGCAAATATGTGGCTGTAGCCATGCCTCCTCTCATGTTCCCCTTGGAATGTGTACTGCAGAAAATATGGGAGTCCTCCCATATCAAGGACACATTCATCCCATGTGTCTCTCCTCTAATAATGTCCCTCACTGAGATAACAACAATATCAGCCAAGGAGACCATAATCAACAATAAAATGAGGTAATTACTGAAAGTTTCATGTTGTGCAAAGATGCACCAACAGTCTCCCAAGTGGTCACAGCGTAGTTTCCCAAACTGGTGCTTTGAGAAATGGCAAGTTGTTTTTCAGCTCATGAATAAAAATGTATGTTCTTTCATCTGATAATGCATCATAAATGGCTGAATATAAATGCTGAACATACATATAAGGTAACACTTTCCCAAGGCCATATAAATATGGCTGTCTCCATCACATGGTTTGGCCCAATTTTTCTCATGGAGCAACATGAAAAATATGCCCCTTTGAGAAGCCCTACACTGCATCATAATGATAAGAGTATGTAAATAAGAAAAGGTACACACAAGAATATTACCATAGGCTAGAAGTGAGATGATATATGGATCTATGCATGTTATCCTCCTCCCAAATGACAGCGCTGTGAGCTCATGCAAAAAGCTTCTTGTCCATGCCAATCTTTGTTCCTTGACATGCTCCTTGTCAAGAACAACTCTGGTGATGCTACTGCAAATATGAAGCTTCTCCCAAGAGGGAAATGCCTCCCAATAAATCCCAGATAAGGAGTTATCCCCTTGCACTATGAGAGTGCCCTCCTCTACTCCTAAAACACCATCAATCATATGAGAGAAAATCTGCTTGTGCTCTCACCCATTAATCCCAAGCAACTCAAGTGCTTGTTGCCTTCTCATGCTCACATCATATGACTCATGTGATGAAGGTATCATGACTAATGTATATGTCATATCAGCAATATTTATACCTTCTCATTGCTGCCCAATGATTTAAACATCTTTCCATCTCTTCTCCATGCTTTTGGTACTCCTCCCATGAGGGCCACCATCCTGCCAAACCAATTCTTGCTCCTTGTATTTCATGAGAGTTTGAATTGCAGCTCCTTGGAGACCTCTTAGGAAATTCCTCCCTCCCATGACTATGTTGGACCTATGAGGATCAAAATGTGATGTAGGTGATGTCTCCTCTCCACCAATGTTCAACAGCGCTACTGATTCCTCCAATGATGTAGCAGCTGTCACTTCCTCCGGTTTACAATTTTCTTCATGATTCTCCATGGAGGTGTCATGGTTTACTTCATCCTCCAAAATTTTACACTCCCACCTTGAAGGCTGAATGAAAATCATCAAAGATTTATGAGGATGAGGGGTCTCCTCCTCCTTGAATGCTTTGCATAGCACAATGCAAACATGAGGCCCTAAAGTGGCCATGTGATTTGATCCTTGGACCTCTTCATATAAAATTCCACCACCCTTAAGATTATTTGCTGAAATAGAAAGTGGAACTTTACTCATACCTTGGTGGATCTTGGGACCTTCTTGTGTGGATGCAATGGTTTTTCCTACAATGGCTTCTTCATCCATAGATGTTGAAGGCTGCTCCTTCAAAGCTGTATCATCATTGGTGCAATCCTCCTCCCATGGTGGTGTGAGCTTCTCTTCCTTTGTTCTTTCTCCATCAAAGGTTTGGATCAACCTTTGAGTAAAGACTGCAAAATAACTCACCCTTGAATGGACCAAGTGTTTGAACCACCAAACAGATGTTTCCTCCTCCATGTGCAGCGCTGCCATCTCCACTGCTTCTTTCTCTGCCAATGGATGAAGCAATAAAAATGCCTTTAGCTTCTTCTCCCAAGTTCTAGCTGAAGTAACCCCATCAAATGTAGACAATAGAAGCCTATTTCCTTTGATTCCTCCTTTTCCATAGGGCCTTCTCTCCTCCATCTTCTGAATAGAATATGGGAACACTATAGCTCCCCTGAATGTTGCAGAATGGGGTTTATAGTAACCCAGGCACTTGCATAAGATCTGGAAATCCAAGCATCTCCCATGCCAGTATTCAAGAGAATAGGAAGTGCATGGACCTTCCTCTTCTCCCATTCTCTTCTCCTCCTCCTCAGGGAGGCTCTTCATTATTTCAAAATTATATGAGCTTAGGCTCATCTTCTTCATTATTCTCCTCTGAAATTGATCTCACAGGCTATTCCAAGTTCGATGCTTCGATAACACTGTAATTTTCCTTTTTCAGAAACATTGTCAATTGACAAAGAAAATCTATTCTAGAGATGCACTGCATGGGCATTTACTGGATTTGTTACCTTTGAACAAAGATGAGCTCTAGAGGCTACCTAGCCCACTAGCAGACTCTATCTATAGAGTGATTTTCAAGGGACAATATCCCCAAGAGGGAAACACAACAAGATTGGGAATCTCTTAAGATAACCCCAACATTGCAACTACAACAATAACAAATACATCAAATGGAAAATAGCAGTGATTCATATACACATGGAATTCCAGAGAATCCAATGGCCATCATATTAGAACATAGCAGCATAAAATAGACAACTTCTTGAGGAAATGATCACTCAATTAAGGCACAACATGCCTCAAGAAAACTGTACAAGGAAACATAAGAAACATTGTTTCATAAAGAAAGCCCTAGGCCATGACTGCGCAATTATAGAGAACGATTGCTACATAAATGATGAAAATAAAATGATATAGAAATGTAGGCTCAAATAAATAAGGGGGAGCAAGATATCAGCCCCTGAATATACATAACATCAATCCTTTAAGAGGATTGGCTAAAATCTATACAAAAATGCTGAATATAAAAAATGTCAGAGTTGCAGTAGCTGTTGAAACTCAAGAGATGGAAATGGATGGAGAAGGCTGAAATAGGTACTATAGATGATGAACCCTTCTCCAATGAAAATCTGAAGTGAAAGGATGATCCTTTCACCCAATACTTCCCCTCCAAAATCTGCTAATCCCTCACAGCAAATATTCACCAAGGAGAACGTTGTCTAAGAGAGAGACTGGACTGCCAATGATGGAATGCGGTTGGCCTAATGCCAAAGATGATGGGATCTTCTCATAAACCCCCTTTGCTGATCTCCCAAAGGATGGAGCCTCCCTCCACTGGAAAACTAGCTTCGGATGGTGTGTGGAAACCTCCCTAGCAACACCCAGCAACACTGCACAATATGTGTTGTAGAAACTGCATTGATGTAGATGCCTGAAACTATGGCCTGAATTCTGGAATATTGGGAATGGATTGAAATACTTCATGAGCTACTCAAGAAGGAGAGGTATTCCTAAACATCACTCCCTTGTGCCCGAAGGCACTGCAGCTCTGCTGAACAGTAAAAGGCAGCAACAAGTCTCTAAGATTCAAATGTAAAATGATCAAAGATAATCTCAATGGTTTCCTTACTCCTCTTTTAAACAAGTGATCCTTCCCTCCATGGGCGCTACTTAGAATTAGGGTTTCCTTCCTCTAGAAGCTTCCCTCCTACGTTGTCCCACTTAGTGCTTTCCAACTCATGCCAACGCAGTTTGACTTGGTCAACCTTGGCCAAGCCTTTATGAAAAAACCTCCTTTCACACATGGAGGTGTGAAATCCTGCTCCAACATGATCCTCTTTCATACTTAGAGGATTTCTATTCTCTAATCATGCAAGGAATGGGTCCCCTACCCATTTTATTCATCTCCTTAACAAAAATTAATGTTCCATAAAATTTGGAACATTACAAACTATCCTAAAATTCACATAAAACATAGCTATATTTTACAGAGAGATCCCTCTTCGAGTTTAGAAGGGCTAACTTATAGACTTAAATGTCTTTTTGATGTTACCTCTGAAGTTTTTTCTTTAGCCTTGAAACTATGGAGTGCTAACGGGGCCAACAAATTCAATATCCCACCTTTCAAAAGGCTCAAGGACTACCTAGGGTTATAATGGTATTTCATCTTATGGATAAGGCTGACTCATTTTTTGGGAATTGTCACGCCTTCAAACATAGTCTCTTGCATCCTGGAAGATCGAGGGCCAATAATATCACATATGTAACACCTTATGCCTTATTCTCTTATCTAAAAAATTCACTCCACAAGGGCGATCATGAGCAGCCTTCAGGACATCATATATGTCATCCTCTCCTACACAATGTTAGATTTGTTGATTGAGCCCTGTATGAAAAATAAATCCTGCTATGCAAGAATAACGAGCTATATGATGTATAATCTTTTGTTTTTCCCTTCATGTCAAATGACGAGGAACCTTACCTGTAGCAAGATAATTAGCAATATATGCATACCAAGGAGTATTAGTAGAAATTGAAAAAATGTGTTCATTAAGAAAACTATCTTCTATTGGTGTGCCTTCATCACTAGTATCCAGTCTAGGTAGAAAATCAACAACTACATTATCCTTCCCTGGTTTGTCTACTATGGTAATTTCAAATTCTTGAATAAAAAATAATCACCTTGTGATGTGACCAGGGGTGATAGTTTTATTCATCAAGTACATGATTGATGTGTGATCAATATGCACAAGGGTAGGATATCCAGTAATGTAATGCCAGAATTTATTGATAGCATAAATAACAACCAGGAACTATTTTTGAGTTACCATATATTTTAATTCAACATGAGTAAAAATCTTGCTGACATAATAAACTGCTTATTGCTTCTTATCTTCCTGATGTCCCAAAACCACTCCACCTGTTTTCTGAGAGGCATCAGTATCGATATGGAAAGGTATTGCCAAGTCCAAACCTCATAAGATCGGATCTCCATAGAAAAGTTCCTTGATCTTTTAAAAATCCACTTCACAATCATCTGTCCACATAAATTCTACATATTTAGTTAAGAGTTGGAAGAGTGGAGATGCTATTTTGGAGAAATTTTCTATAAAAAGTATATAATAGGTAGCGGAACTAACAAAAATATATACCTATGTGGGTTTCCGAAGTATAGCAAAATGTAATATTACTTCTACCATTGCAGGATCAACTTGAATTCTAGCAGCCGAGAGAAATTATCCCAGAACTATTCCCTCATCCCTCATCATGTGAAATTTGACTGTACTCAGAGAAACATGGGTTTGTTCGCATCTTTTGAGTATATTTTCTATGTTTTACAATCATTCTTCAAATGAGTCCTGATATGGAGTAAAGTAATCCATGTAAATATCAACATTTTCATCAAGTAGATCAGAAACAATTCCCAATATTTTCCTCTGAAATGTTATAGGCACATTACAAAGACTAAATGGGAAGAATCGATATGCGAAAGTTCCTCAAGGGCATGTAAAGGTGGTTTTATCTTCATCCTCAGGGGCCATATGGATCTTATTATACCCATTGTACCTATCCAGGAAGGAGAAAAACTTCTTCCCGGCTAAAGTATCCAGGACTTGTTCAATGAATGGCGAAGGGAAATGATACTTTTGAGTTGAATATTTAATTCCCTATAATCCACATAGATCTACCACTTACCATTATTTTTAGGAAAAATAACCAGCGGGGACGCCCATTGATTTTTCTAGATATGGTAAATAAATCCTACATCCAGTAACTTCTCAAGCTCGACTTTAACAATGTTCTTTAAGGTAGGGTTCATTCTTCTTTAGGGTTGTCTCACAGGTTGAAAATATTATTTAATGTATATCTGACGAGTGCATAAATCAGCATAGATACCCTTCATATCTGTATAACCCATGAAGAAGGCTTCCTTATGGTCTTGAAGGAATTTTAGGAGCTGTTGGGTCCGGTATGCTGAAAGATTCAAGTTAATGTTCAGCGTTTTCCCTTGTTTGATATCAATGGGGATACTATCATGAGATGAGGTTGCATGTATATTTTCGATTTCATTTTCTAGTTCAATGGTTTCCTACATATTGCAACTCATGAAAGATTCCAGGATTTGGTGAGTTTATTTAGAAAAAAAAGGGGGATTGTTGATGAAAGTACTGATGGAATCATCCTCCTTTTTTGTTTTAAAATAAAGAGCCTTCTCGATGGTAAGGATTAGTCCGATTTCTTCGTTTTCAGGTTTTGATCCTTCTATTGGTAGGGGTTTTATTTTAGAAGATTGTAATATTCCTAATTAGCTTTTAGCTAATTGGAATATTAATTTTTGTTTTTTTTAATAAGATAGATGAATAAGAGCGTAGAGGGACCCATAAATCCCTTTAGTAGGAATAAAACCACTTCTTAGTGTGAATGTGGATCAATTAATATGCATGGCATCAAGATGAATACACCACTTCTTAGTGTGAATGTGGATCAGTGCATGTGGATGGGGTCAAGATGACCAAATCAACAGCATAGTCATGAAGGTAGTGGAGATAGTGGAGGAAAACACAGTCATTATGGACGTTAGTGGCCAAGTGTACAACATCACTATTGTCTGGGGCCAAGGGTGTGAAGGCTAACAAGCATAAAAGGAAGGGGATGTTAGCCCTAAAAAGCATTCTTAATATAGATATTGTATTTTCTTTTATGACTTTATGCATGCTTCAGTTATTTAGCCAAGTCTGATGTGTTGTTTAGCACACGGGTGTTTCCAAGGGGAAATCCCACCGCTATCCTTGAGGCACTTCAAGTGCCCGCTCAGGAAAGGTAATTTTTTAGAAGAAGTTCAACAATGGGAATTAGGCCCTCCTTCTGTCCCTCCATGCAACAACAATCACCTAAAATAATTATGCATTCTAGCAGTAGGGTTCGAGAGGAGGAAGGAAGTTCAAAGCATCTCAGCTTGGAATCTTATGTAGGAATCAACCCTTCACTTGTGAGTATATTTTAGCATCTTGAGAGCAGTATTGTATTATCTAGCATTAGGCCAATATTTTTCCCCTCTTTGGTAGCACTGCCAGCTTCAAAATGTTACAGTCTAGC
This sequence comes from Pinus albicaulis, assembly GCA_034641835.2. Classification (NCBI taxonomy): domain Eukaryota; kingdom Viridiplantae; phylum Streptophyta; class Pinopsida; order Pinales; family Pinaceae; genus Pinus; species Pinus albicaulis. Next base: position 441,076,695 of record CM076573.1, read on the forward strand.
AGTGGAAGCTTCCAAGGTCGAAGGAAGTTCCAATAATTCCATCTTGGAATCCTATGAGGGGATCAACCCTTCAACCCGTTGAATGTACATCATTTTTCCAGAGTATTATTTCATCATCCAGCATTAGTTCATACTAATATCCTCTTAGTAGTTTAATCTCCTTCAGAAATTGTGCAATGCAGCAGTGGCAACTTTAGAGGATAAGGAATGATCGAAGCTTCCTAGCTTGGAATCCAGTGAGAGTATCAACCCTTCATCCATAGAGATGTTTGGGAGTAGTTGCAGTATTTTTATCATTATATCAGCCATCTCCCAATATTTACCCAATAGTAGTGCGTAAGTCAACTAGCAGGAGTGTGCTTTGCAATGCTATAATGCCAAATTTCCAAATTGAAAACCAAGCCATACCAATTCTGGGTTTTTCTGGGGTTTTCAAGTAGATTCCGTGGTCAAAATCCCACATATTTTTTAGAACTATAGTATCCTCTCATACATGTTTCATCTTCCCAGAAATATTAGTTTCCAACAACACTGCGCATATACAAACTTCTAGTAGAAAGAGAAACAACCACATTTCCAGTGATAGGATTTAGAGCTATTTAAGCCACTTATTGTTGGCTTGAGTGCATCTTCGTTAGAAAACTATGTAATTTATCTTGTTATTTATTATAATGATATGAATCTATTGTTTCTGCTCATGGTTATGATGTTTTAATGTAATTTCCTATCGCATCATATTTCAAACTTTAGTGCTATATTCTCAATTTCTTTATTTGGAATGTTTGAGATGTCCTATATTCCTGTATTTTACATTTTGGAATATTACAGTGGTATCAGAGCATAACCTTGGTTCAAATTTTGGGAAACCCTTCATTCTATGAAAAGACTAGGATACATGAAATTCTCCAATGGCGGGAGAAATTGGTGAGAAAGAGTTTCCCAAACTCCTTCTCAATTATATGAAGGATCTTGCGAGAGAGATCAAAGAGATGAGATTATAAACGAAAATGGAAACCCCACGAGGGTTACAATATGGAGAGAAGTTGAGTACTCCACATCAGTGGTATGAGCAATTGGCGGTGCAACAAGTCTCACAATTCCCTACTATGCCCACCTTCCTAGGAGTATGAAATGGAGCTGGAGAACATCAGGAGCAGGAGACTCTTAGTGACTATCTTGTAGAGTACCGATCTGAGACCTAGGATTTCAGAGATAATATGAATTTCCCAGCATTTTTCCAGATAAAATACTACTGGATACCCCACAACAACAATAGAGGAGGACGGTACATGCATGGTAAGCAATGTACCTTGGGTAGATTCTTTCTTCTTACATTTGATGGGTCATCCAAGAGTACAAAAAAGGCTTGGGTAGAGAAGTTAGATATATATTTCCAGCTACACCATGTAGCAGAAGTGGATTCTATTGAGATAGCAGTGCTGCACCTTGACGGTGAAGCACATGACTCATGGTTCCATGGATTAGGTCATGCAGGAGTGACTGCATATGCAGATTTCACATGAATATTGGTGGAGAGGTTTGATAGAAGAAACTTAGAGGAACATTACATTGAGGCATTCTACAACAATGAAGGAGAACGGGAAGTGTATGAGGAGTAGAAGGGATATGCGAGTGTTGGTGCATCAGGAGAAGATCAGCTACTACCACCATGAGCAGTAGAAGGAGAATTTGCACCAGTTGGAGGAACTCTTGCATCTTTTCAAATTATTCCCAAGCATCAACCGATCTGAGGCATGCATACAAATCCAACCCATATAGTCTTGGCACATCAGATGGATATTTTTGGGGACATGGCACCAGGGTAGCCACATGACCATGGGTTGGAGCACATGGTTGATTTGGAGTAGGGGAAATTCACTACAGAGAGGAACCTTAACAAGATGAAGGAGGAGATGATCAACTATTTTGGGTTGAAATTTTTGAGTTGTGCACAACACTTTGTGTTGGAGTGTTGTGCATCAAAGGAGGGAATAGGTGCAATTCTGGTACAGGGAGACCATCCCATAGCTTTCGAGAGATGAAATCTACTTCCACATGGATTTTTATATTCGATATATGACAAAGAGATGCTGGCCATTATGCATGCATTGGCCAAATTTCAGCAGCATTTGGTAGGCAACAGATTTCAGGTGAAAACTCACCACAACAATCTTTGACATTTTCTTGAGCATGAGCAACTATAGGAGAGGCAGCAAAGCTGGATCTACATAATTCAAGCCTATGAGTTCAAGATTGAGTATGTCCAAGGAAATGAAAAGGTGGTAGTAGGTTCATTATAACAGAGGTCAGCAGCATTGTCCTTGATGAGTAGTGATGTAGTCAGGAGGGCCCAATTTCTAGTAGAGTATTCTAAGGACCGCTTCACTTGTGAAGTGTTGGATAATAGGATGACATGATCATAGTTGTGTAGGGTGCAACATCTGCATGTAGGGATTGGATAGTGAGAGATTATGAGTTGGTACCCCGTGGAGCAGGGTAGGTTGGTGGATACATCCATGCCCACATTTTAGCACAGTCCATGGATTACAAAAGGGACACGACAACCAAATTATTATTGGGATCTAGATGCAATTTTCAGACACATCATAGATTCGATAGGTGATGGTAGTAGTTGCACGATGGGTTGGATTTTTGAGCGCACACACATTTTTATACCTCTATCAGAATCCCAGACATCCCTAGTGACAGGATATTTTGACATGGGGGTACACCCTTTTTAGGATCTATCTCAGCATATTAATCATGTGTGGAGTCATAGTGTGATTAGCCTACTTTAGCAGGAGCTGATCGAAGGAGGTGGAATTCATAGGCCACCAGACAGTGCCTTGACATAGACAAAGCATGGGATGGTACAAAATGGTACAACAGTAGCAGAAGGTATCCAGTGGTGTGCAGAGGTAGGTTGCATCATACAGTAGCATGTTGAGGAGTGCAAAGACACTTTGGTAGTGTGCAGTGACCCATGATGCGGTGCAGTATGAACTTGGGGCGTTGCCTCCAAGGATACTTATGGACAAAGCATTGTATGGAGACAATGCTCTCTCATTGATTCAATGGGCCTTAGAGATATTGAGGTTTGACATAGCAGTGTTACTCCTGATTGCATGTGAGGAATTGAACCAGTTAGGTGTACCTGGGAAGATGAGGATGTATAGATGACATTGTGGTAGATGCACTAACAGTGTTGTGGATGCTTGGGTACATGAGGGCAACTGTATGGTATTTCATGGAATTGGCATCAAGTGGTGCATAGAGTTGCACCACAGAGTCCAGATCTATGCATAGGAGTGTTATTTCACAACCATATTGGTGTAGTGTAAGCATGGTTTAAGTCTCATTAGACTGGCATGGGATCTAGGCATCACTTGATTTCACGGTTCATCTACTCTTAGGAGTGATCGGCTCCTTATAGGGGAATATCATTTAGCTCTTCGAGTGGGCTTTAGTGATTCTTTTTTGGCATGGGGAACTTCACTAACATGGACTGATAATTATCAGGGGGCATTTAGGAGGAGCTCGTGCAAGGAAGGATTTATTCCCATAGGATCAAATTCTATCTTTAGGCTCCCCCCCTTGGAGTACATTAGATGGATGACATATTGTAGTAGTTGTACGTACATACAGATAGTAGTTGATATGATTATGACACTCTATCTACTAGCGGTACTCATAGGGCCTCTAGTACTTGTATCTAATTGGATATCAAGTGGATCAAGGTGTGCCTCATGCTGATTAGGATGGCTTGGGATCCTGGTATTGATAGATCTCTCCAGATGAGGTCGATCCTGAAACCAGGGATGATACAGTGGCGCATCTCAGACCCTGTAAAATTTTTCAGTGCTTGTGGCGGAGTTCCAATAGAAGGGATGCTTTTTCAGGCATTACTTGAGGACAACAATTTTTGGCAGGGAGGACTATAATATTCCTAATTAGCTTTTAGCTAATTGGAATACTAATTTTTTTTTGTTAATAAGATATATGAATAAGAGGGTAGAGGAACCCATAAATCCCTTTAGTAGGAATAAAACCGCTTCTTAGTGTGAATTTGGATTAGTGCATATGGATGGGGTCAAGCTGAATAATCTACTTCTTAGTGTCAATTTGGGTCAGTGCATATTGAAGGGGTGAAGGTGAGAAAATAAATCGTGCATTCATGGAGGTAGTGGAGATAGTGGAGGAAAACACAGTCATTATGGAGGTTAGTGACCAAGTGTGCAACATCATTATTGTGTGGGGCCAAGGGTGTGAGGTCTCACAAGCATAAAAGGAAGGGGATGGTAGGTATAGAAATATTTCTGAATATTGATTTTTTATTTTCATTTACGACTTTATGCATGATTCAAATTTTTAGCTAAGTCTACTCTACTGTTTAGCACACGAGTGTTTCTGAGAAGAAATCCCACCCTTATCCTCAGGGGACTTCGATTGCAAACTCAGCAAAGGTAATTTCTGAGTAGCAGGTTAGCATCTGACCTTAGGCCATCATTCTGTCCCTCCATGTAGCAATAGTTACCTACAAGAACTACACATTCCGGCAATAGGGTTTGAGAGGAGAAAGGAAGTTCCAAGCATCTCATCTTGGAATCCTTTGTGGGGATCAACCCTTCACTTGTGAGTATATTTCAGCATATTGAGAGAAATATTGTATTATCCGGCATCAAACCAATATTTTCCCTTGTTTGGAAATGCACTTATCTTCAGCATTTTGAAGTCCAGCAGTGGAAGCGTAAGAGGTGGAAGGAATTTCCAAGAATTCCAGCTTGGAATCTTGTGAGGGGATCAACCCTTCACCCCATTGAATGTATTTCAGTATTCCAGAGAAGTATCTCATCATACGGGATTAGGCCATAATATTGCCTCTCTTAGCAGTACAGTCTCCTTTAGAAATTGTACAATCTAGTAGTTGCAGCTTCAGAGGCGAAGGAAAGATCCAAGTTTCCTAGCTTTGGATCCAATAAGGGGTTCAGTCCTTCATTCATAGAGATGATTGGGATAAGTTGCAGCATTTTTATCATTATTTCATCCATATCCCAGTATTTACCCAACAACACTGCATAATTTAGCCAACAGAAGTGTGCTTTGCAACCCTAGAGGGCCGAATTTCGAAAGTCAAAACCAAGCCGAACCATTTATGGGTTCTTCTAGGTGTTGCGAGTAAAATCCAAGATCTTTATAAGCACTCCAGCATCCTCTCACACATGTTTCTTCTTCCCAGCAACAATATTTTCCAGTAGCACTACGCAGAGAACCTTCTAGTAGCAATAATAACAATCACATTTCCAGTGTTAGGATTTAGAGATATTAAAGCCACTTCTTATTGGCTTGAGTGCATCTTCTTTAGGGAACTATGTACTTTATCTTGTTCTTTATTATAATGATATGAATCAACTGTTTCTACTCATGGTTATGATGTCTTAATGTAATTTCCAGTTGCAGCATATTTCCGACATTTTTTAGACTTTACTGCTATATTCTTGTTTTGCTTTATTTGGAATGTTACAGATGTTCTATATTCCAGTATTTTCCATTTCAAAATATTACAATGATGGTTTCCCTGATGGGCTTGGTTCTGCAGGAGGATAAAGAATGAGATTGTTTGTAACCTTCCCATTACATATAACCATGTTTCCTAACTAACACTCGATATAGGCATCTACAGTTGGAAGCCAAGGCCTTCCTAAAATCAAAAGGTGACCACTAGCTGGGGATTTTGTTTATAATACCAAGAAATCAATGGGATAGTGCCATTAGTTGACTGAAATAGTGATGTTTTCCCACTTACCTAATGGCCTTAGTGTAGATCTATCTGCCCATTCTAAGATAGTAGGAGTTGGTTTGAGGTTTGTTGGGCCTTGAAATTGTCATTTACTTCCATTACATTTTTACTTATATTTCCATATTATCACCTTCACTCCATCTAAATTTCATTACATTTACCTTACCATTACCATTATTGGGTTACATTTATATTTTTCCAAACTTTATTTATTCCTAGTATTTTTAAATGAATTTGTGGTTACAAATTAGAAAATAATATGCACATACTTATACCTAACAAGTGGAATGAGTTTTTTTCCATGTGCAGGTCAAAACGAAGCTTCCAGAAGACCCTTATATGGCCTCCTAAGGTCAAATTAGAATTTGGATGGAGAAGATCATGGGGTCATAAGGATATGTGTCTCATTTCCTATTTGTATTGTAACTCTAAGAAGACATGTTCCTTATCACTTCCTATTTGGATTGTAACTCTAGAGATGTAGGGAGAGATTCATGGACTCCCATTAATGAGATAGCTTCTCATATTTTGTATAAATAGGGGAATATTTCTCCTACCAAATCGCGTGTAAAATTGGAGTTATGCTAAAGATTTGAATACATAATTAGATTGTGGCACCTTACTCATGAATGTTTCTTCATTTTTACTTGGTTTTTCTTACATATGGATCATCTCGATTTACTATATATGATACTTTTAGATCATCTACCTAAAATGTGTGAGATTTACTTCCTTTTAAAGATTAAATTTTATTTTCTTTCTTAGTATTAGTTTTAGAATGACTGTGTAATCTTTTTTTTTTCTAAAAAAGCATTTCAAAATAATAGATTTATCTATTTTCCAATTGGATTAAGTTTGAGGAAATAGAACTCACAGTTATTTAGTTTCCTTTCATGTTTTGTTACTTACTTTCTTAGATCAAACTATCAATTCATTGTATAATTGAATGTTCCTAAAATATCAGGCTAAGAAGGTGACTTGTCATACTTCCAAGTTGGGTGATTAAATGTTCCACGTATACAATCATTGAGCTTTACTTTTACACACTTTTACATTTCTTTTTAGATCCTCATTCAATTGTATAATTGGGTGATCTTAAAGATCATTTCAAGAAGGTGATTTTATCATATTTCTAAACTGAATACTTGAATACCTAATTTATGCAATTATTGAGTTTTCCCTTTGCATGCTTTAATTCCTTTTCCAGATTTAAAGACTAAAGTATAATCGATTGCTTTTACATCATATGAAGAGGGTGATTCTATCATATTGGATGCTGGAGTGATTGAACATACCTTAGTTGTTTTTATTTGCAAGCTTTGAAATTCTTTCTTAGAATAAAATTTCAATTCCTGCAAGTGTGATTGTGCATGCTATATTTTATTTTGGATTTGTTTTTTTTCTTTTCGTTACCTGATTTCATAGATTATTTGAATTTCATTTGCATTATTTGATTTCATAGATTGGTTGAATTTTTCTTCTTTCTTTTCATTACTTGATTTCATAGGTTAGTTGAATTTAATTTTCGTTATTTGATTTAATAGATTAGATGATTTGGTTTTCGTTATTTTGTAGTTAGATTGATCTAAAATGAAAGACAATTTCTAGCACATACTGTGCACACATGATTCGCAAGTTTATGAAACCCCCGAGTTGACAAATTAAATGATAGGAAATCCCTTTGCCCCAACATTTTGGCGCCATTGTTAGGGAAGTGTGCATAGGAACTAGCTTTCAGTCCAGAGTGTATTTTATTTTTTTTATTTTTACTAACCATTTATGTAAAAAGTGTCTAAAATTCAACCCAGAGACTACATTGAGGAATGGTATCAAAAATAGATTATGCCACAACATTAATCTATTCTTCAAGAGATCCTTGCAGAAAATCGAAATATCAAGGCAATTTTCATATCCTTACAAACAATCACGTACATTTTTCAAGTTTGGATATGATCATTTCAAAAATTCAAATCTGTAAATGGCTTCACTGGAAGCATGAATATAATTAAAAATAAAAAATAAATATTTTTTTTTTAGATAGGAAAAATAAAAATAAAACCAAACTTAGCTAGAATTTTAGAATTTTATTTATTTATTTATTTTGTTTTCAAAAAAATAATAATCAACATTCATTAATTCATTTTGAATATATTTCAATGATGGAGTGAAAATAATTTTTTTTTTATCACCATCAAAAATCAAATTTGTGTGTGAAAATATGAATTTATTTGACGATGTTGAATAGTATGCTCTCTCCCCGCGCCTCATTGTGACTTGAAAGATCAGAAAATAAAATTAGTCAATTTAAAAATTAAAATTCAAAAATTCGTTAACAATTTCACTGGAAATCGATCTACAATTATATTGAAAATCGTCGTTTGAGTCGTGATCCTTTTTCTTATCGATTTTGCAAATTTTAATGTTTTTCACCCTCTCAATCTTTTTATGATTTATTGAATTACATGTGCACAATTTTTCTTTAAATAAAAAATTGCTTTGTTTAAATTTAAAAAATATATGTATTTATTTTTTTCTTAAAATGTAACATATATCAATTGAAAAAAAAAAAAAAAACTAAAACATTTTTATATGAAAACAAATATAAAAAAATTGGAAAAAAAAACAAAACATAATTAAAAATAATAATTCAAAACAATGAATGGCCCATGGAAAGGAGGCCCACAGATATGCGTGAGGCCACCCTTTGGCTTGGCCTTTCGCATATGTGGAGGCCTCCAATCCACGCAAAGACCCATGCACTGTAATTAAAAAAAAAAAAAATCTTCTCTTTTCCATATTTTGTCTTTCTCAAGCAGCAGTTTATAGAAATCGATTTTAAAAGTTGCAGAGAGAGACAATGAAGGTGTATCAGATGAAGATACTGCTGATGAAGAGAAGATTGCAAATCTCTATGGAAGATAAGATTGTAGATTTGATTGCAGATTCCATTACAAGTAATTGGAATGAGGGTGATCAATATAAAATTCTCTGTGATAGACAAGATGTTACACACCAAAACCTGCAAATAAAAAAAATCAAACCACAGCAATTTTAGTTTGTTGCAGAAGTAATTGCCAGAAAACGAAACTACAAGAAATTTCTAACTGTTAAAAAAACCCAATTTTAAAACACATTTTATGAGAAAACCAAGGTGAATTAGGAAAAACTAAAACTTTTTTTTTTCGGGAACAAGGTGAATTAGGTAACTCGTGAGATATTTGCTGAATTTCGTAGCCATTTGGGAGAAATTCGGTTCTTCATAGCTTTTTTTGCAGATTGCGTGAGAAAAAAACGACTTGCTTTGAATTGTTTAAACATGGAAAGTTGAAAGCACAATGATCCAAGTTAATAACAAACTCTGCTCCACATGACATGTGGTATAAGAGTCCAATTTGATTTTAGACACATATGTATCTCATTCCCTATGTGTCTCACCATAAAAAATTATATATATATATATATATATATATATATATATATATATATATATATATATATATATATATATATATATATATAATGAAAGATAAAAAAATTTCCATATATAATCTATTTATTGAAGAAACTTACAAGGCGAATAATACTTGCAAATTTTGATTGAAATAAATTTTCGTGCAATTACTTTTTTTTTACCACTTCAAATATTTTTGACAATATGTTTTTGTAGCACAAATGATGATTCAAATTGACAGTGACTTACAAAAAAATTGGAAGAATCTTTATATGATTTTTCAATATTTGGCATTAAAAATTATAATATTGTTGTTGTGAAGATTTAACTTGCAGGACACAGTGAATCTTTGTGATACCGATCATATCACTGAGCACATTGCATGAATTCATCCGAAAATAGGGAGTTGATTTATTTTTCATGGTTATTTTTTAGAAATGGATTGTTATCAATATCATGAATTGGACTAAATATAACAATTTGATTTTCCTTTAATATGTTTCATTTGAAATTCAAATTTTTGCGTAAGAATTAGAAAGGAATTGGCCATTTATTTTTTAACACACTTATGTTCTTTATGAAAAGTTTTTTTTGCAGGTTTTAGATGATCAAATGATCATTGAAGAAAACAAATTACGCACAATTGGTCTTTGAAGGACTGATTTCATGAGAAACATAAGAATAAGTCCATTTCCATGTCCATATCCATCAAGACCATTACCCTTCCTCCCTTTTGAATTATAAATCCAACCAAGAAATTGAAAGCAAGCCACGATTATTTTCCTACCAAGAGTCAGTTGTTGATTTTCCTTTATTCAGATACTATTTCCATTACTTTTTGTCTACTACTAACCCACAAATAAAAGCCAGAAGCTCACTTACATGCTTATTGGCTATTTTCATTTTACATTTTCATGTTCCATTTCCATTTTCCTTCTCCTATCCTTTTCATTTTGCAAATAAACCTTTCTTCAATGCAAATTATTGAGTCCATAGTCTTTTGAGTCTAAAATCTTTACAAAAACACCTTCAGGCTTGCATGCCTTAATGGGAAGTCTTCTTGCTGATGAAAAATGGGAATACATTAATGTCCCTTGCTCATTGGATATTCTAGGTACTCGACAATAGCAAAATTATTCATACCTAGCAAGATGTATTTAGGCATCTTGACTCTCATTGTCATCTATGGTGAGAGTTCTCGTGTTGACTATTGGTATCCATTAATGGCCGCTAAGTCAAAAATTTCCTACTATGTTTGACATCAGAACATCTATTCACATAGCATGAATTATGGCAACAAGTTTTGAAGACATGAAGAATATCATTTTCAACATTTTGAAGCAAATGAAGAAGATATGCAGCTACAAAATATCAACACCATTCTGCAGCTGTAGAATTAGATGTAAGCTGCAGAATCAGATGACAGCAACAGAATCAGATGAAAACTACAGAATCAGATGACAGCAACAGAATCAGATGATAGCTATAGAATGAGATGACAACAACAGAATTAGACGGCAACTGCAGAATCAGATGGCGGCTGCAGAATCAGAGGACAACTGCAAAATCAACATCATTTCGCAGCAAGTTTAGCAGTTTTAGTAGAAGTAATAAAAAGTCACCTTGATTGTTTTATCCATAACTTGTACAGCCACATGAAGAAGATTATGATCAAAATTTTGCAGCCACCACACATGCAGCTCATCTATTTTCAAAGGATAGGTTAAGATATGTCATTTTCTAACTTTTTACCATAGAATTCCTTGAAAAGCTAGAATGATTTTTTTTGGAAAAAAACACTTATTTTCCTCATTTCATAAAATGGCCAATACCATTAGTTGCTTGGAGAGATATACAATCATATTCACATTTTGGCACATTCATATCACATTAAAAAACCCACATACTTTCAAAATATATTAACTATTACATTATTATTATGAGCATACAATGGCTTTTTAAAAGTACTCAAAAACATAATTGAATACAAACATAATCATGGTTGTCGCAGAAGAACCAACAATGATGCAATCCAATATAAATATAATTTGCAAAAAATTATCATTATGCAAAGTTCAATGATAAAATTGAATGCAACAACAATATATTGTTGAAACACAACAACCAACCATGTTGCAATTCAACTAAAAGACTTTGCAGAAGTATGAAGTTATCAAATGATATCATGCAAAGTTAAGCCAAAGCTCAAAGGATCAAAAAACAATTAATGTAATAGATTGCATGAGGACATGCAATAGCTTCAGCTGGGGGGTATGTTGGGCCTTGAAATTTTCATTTAATTCCATTACATTAACTCATATTTCCATATTGTCACCCTCACTCCATCTCCATTTCATTACATTTAGCTTACCATTACCATTATTGGGTTACATTTATGTTTTTTCAAACTTTATGTATTCCTAGTATGTTAAAGTGAATTTTTGGTTAAAAATTAGAAAATAATATGCACATAATTATACCTAACAAGTGGAATGAGTTTTTTTCCATGTGTAGGTCAAAAGAAATCTTCCAGAAGACCCTTATGTGACCTCCTAAGGTCAAATTCGAATTTGGATGGAGAAGATCATGGGATCATAAGGATATGTTTCTCATTTCCTATTTGTATTGTAACTCTAAGAAGACGTGTGCCTTATCACTTCCTATTTGGATTGTAACTCTAGAGATATAGGGAGAGATTCATGGACTGTCATTAATGAGATAACTTGTCATATTTTTTATAAATAAGGGAAGCTTTTTCCTATCAAATCATCTGTAAAATTGGATTTATGCTCGAGGTTTGAATACATAATTAGATTGTGGTGCCTTACTTATGAATTTTCCTTCATTTTGACTTGGTTTTGCTTAAATGTGGAGCATATCGATTTACCATCTCTCACACTTTTAGATCAGCTACCTAAAATGTGTGAGATTTACTTGCTTTTATAGATTAAAGTTTATTTTCTTTCTTAGTGTTAGTTTTAGAATGACTGTGTAATCTTTTTTTTTCTTAAAAAAAATTCAAAGGGATAGATTTATCTATTTTGCAATTGGATTAAGTTTGAGGAAATATAGCTCATGGTTATTTAGTTTCCTTTCATGTTATGCTATTTAATTTCTTAGATTAAACTATCCATTCATTGTATAATTGAATGTTCCTAAAAGATCAGGCTAAGAAGATGACTTATCATACTTCCAAGTTGGGTGATTAAATGTTCAACCTATACAATCATTGAACTTTACTTTTACATGGTTTTACAATGATTTTTAGATCTTTGTTCAATTTTATAATTGGGTGTTATTAAAGATCATTTCAAGAAGGTGCTTTTATCATATCTCTAAATTGAATAGTTGAGTACCTAATTTATGCAATTATTGAGTTTTCCCTTTGCATGCTTTAATTGCTTTCCTAGATTTAAAGACTAAAGTATAATCGATTGCTTATACATCATCTGAAGAGGTTGATTCTATCATTTGTGTCAAACCAGGAGGTAACTCCTCAAATAAGAATGTGTATTAACTGAAGAATGCATATGTATTTATACATGGAGGTGAGGCTATTGGGATTCATCTCCCAATGACTCTTGGCCTTCCTTATTTCCTAATATTAAATAATATACAATATTACATGTGTACACCCATCCCATAGGATTAGGTGTCAACATTCCCCCCTTTAATCCGAAGGGATGTTGGTGATTCCAAGCATCGATCTGAACTTTTCAAACTTTTCTCTTCCAAGTGCTTTGGTGAAGATGTCAGCAGTTTGCTCATTTGTGGAACAATGATGTAGATGGATGGTTTTGGCCTGAACATGATGTCGAATTAGATGGTATTTTGTATTGATGTGCTTTGTTTGATCATGGAACTTTGGGTTCTTGGCCAACTTTATTGCAGAAGTGTTGTCGATCATGAGTGGTGTGGAATACATTTGTTTCATCTGCAAATCTTCCAGGATTTTCTGGAGCCACACAATTTCCTTTGTTGCTTCAGTTGCTGCCACATATTCTGCCTCGGTCGTGGAATCTGCTAGAACTGACTGTTTGCGTGATCTCCATGAGACAGCTCCTGATCCAAGACTCATGGTGTAACCTGTAGTAGACACCCCTGTTTATTTGTCCCCATCAAACTCTGAATCAGAGTATCCTATCAAGCTGAAGTCGCCTACCTTTGTATATTTGAGTCCAAAGTCTTAAGTCCCCTTCAAGTACCTTAACACTCTTTTTGCAGCAGACCAATGTCCTTCACAAGGTTTTTGCATAAACCTTGAGAGGATTCCAACAGAAAATGAAATGTCAGGTCTGGTGGTGGTCAGGTAGATAAGACTTCCTATAAGCTGTCTATACTTAGTTGCATCCTCAAATTCCTTCCCTTCAATAGATGTGAGCTTCAAGTTTTGTTCCATTGGAGTGCTTAAGGGTTTACAGTCATCCATGCCAAACTTGTTCAAGAGATCTCCAATGTACTTCTTTTGAGAAAGAAATATGAATTTAGGATGTTGAATTACTTCAATACCCAAATAGTAATGAACATGACCCAAATCAGTCATTTCAAAACCTTTCTTCAACTCTTTCTTAATGGATGCAATATAGCTCTCATTGTTTCCTGTTATCAAAAGATAATCTACATATACCACAAGATATACAACTGTTTTTCCAACTTTCTTAACAAACAAAGTTGCATCATCAAGGTCAAAATGTTTTAAGTCAAGTTTCAGAAGATGCTCGGTTAATTTCTCATATCAGGCTCGTGGTGCTTGCTTGAGGCCATACAAGGATTTTCTAAGCTTGCAAACTTTGTTTTCTTGACCCTTTACAACAAATCCTTCTGGCTGGGACATATAAACTTTCTCCTTTAGATCTCCGTTCAAGAAGGTTGTTTTTACATCCATCTGATGGACTTTCGATCCATTCTAAGCTACTAAGGCAAGGAGAGTCCGGATGGTGGTCCATTTTGCTGTGGGAGAAAAATTTTCTTCATAATCAATTCCTTCCTTTTGTGAAAAACCTTTTTCCACAATCCTGGCCTTGTGCTTGTCAAGTGAGCCATCTGATTTGTACTTTTTCTTGTAGACCCACTTACAGCCAATTGGTTTCGTTCCCAAAGGTGGATCAACCAGCTTCCAAGTGCCATTCTTTATCAAGGCATCATACTCCCTCTGCATCGCTTCTTTCCATTCATCATGAGAAGCGGCTTCTTTGAAGGAAGTTGGTTCATGATCTATAGACAAACTCAATTCACAGTTATAAGCAATATCCATATCAACAGGAGAATCAAAATCATCTACATCACCTTTGATTTGTTGAGTGGAACTTCTTGTTCCTGTTTTTCCAACCTCATAAGGACGAACATTCTCCAGTGTCTTTGTCAGCCATTTGGGAGGACCTTTCTGAGATGGCCCAGGCTGGTCATCTGACTGAGTTGGGATTGATTCAAGATTCAATCTCCCAATTATGTCAATCACATCATCCAATGTGTCATCCGTAGTTGTTTCTTCATGTGGGGGAGAGAGTGCTTCAGGACATGATTCCACATTTTTATTCAATATCGGAATCCCCCCTTCAAGATGTGGAATCACATTATCAAATTCTTGGAAGGACTTTGCATGTGTGAATCTATCCAGGCGATCAAATTTCCACTCAACAACCTTGTCACTCTTCGAAGATTCAAGGAATATGACATCTCTTGCTATCACAAACTTCTTATTTGCTTCATCATAGAGACGATATCCTTTGGAGGTATTGGAGTACCCCAAGAAGATACATTTGCGACTTCTAGCACCAAGTTTGTTCCTTTGACCCTTGGGTATCAAGGCATAACAGGTGGACCCAAAGACCCTGAAATGCTTTACCGAAGGAATGTGGCCATGCCACATTTCAAAAGGAGTTTTGTTTCTAATTGAACTTGAAGGACACCTATTCTTTATGTAAAGATCACATATAACTGCATCAACCCAAAACATCAGTTTCACATTCTTGAAAAATAACATGGAGCGAACCATATTTAAGATAGTTCTGTTCATTCTTTCAGCTACACCATTCTGTTGGGGATTACATGGCACTGTTGTTTGATGTTTTATTCCATGTTGACGAAGATAATTTTCAAATTAGTTTGAAGTGTATTCTTTTCCATTATCAGTACGTAGAGAGCCAATATGTGTTTGTGCATCATTTTCAATCCATGCATGAAAATTATTGAAAGTTTGAAAAGCATCAGACTTATTATTCAATAAGTAAATCCAACACATTCTGGTGTAGTAATCAATAAATGTCATTATGTATTTGTTTCCATTTGCAGAAGCAATAGCCATAGGGCCACATAAATCTGAATGAACAAGCTCAAGTTTTCTATGTGCTCTAGAGTGTGAATCATGAAATGGCTTTTTGCTATGCTTTCCTAGAATACAAGCATCACATTCCTTAGGTTTTCTAGGAATTGTAGGTGGTCCATTAACACCATTTTTCTTCAACAAATGAAGGCTGTCATAGTTGAAGTGTCCAAATCTAGCATGCCAAAAAAGAATTGATGCGAATGTACCTTCATCATGATGTGAACAAAATGCAAAGTTTTGAGCATGAGCAAATGAACCTTTCAGCTTCAAGATTCTCCCTTCTTCTATTCCCTCCATGACAAGTGAGTGATCTGATGCTTTTCTGACCTCTGCCTTGCCATCAAACAAGTGAATTGAGTGTCCTTTCTGCCGGATTTCGACCAAGGACAGCAAGTTTCTCTTCAACTCAGGGAGGTATAGAACCTCATATAGGATATGATCTGGAAGATCAGGCAGTTTAAGGCTGACTGTGCCAAGCCCTGATGGCTTGAGTTTGGATTTATCTGCGAAATATACTGCTCCATCAACTTTGTCAGTGAATTCTTCAAAAAAATATTTTCTAAATGTCATGTGACATGTTGCTCCTGAATCTAGCAACCAATCATCTCTCCATGAAGTAAATGAAACATTAAAGAGATTTTCAGTTACTCCATTGTTACGATGTGCTAGAACATAGTGAGCGGATTCAGGTGCTTTACCTTTGTCTTTGTCATTATTTTTACCTTTGTCTTGATTTCTATGCTGCTCAATTTTCTCCCATGGTGTTCTGCATTTGGATGCATCATGTCCATCTCTATTGCAACGTGTGCAATGAAGATTGGATTTGTCAGATTGTCTGCCCCCCCTTTCTGTGAAGTTTCTTCTTCCTCTTCCTCTTCTACCACCTCTTCCTCTGGATGAATATGGAGCATGAATTTTTTCTCTATGTGCCAAGTATGCAGCCTCTTCGGAAGATGAAGGGACTGTCATCTTCCCAAAAGCTTTCTCTCTTTCTGCAAACTTTTTCTCAAGTGTTTCAAAGGTTATATGCTCAAGGTTCCCACTTGCTTGCAAAGACTCAAGATAATGTGAGTAAGTCGGATATAATGCCTTAACATATGCTATGAGAGGTATGTCCATTTTTACACCAATGCTATCAATATCATGCATGATCGATCTAACTTCTGAAGCTAAGGCAAGGGGATCATCATTCTTCATTTCAAGACTGAACAACTTAATCATCAATTGAACATTTTATAATTCTGAATGTGAGTCATAGAGTTCTTTTAGCTTGCTCAAGGCATCATAGGCATTTGAGAATGATGAAATGTGGTGACTCACCTCTTCATTTACGAAAGCTACAATCAAGGCATAGGCCTTGCAGTTCTTGTTTTCCCAAATGGCGAGCTCTTTGTCTAAAGTAGGCTTTGCTGGTGGATTTCCTTCTTGTCCTTCATAGATTCCTCTCCACAACTCATTAAAAATGAGTGTGTGTTTAATCTTCCGAGACCATTCAAGATAGTTCTCTTTGCCGGAGAGAACCACCCCAACAATAGAGATGAGAGAATGCATTAGTTTGCTGGAAAAAATTCTTCTGAAGAGGAAAAATTTCTGATAGAAAAACTTTCAACTCTTGAAATTTGCTCAATTAAAGGGGACAAAAACTCTTTGCTGGAAAATACTCTGAATTTAAAAATACAAAAACTCTTTGCTAAAAACTGAATTCTGCACAAAAAAATTATATGTATATATATTTTTTTGTTTGGATAAAAAATTTATATGAAAAAATGGTGGAAGGGGTGGTATTAAAATATGGGCAGAATGGTATTATTAAGAAGGGCGGAAAGGTGGAATTATGAATGGGAGGGGGCGAAATTATGAAGGGCGGAATGGTATTAAAAGATGGGCGTAAGTGATATATATAATTGACAGCGTATTAAAAATGTGTCAATGGAAGGGCGTGAATATATATGACAGGTGGTATTATATAGTGGAGGGGGCGGTTTTAAAAAAGAAAGTGGTATTAAAAGTTGACAGCGTGGAGGTGTTTTACAACGCTGATAGGATATGTATTGTATATGTGATAGTCGACAGAGCGTATTGGAGTGGGGCGGTATTAAAGGATTGATATGCTGTATCGATTGATATGTTATAACATCGTATTATATGGACAAAGGTAGCGTGGATAGCATATTGACAGTCAGCATCGTATTATATGGACAGAGGTAGCGTGATAACTGTAATGGAGGGGACAAGTGTGGCAGAGTTTGTGTAGAGGCCAAAGGCGTGCCAAGCATTGGGACAAGAGCCGAAGGTTTTGGAGAGAGCATTGGCCGGATTGAAGAGCTGCTATGAGAGGCGTAGATTGTAATATAAATGACGGGGTGTATGGACAGCGCTGTATTTAATGGTATGACAGAGCGGAACGGAAAGGGGAGAACAACCGAGTGACAGCGTATTGCTAGAAGAGATGTATTGTATTACGAATATGGAATACCATGCGACTGTGTGCAACATAAATCGATAGGCAGCATATTGCATAGGCGGGATAATGTTCTATGAGGAGGGGCGGACTATATCGATAGATAGCATATATATATGACAGCGCTATGTATATTGAATGGAAGTGGTGTATGCATTGGGAAGAGGGTAGATATGGAGGTGCGTTGAGTAGAATTCGTTGGTGAGTTGGTGTGGGGAGAGGAGCATGGATGGGGGAAGCGTGAGAGAAGGACGCTGAGAGGCCTGTTGCAAAAAATCTGGAATAGGATCTTTGCAGGACTATACAGGGAGGCTGCAATTTGCAGTGTTTCAGGAACTGCAGGATTGCAGAATCTTTAGGAGCTGCAGGAGTTGCAAATGTCAGAGCTATGCAGAAAAAAAAGTGCAGAATAACAGTATAGCAATAAGTAGGAGCAGCAAAAACTATTATTAAAAAATGACTGAGCAAAGGAGAGGGAGTTACACCACAGGTAGAAATGCCAATAGTGGGACTGGCTCTGATGCCATGTCAAACCATGAGGTAACTCCTCAAATCGAATGTGTATTAGCTGAAGAATGCATATGTATTTATACATGGAGGTGAGGCTATTGGGATTCATCTCCCAATGACTCTTGGCCTTCCTTATTTCCTAATATTAAATAATATACAATATTACATGTGCACACCCATCCCATAGGATTAGGTGTCAACAATTTGGATGCTGGAGTGATTGAATGTACCTTATTTGTTTTTATTTACATGATTTGAAATGATTTGTTAGATTAAAATTTCAATTCCAATAAGTATGATTGCACGTGCTATATTTTCTTTTGAATTTTTTTATTTTTTTTCGTTACTTGATTTCATAGGTTAGTTGAAATTCATTTTCATTATTTAATTTCATAGATTAGTTGAATTTGTCTTATTTGTTTCCATTACTTGATTTCATAGGTTAGTTCAATTTCATTTTGATTATTTGATTTAATATATTAGATGAATTGATTTTCGTTATTTTTTAGTTAGATTGATCTAAACTGGAAGACAATTTCCAGCACATAGAGTGCACGCATGCTTCACACGTTTACAAAACCCCCACGTTGAAAAATTAAATGAGAAGCAATCACTTTTCCCCAACAAGGTTTCGTAGACCTAATGTATGCATAGTTTCAGAGGTGATAACATTTATTGCGACACCCAAATCTACCAATACATTTGGAATATCAATTCCATTAATCTCTACTCTCAGGATTAGGTTCCTAGGATCCCCATATTTAACAGGTATAGACTTCCATAGCATGATATGCAGCTTCCCCATAACATGAATGGTGAGTGGGTCCCTTGATTTATTTCTAGGCTTTTTGGAGAAAAACTCTTTGAGCGTTTTTGCATAAATTGGTACATTCCTCATAGCTTGAAGTAAGGAAATTTTGACAAACAATTTTTCTTTTTCCCCAAAAAATCCAAACTATGTTCGACAGTTTTGTTTACTCAGGCTTAGCCTTTCAAGATAAGGTGGATTATCTTGACTTCCCTGAATAATAGTCGGTTGAGGAAGGGGTTAATTTACGAAGTCTTGGTTTGGTTCACGCCCAACTACCCAAGGTTCTATTTCCATGACTTTGTCATCAAATTGTTTAATAATAATAGGTGAAATTTGATCATTCACTAGCCGACCAGATCACATATTTACCTCATTAAATTCTACGGTAGATATGCTATACGAAGGAAGGTTGAGAGTGTCAGCCTACTGAACTCCATTATTGTTAGCATTTGGATTAGGTTGGATAGAAAGCTGAGGATGAAGGGAGGATTATCGGAAGGGATATTGGAAGGCAGTTGCAGCTGTTATTGTGGCATATGTTGGGGAAAATGTCCTGGAGGAGAAGTTCCACACCAATTCTGGGACCATGAAGTGTTTGAGATGGTATGAGGGAACCAAGACTACCAAGGTGGGTAGTGACAATACTAGGGCCATGTAGGTGAAAAAGGTACTGACAAAGGGCCAATATTTAAATTATTGAAATATTGAGAAAGGTGTTGAGGAATACCTTGATTCATATTTGGTGGTCGTGGATGCCATGGCTTCTTGGATCGCATGAAGTACAATTTATCCACCTCTTCATTTTCTCCCTAAAATATTGCCTCTAGTCCCGGAAGAGAAGGACATGAGCTAATTGAATGACTATGTTCACACATTGCACAAGCTTCTACAGTGTTTAATGGGCACTCCATCAACAGATTTTTCTTCCTGCATTGCGGGAATAATATGGCCATGGTCTTCTCCAATTCCATTTTCTTCCTCTTTTCTTGCACAATTTCCATCTAAGAAGATAATGTACTTAACATATCGGTCCTAAAATTTTCCAGAAGATTTCCGATTTCTTGTTTCGTAACACCCTCACTATGTCTTCAGCAACTGTATTCCATTTTTATTCCTTGTAGCTCTTCGCACACACTGAATGTACAACTCACAGATAGTGTCAAAATATTCTTTCGATATATCCCATTTTCCCACTATGTTCAAGAGCTCCAGATATTCTTCCATTAATGCCTGAAGAAGGATAATTTTAAATATATCCTTTTCCATGTTACTATGGCCTGATCTCCGCAAAGTATATTCGAAATCTTCCACAAAATATTCCATAATCTCATATTACTTCTACATAAATTTAAAGACTTATTCCTTGATATCACGATATTTGTAGTAATCCTGATACTTCTCTAAGAAAATATTTTCATTTCATCCCATGAGGAGATAGTTTCCCCCCTCAACCCATAAACCATTTTAGGGTTGTCCCCTTTAAGGTATCAGGGAATATTTTCAATTTATTAGGATCAACTATATAATCATACCCCTGATAGAAAATTTCAAATTCAAAAAGGAATGTATCTCAATCTTTAGATGAAATCACTTAGAAATTAGGCAACATCAAAGTAATGGGCTTCATTAGCACATCATCCCTAATATCCCCAAGTGGGAAGTCGATCGAGGATGTTGCAGGTGCCATGAATAGTTTCCAATATTCACTTGGGACCTTAACGGGTTCTGCAATAGATGACTGGAGTCATTCTTAAATAGAGAGTTGAGGTTGTTTAACACCGCTTCCTCGATCACGTGGTGATGCAAATTCCTTCAAATATTCTTCTCTTTCACTTGGAATGCTTGATTCCTCTAATCCCCTAATTGCTACGTCCTCTCCTTCTACCATCAACAGGAGTACTTATTCTCTGGGTATCCTACTTGCTACTTCTTTTTCTACCATCGAAATGGGTTCTTTTACTACCGCGAGTAGTACTAGTTACACAAAGGATTTCCCTTCGGATTTCATATGAGTTCTTACCCTGACAAAAGCTCGTGAAGATTCTTCTAATTTAGCTTTTGCGATGAGTTCATGAAAATAGATAATATTTCCTTCCTCTCTTTTGGGGTCCTCCTCTATCCCTTTTATTCAGATCTCTATTCATACAATTTGTGAAAAGAAAAAAATTGAGCAATTCTTGTAGCTCATGACTTGGATTAGGGTGAAACTTCACTCATTGGGACAAGAGTTTGGGTGTTAAAACAGAAAAATAGAAGAAGAAAGAAAAAGAAACAGTCAATAAATCTTAAGCTCAAGACCTGGAGTAGGGCAAGAGAAATTCCCTCCTCAGGGTGAGTGGTTGGCCCCTAAGAAATCAACAGAAGAAAACAAACAAAATAATTAAATCTCCCGACATGGAGCAGGCCAAAACTTCCCTCCCTAAGATGAGAGATTGATATTGATACCATTACGAATTGTGTTCTTGCACCTTTTATAGCCTCCCTCATAATGGCGCAAAAATGTTAGTGTCCAAGTGTGAATGATATTATTCAGCCCTTTGCCACATTAATTATCAATCCAAGATGCATTGGTTATTGCAAGGCTAACTTGCAAAAATATGCATATGGAAATTACACAATCCTCTATCGATCGTGGATTCAATAAGCTATGTAAAATAACAAAACACTATTGTAGTGAAGGTTTTGGTGTACGAGTGTACTAAACCATTGGTGCTTGGTAGGAGTGGTTACAACCTACAAACTATGGTCACAGGCAGAAAAGATGGTTAGTAAGTTACTTAACACATGCCAATATATAAAAAACACGCTAAACTATGGAATGTAGTATATTTCATATAAGAAGAAAAAATAAAACTAAACTAAAACAAAAACAAAAGCTCCAATGAGTCAAACAAGACAATAATACAAATGGTGGAATAAAATCCCCTTTTATTGACCGCTATTAGTAAGAAAGGTATACCATTACACACTTTCCAAAGGATCCTTAGAACTATGAATTTCTAAGACCCGGTGAAAGGAGGTTTATACCCTTGAGTTTATGTCGCAAGGCCTCTCTCTTCTCCTAAGGGATTGAAGTTTTTGGGTGGCCAACAATCGAATCCTCTAGCTCTGTTGCTGCTCCAGATCATGCACTGCTAGTTTTCTCATGGGAAATTTATCCAGCGTAAAAATGTGTTCTAATTTTGTTCTTCTCATGTGGAAATTTATAAGAGAATTTAAATCCTTCTTCCCTCTCTCGGTACACTTGTGGATGGTAACCCAAGAGAGGGGGTTGAATCCTTTGCGTACTCACTTGAGGTCCCAAGGTGGCTCTAGGAGGCTGTCCTTGGGTGGCCTCAAGTGGAGGATCTTCTCCTAAATTCTGTCATGTGCTCTCGGATGGTGACTTCGGCCACTCCCAGGACTGCATGGATTTTAGAGGGAAAGACACACAGACCAACATGCATATCGAAGAAAAATGCATGCAAAGTGCCTTTTTCCTGTGTCTTTGGTGCACATTTTTATAATTTTCCTCTTGACCTTAGATATTTTTAAAATTTTCAGATTCTCTAATGCTTCTCATCCCTGTAAATCCTTCTATTGGACATTTGATAATGTCATTTTTCTTGTCCAATTTTCCAGTGATAACATTTTCCTGCTAATGTGTGAGTTCTAGGAAGATATGTATACTCGAAATACATTATAGTTTATTCTATGTAACCTGTTTCGAGAGAGAGAGAGACCTGCGTACGACCCTAAGGTTGGAGACCCCTTATAGTAGGTGTTATCACCAAAATAGGACCCTGATAGGTTGTTGATCAGACTACCTCAGTGTAACTATTTCAAACCAATATTTTAGCCGAGGCTTAGCCTCCTCAGCCTGAGAGGGATCTCTCAAGCGTTAATGATATAAGTTATAGATAGATGGCTAACTTTGTGTTTTGTGATTTTGTATGTTTATAGGTTGAAAGACGGAGGCTTGCTACCATTGGGTTATGGAGTCAACAAGTCAGTAGATTCAGTGGCAAGGTTTCTAGACATGGAATATGAGGCAAATGGGCTTTTCAAACAAAGATAATTCACTTAAGAAAATAGGTCAACATAGTAATTCCATTACTAAAGGAAGTCAGAGCATAGGGTTATGAATTCTAGGTTATAGCAATGAAACTTACTGTTAGTGGTTCAAAGATAGTTTACTCACAAAATGTAGAAAAAACACAGTCATCTCATTTCTAAAGGAAGTAAAAGCACATGTTTGTGAATTTTGAGTAATATCAGTGAGATCTACTGCTAAACACAACAATTTCATTACTAAAGTAAGTCAGAGCACATGGTTGTGAATTCTGAGTAATAGTTATGAAATTTACTGCTAGTGTTTCAAAGGTAGTTTACTCACAAGATACAGAAAAAACACAGCCATACCATTACTAAAGGAATTCAGAGCATAATATTATGAATTATGAGTAATAGAAATAAGATCTACTACAAATGATTCAAAGTAACATATAAATCAAGAAAACATTAACCCCATTAGAACTCAGATCTGTTCAGGAAAACCTTTCTGCATTACTGATTATAGTTCATAGCTTAAAGCAGCAGCTGGGCCAAAAAGTCTTCAAACCCTTGCTAATTCGACCTCTTTCTTCAATGTTGCTTTTAAAATATTGGATTCTATGATCCATCATCAAGAGAATTCAAATTTCTATTATTGACACCTATTCTACTCCTAAAACAGACTCTTAATTACAACTAACAACTAATTGTCTCTTTAGGAGTCCTAATACAAATAGGAGTGAAACTCTTTATCATGTCTAAAACAACCTTATCTAAACCTTTAATGCTTCCTTTGATAGATACAACCTCATGAGGTCGAATTTGGTGATGCCTCTAGCCTTGCTATGAACCCTGTTGTTCCATGACCTAACTGCCCTAAAAACCAGGGAATATGTTTTCTGCGATTAAGCCTTTATCTTCATTGATGATGTTCGAACATTTTTGCTGGAAATATTGACTATTTCATATAGGTAACATGTGCTATCATCTCCTTTTAACCTTACCCTTCCACCTGTAAAAAATTAAACCTTTGAAAAAGTATAAAAATATGTGTTGTGGCTACGCTACGAAAATAGTAGCTGTTTTTGTAGCGTAGAATCTATATAATTGAAAAACATCTATTTAACAGCCTCTTTCTTCTACTTTAAAACCTAAGATTTCATTTGTGACTCTTTTCCATCCACCAACAGCAACAAAATCTTAAAACCAAATATTTTTACTCCCAAAATATATATGAAAATGCCCAAAAACTCACCTACAGCAGTTTCGTAGCGTGCTACGAAACTGATGTGTATGCCCTTTTTACATAGTTTTTTCAAAATTCTGAGTTTTAAAGATATTTTCACTTCTTCAATGATGTCCATAGGCTTTAAAAAGAAAAACAAGTTGGTTTTGAAATGTCTTCAAAAATTAATTCCCTTCTCAATAACAAAACTGTTTTAAAGATTTCTTACTTGTTGCTTTGTTTTATCTCTGTTGTAGCTTACTTTTAGACTTTGTTAATTTAATTTCCAGGTCTTCAATAATCCTCTTTAGCTTCCTGTTAGTAGCCCTTAATTGAACATTTTTCATTTTAACAAATATAGCCTCTTCGCTATATGAACCAAAATCATAACCTTCACAAAATTTAATCCTCATTTTCCATTTATGAATTGGTCATTTTACCTCACTGTTTTTACCTAAAAAATAGGTGTTGAGACAGAGCTTTTATATCCTCATAAAAAATTTATTTTGAGAAACTGAAGGAGGCTTTTGGAAACCATGATTTCTTGAAAAAAAACCTCTCTTGGTGTTTTTCAATACCTCTCCTACTGCCCAAAAACTGTCTTTGAAAAACATGTGTAAAACTGGAAAATTCTGATTTCTGAAAATATGGCTTCAAAGAAATCCTTGTACCTCCCAACTGGTAACACTTGTGGAAAAAGTGAGATAGGTTATTGTAACTGGAGCATTTATGAAGAGAAAATTCCTTCAGAATTCCAAGAGAAGTTTTCATGGGGCCAGAAACTGATCTTGAAAACGACTGCTAAAACCAGAAGACAGAGTTTTTCTCTCAGTGACTTTCACAGTTTCGTAGTGCAAGTTGAGTCATCAATTTATCCCAACTCATAATTAATCTAACTAAACAGAAAGAGGTTTTTGTATTTCAGTATGTTAGGAAGAAAAACCTCTTCCAATGTTAAAAAATGAGCTTTCAATTGCTCAGGAATCCCTCTGGAAGTTGACTACTTAAATCATAAAAACAGGGTTTTTGCCTCATAGTGCGCTACGAAAATAGCAACGTTTTCGTAGCGCAAAATAGGTTTTTTACATTGTCTGCACTACGAAAACGTGGTTTAATGGCTAATTAAAAAATTGTTTCAAATGGTTAAAAACTTGACTTTCTAAACATGGTATGAGACACTCAAGGTATGAAATAAGGTTGTTGAAATTTATTTTGTAAATGAAAATGAGACTCTAACCCTATCACTTTGTTAGCCACCTATGAAAATTTGTTATATCAAATGGTGGCTAAATCATTTTTTAAGGCTTAAAGAAAAAAAAATTATGCCAAAATTGTTAGTTCTTAAAGTCTTATGAAGATAACTTATCCTTGAGTTAATCTTCACTACTGTTTCTCTCATAAACTTGAAAAATCTGTTGTTTTCCTGAAGAGAAAGACTGCTAAGAACCCATTTTTTCCTTTTCCTTTTACCCCTCTTTTCACTCATAACTAACCTCCATTTTTTCCCCTTTTTCCTCATGAAATTCCTCTATTTTCCCTCATTTTTCTTCCTTCCCTTCATAAATTCCCTTTTATAAGGTTTAAAACTCCTTTTTGACCTTATCGGAAACTTTCAAAATCCTTTGAAAATCCTCAAAAAAAAATCATAAAAACAGTTTTATTTGCATTAAGGCTTTAAGCCCCTTTGGATTTAGCTCCAGCCCCTTTATCCCCCATAAAAGCCGAAGTCGAAACCGGTGCTAAGGCCTAATCGCGCAATCACAATCGGGCTTCCCCTCTTGTCTTGTTACCTTTTTCTTTTAAATTTTCCGATTGCGATTAAGTCCTTTGTATATAAAATCCCTTCCCGAAACATAAATTTCCTTTGTATTTTATTAAAACCCAATTTTCCTATGTTTTAAACAAGACCCGACAGTTCATTGTTTCGTGAATTCTCAGTCGTTGATCTAAAACCAATCAACGATCCTCGACACATCGCATCGGAGTTTTTCATTGGACGCATTGCAAAGATTTATGGCCTACCTCTAATTTCAAAATTGCGATGGTTTCCTGACTGTTGATCTGTTCCACCATATCCAGATCTAACGGTCCATATCGCTCCGTTCCAAAGCCCGCCCCTCCACCTTTGACCTTCGCAGCTAATTCTTGACCGTCGATCTGGTTTTGAGATCGACATCTCTGATTCAATCACATCACAAAAAATCTTTGTGGTTTTCCTCTCTCCTCCTTCGATTGCAAACTTTCGATTAAATCTAGACCGTCGAATCTGTCGAGGCATAAAAAGGTATCTTTTTAACACCTATTTATCTCACATTAATTATCAATCCGGGAGCGACTTTTTATTTGAAGAGTGTACTCTGTCTGAGGCTTCAATTCATCCAAGAGTAATGCCTTGCAATATGTAGTACAGTGTTCAAAATACAAGAGTAAATGGACGCTTGAAAAAGAAATCTAACTACAATAGCATAAACTCAAATGCTCGGAAACTTTAATTAAACCAATCTGAAAAACATCGATCAGGGATGTAGTAGCAATAACTCTTTCCCTTAGAAATCGATGCAGAATAACCAATTCTGGGGACTTGGGAGAAATAACCTTTGTCCTCTACAGTTGGTGATCTTAAAACAATCGAAATGAAAGAAAAATCAATCTTTGTTTTGATGAAAGTAACTGAAAGGAACTATAAAGACTTAAAAAGGAACAACAACTTGTAACTCCTACGCATACAGAGCAACTGTAACCAAACTGCTAAAGCTATGAATCAGAAATAAGCAGTAACTAGAAATGGAACAGTGAGATGATTTGAACAACAATTGCGAACTTCACTAATCTCAATACTTTAATCTATCACGGGCCAATGCTACAAATCAATGAATCACAAAGAATAATAACTTAGAGTTGAATACAGAACAACAAGGCTTTCGTAATGATAACAGAATAAATGAACAACAAAGTAGATAGCAATTTAATTCATTGATGGATCTGTATTCAAAGCAATCAATTAACTCTGTAATCGAAATAAGCAGTAAACAGACTTCACACAACATAAAATAAAGAAACAGAAATATAGACATCGAATTGCTCCACCAGGGTCGGGCCCTCAACCGCCGATGAAAGTGTCGCTGGGCTACTGCAGAGCTTGGGAAATGGAACAAGAACGCTTCTTTGTATTAATCAAACATGGATAGCTTTTACATTAGTTGCTCTTTGCTCACAAGAGTCAAGGAATTACAATGTTACAAAGGGAATTCAATAATCAACCATTGTTTTCCATCCTCCCCCAATACACAATACATGCTCTCCTTTTATAATCAGAAGGAGGAGAAATTAAATAGAAAATATGATTTCCCATAACAATATTGGATTGTTTCCAACAACTTGATCAACCAGAAAATACATTTTCAATAATCTTTCAACAAGAGCAAGGCGAATTTGGCTTTGCAGCTGAGATTTGGAGGACGACCACAACAACAAATCTTAGAAAATCGTGCTCAGAGAACCCTATGTATCTCTCAATATAGGATGAATTTGAGAAAACCATTCCTTAATATAGTTAATTGGGCCTGTTTTGGACAAAACCCATGTTCCAGATTTTCCAGATGCTTCTTTATTTTCCTAGAATCGCAACCGCAAAACTATCACTTCTTATTCCAGCGAATTTCTGAGTTGGAATATTTGATGATGATTTGGAGATCAAATATTGAATATGGAAAATATCTTGGAGGCTAAAATGGTGAGTGATATTACAAAATATATTAATAAACGATCATTGATAAAATTATACATAATAATCATCAATTTATTAAAAATAAAGGAGAAGAAATAATATTCATCTATAAGAGAATAAATCATTATAAAATGGATTTATATGATAAATTATAATAAATGATATGATAAATAAGAGTAAAAATGGATGACATAAGTGTTATAAAGTGGTCGTATTCATGACCCAACATACCCCCAAACTGAATATATTGCATGTCCTCATGCAACCCAGAACTGAATATATTGCATGTTCTCATGCAACCCAAAGAAAAAACCCATGTGTTAACCAAGCAAAGGAAACGGTTCATCCCAACTCATGAAATGGATAGAACAAATGAATTTTTCCTCAAATAATGAATTTTCAATTTTAGCAATCTTGATGAAGGCATAACAACTATATGTATATAAAGTTGCAGAAAAATGTGACATAAGTAACAACAAACTTCATTAACCATTTTCTCAAAAATCAGATCGTTGTGATGCATGGATCATGAGATATAAAAAAAATGGTTGTAGATGTTAGTGCATAACTTTCGACATTTTATGAACTAATTTAGTGTGAAATTATCTGGGTTTGTGTATTTTAATGATACCTCTTTGTTATCCAGAAATCACAAGAATTTAGTTCATAGTTTTAAAGATATATGCAAATCAATTTCTGCACTGTACAAAAATGAAATTGTATGCCTTAAAGGAGAAAGAAAGTGGAAAACATCCATCATGTGTAGCAATCCCCCCCCCCCCCCCAAACTAAAGAATTAGCATGTCCTCATGCGATGCTAGAAAACAAAGAGAGGTGGTTGCTACAATTTGTTGAAATCGATGCTTGGTATAAAACAACATGGAATAATGGAGGTGTTGAGAATGAATAAGAATATCAATGGAAGATAAAGAATATTACTGACATGGTCATAAGAAAGAAATGAAGGAAATCAACACTCCCCCAAACTGAAAGATGAGACATGTCTAAAAAAATGGGAAGTGGTAAAGATGTGGAATGAATGATGATAAACAATGCTCAATGGATTTTCATGAAATTCTCCTAAATTCATAATAAATCAGAAAATTACGCTATTTTACCTCAAGTGTTACCTCCGAAAAAAAATGTGGAAGGACATGTAGAGACTGGCCTTTGCTGAAGTTGATGTAGGCTGAGCGAATACTGAAAGTGATACAAAAGATGGAAGCCATGTGCGCATTCGCGAGCCTTTGCTGTTGGTTGTAATAGTGTGATTGTGTTGCGAATAGAATTTTCCCCCATACTTGTTGTTCTCCTGTAAACAAATCACAATTTTGTATGCAATTTTCTTGAATCCACAGTTTTAGTTTTGAATGGCGACAGATAAGATGCATGAAAAAAGTTGAATCAACAAAAATTCTGTAGAAATGCAGTATGAATATTGTAGAAAATCAGCAAAATAGAAGAGCAACGTATTGTACAGCAATTATACAGGATGGAAAGGCATACATACTTATGATACAATCAATGAAATTATAGCATTTACTGAAATCCATGCATGTGATAAATCATAAACAGATATAGAAGCATTTTGTAATGATTCAAGGATAAGGAGAAGGGACATCATAAAATAAACATAAATACAATTGTGTTATTTACCATTTTGAACTAATATGATCGATTTGTAATGATTTTCATGTATAATAGGTTCGGAGGGAAAGGTAAGGGATTCATATTTCATTTGACATTTAAATATAGGAAAAGGGTTAAATATAACTATTGATGTGTATAAATGTGACTCCAATACCATCAGCAGAGCTCTGTTGCCCACAGGTGTCCATAACCTTGACAGAGTTGCTTTCTTACCCACGGAACCATTGTCCTTTATGTATGCTGAGGAAGTGTTTTTTTATTGAATATCATGACGGAGGCCATTGTGCTGGCTTGGTGACCAAATAAACCACAATGTCTTTCACCGGGAAGAAGTGAAAGGTGGGCAGGCCGGCTCGTGATGAGACCTTATTTTCCAAGGACTTCTTGATTTTTTCAATTGTTTATTGGACCATTTCCCTGGTTTGGTGGCCATAATGAGAATGCCACTTCACTGCCTTCCCTATGATCACGGTAGACTGGCTCTTAGTGAGACCCCCTATCCTCCATCTGCAAAATCATTATTAATGAAATATATAAATATTTTTTCTTATTTTATTTTTTCACACGGCACTTTTCCTCAGTTATTCATAAGAGATGGCTCAACACTCCTTAAGAGTAGGGATGGTGGAAGAAGTCTGAACATCTCAATAGAAAAACAATATGCCCTTATTCTTATTCCATAGATAAACATTAAAGAAAATTATAGCATGTGGGAAAGAACCAATCATGATAAAAATAATCGATCAGATTAATTCAATGGTAATAAAATAGCAAAGTTATGTTATTGATCATGCCCCTTTTTCCTTTCTTAAAAATGACTATTTCTTTTGTTTTGCTGATTATAGTAAGCTTTAATTTGTATGATTGTGTATCCTTTCATAAATTGTATGTTTGTCTTTCAAAAAGTTATGAAAAATTCAATAAAAAAAGATCCTCAAAAAATTGTTCACAAACAAGAAAAATGCACTCAAAAAGTGTTGTTCCTTTGGAAAGGAACAACAAAAACAATCTGCGAAAATGTTGTTCCTTTGGAAAAGAACAACAAAAATAGTCGGCGATGTTCCTTTTGAAAGGAACAACAAAAACAAGCGGTGCTGTTCCTTTTGAAAGCAACAGCAAAAACATGCGGTGTTGTTCCTTTTGAAGGGAACAGTGAAACTGCTGTTCCTTTTGAAAGGAACAACAAAAACAAGCGGTGTTCTTCCTTTTCAAAGGAACAACAAAAACATACGGTGTTGTTCCTTTTGAAGGGAACAGCGAAATCATGCAAAAAAAATGTTGTTATTTCTGAAAAGAACAGAAAAACTAATGAGCGAAAATGTTATTCCTTTTGGGAGGAACAGCAAAAACAAACACATTGTTTCTTAAGAGGAACGGTTGTTATTCCTTGAGAGGAATAATAACTCTTCCTTAAGAGGAAAAAAAAACAACTATAAACATGCAAAAAGGAAAAATATAGGGAAAGAAAAAAACTAATGTGCAATCCATTGCCAAGAAAATCCAATCAAATAGAAATGAAAGTTTATGCACAGGTTTCATGATTTTTTTTTATTTCTTTTTTTCCAGAATTGGTGCTACCGAAGAATTGCCTTGTGTAATTGAAACTTGCATGGTGGGGTCATTATTGTTCAATTGAAAATAGAATGGAAACTACAATTTAGAGGAATCAACACCTGAAACACAAAAACATAAAAGAGATCAGAGAAGAAACAACACTTTATTAAGTTACAATAGCTATGATATTATTTCTAAGAAAATATCAAATCTATGAATGGAAAAAAATGATCTTTTTCAAAAATGTTTGATAGCAGTGACATGAATCTTCAAATGGAAACCAATTCTTCATTTCTTCTTGTTATGAATCTATTAGGTAATGAACTGGATGAAATTCCCTTGTTTCACTAAAATTTCTCTCAAGAATTGCTCGTCCATTAATTGACCTTTTTTGTTCTGCCAGGACCTGCAAAAAACGAGTGTCTACCTGCAATAAAACATTAAATCATGGAGAAAGAGAGGTGTGCGGGCTCTCCTTATCCAAGAATTATGCAAAAAAACTAACAAGTAGTTACTCTATAGAACAAGTCCATGGAAAAATAAAACAAATTATATTTGCTACTTGGGGGAGAGTAGTGGTCGACGATACTAACCAATAGTGTTTTAATCATACCTTCTTTGTTTTTTGTCTGATTTGAGTGATTCCAAAGCCCAATGAAAGATAATTCAAATTTTTATCTCCAATAGAAATAGGTTTTAAAAATTCCATATAATGGTATGTTAAATTTTCTTAGGAAAACCTGCATAATAGAGTCATTTTCGATTTTCCAACTCAGACCAACAGTTGGTATTTCAAGCATAAATTTTTCGTTTGATGGCGGATTGAACCGATTCAAATTGGAGATTAAATTATATTCATTTATTGATCTCCAGTAGAAACAGGTTTTGAAAACAAGAAGAATTGATGGGTCAAATACGTTAAGGAACACCCGAGAAAACAGAGTTTCAAAAATGCTGATTTATGATAGACAGTCAGTATTTTAGTCATAAATTCCTCATACGATATCAAAATTGAATGATTCAAATTGCCTTGTAAACTATATTTATATAGGAATATCCCGTAGAAACAGGTTTTAAAAATATAGTCATTTAGACCTCCAAAAACTGATTGTCCCAACTATGTTCCTGAGCTGCCTACTAGACACACTGTCAATGTTTTGGTTCTAACGTTTTCGTTTCAAATCCAAATTGAGTGATTCCAATTGGGTTGGAAATTAGAAATTAAGGGCTACTTAGGATAGAACTTTTTTTTTTAAATATTCAATTTTGGTCCTCCAAAACATGATTGTCCCAACTGTGTTTTCAGAAATTTCATCAAGCCCGCAAGCCAAAAAAATGATATTCAAGCCATTTTTCCATATTGATGATAAAAATGAATATAAGTGTTTGTAGAATTTTTGTTTGCAATATAATTCATCTACATACACAAATAAATTAGAATATTTATTATCAATGTTGATTTCATAGCGTGTTGCAACAAAGAAACAACTATTTTTACAAAAAAAAAAAAAAAATGTGTTTGTTTTATTTCCTTATTTATTTTATTTTCTCAACTATCCTACTCTTATTTGGAAAATGAATAAGATTACATATAAGAGTATTTCCAGTGGAGCCATTTCCGAAATAAGAACTCTAGTATATACATACCCAAATTTGAAAAATGTATGTTAATAAAAATTAGGGTATGAAAAGCCAACTTCCCTTGAAAAGATGGTTCCAAAAATTGTTGAAGTATGGAGTGATGTTGCAAAAAAATGATGGAGTGAAACCAATATTCAATATATCATTTACTTCCTTGATTTCCATAGCCAGCGTATCATGAAGTTCTTGAGCATTTAAAATGGTTTGTTGGTGCCAAATAGAAGAAACCTCATTTTCTTTCGTAACTTCTACAATTTTTGGATTTGATACATTCTGAGTCTCAGTGTAAGTTTTCTCCAATAGTGCATGTGAGATAGAATGGGTGGGAATGGTGGGTGAATTTTGCAGTTCAACACTGTAAGCATGTTGTACTGGTTTATTATGGTGAGGGTGTGGAATGAATTGAGCAGGAGATTGTGTAGGGAATGGAGCCTCTTGATGATGTAGTTGATTGGGTTGATTGGATGATTTTGATAAGCAAACAAGGTGTTGTGGAAGAGCTGGAATATGTGTTTGTGCTACAAGATGAGGGAGAATAGTCATACAATCATAAGATGAACCATGCCAATCTTGTAGACAAGATTGGTAGTGGTTATATTGAGATTGGCATGGCTGCCCTAACATATGAGTATTCCATAACGAATTATGCAAGTAAGAGAATGGAGAGGAAGTGTTTTGAACCATACCTGTAGGCCATGATTTCCATGGTTTTGACCTTGTTGCAGCTTCCCCATCTTTTTGATATGCTACTTCCAAATTAGATAAGGAAGAGTGAGTATCTATGGGATGCTCCTTTTGGTAATGAGGGCAAAACACTTCATCAAAATCTTGATTTCTCTGAACTTGCAAAACATTCAATTGTGAATCTAGAGTGCTAATAAAATCATATTTAAAATTTTCAAATAAAACCTTGATTTCAGCTCTTATGTCTTTTGTTCTTGTAGCAAATTTAGAAAAGAAAGAAGAAGCTTCTTTAGAATTCTTACAAGCCTTGGAAATTCCTCTTGAATACCTTATGCACAACTCACAAACATCATCATATGATAACTGAAAAACATCACCTTTTCCTATCAGATTTAAGAGTTCTAAAAATTTATCTTTGATTCCTTTAAGGAGGATTGTTTTCAAGATCTCTTTTTCCAAATTCTTATGCTTTGATTTTGGAAGGTTGTATCGAAATCGCTCCACATAGTCCTCCAAGCTTTCATCTTCCCCTTGTATCATACTGAAAATATCTTCATTGGATTTGCAATAGTCTTGGTACTTCTTCAAGAATATGTTCTTCATATCCTCCCATGTTTTGATGCAGTTCCCACCTAAGCTCATGAACCATCGGAGAGCTGCTCCTTTTAAAGGAAGAGGAAAAAATTTCATCCTTTGATCCTTAGTACAATAATCATATCCTCTACAAAGTATTTCAAACTCAAATAAGAATGTATCTGGTTCTTCATTTGTCAAACCATGAAAATTTGGTAGAGACAATGGGGGAATTATGTGAATTTGTGTCACTCCTCCTAGATCTTTGATAGGGAATTCAAAATTTGCAATGTTAGCCATTTCTTACCATAATAGAAGATGTTCTTCAAGTGTTTCTTTGAGGATCCTCCTTCCAATGTTCCTGTCAATTGGTTAGTGAAATGGGTGGTGCTTACATCACCACTCGAGTGGAATTACAAGATTTTTTTTTAAATTTCTACCTCTAAAATTCAGAAAAACGCAAGAATTCATTTATACCTTAAGCTTTCACTCAATTCTATTGTGAAGCGGGCTAGTGAACAAGTGTGTTTCTTGCTTGGTGCACAGGTTCTTACCTTCTGTCTTTAATAACCAATTCTTCCCAAGCAGAAAAAATTAAATATGCATCACTCTTTCTAAATGGCATACACTCTCCCTGGCAACGACGCCAAAATGTCGAGGCATAAAAAGGTATCTTTTTAACACCTATTTATCTCACATTAATTATCAATATGGGAGTAACTTTTTATTTCAAGAGTGTACTCTTTCTGAGGCTGCAATTCATCCAAGAGTAATGCCTTGCAATATGTAGTACAGTGTTCAAAATACAAGAGTAAATGGATGCTTGAAAAAGAAATCTAACTACAACAGCATAAACTCAAATGCTCTGAAACTTTAATTAAACCAATCTACAAAACATCGATCAGGGATACAGTAGCAATAAATCTTTCCCTTAGAAATCAATGCAAGATAACCAATTCTGGGGACTTGGGAGCAATAACTTCTATCCTCTACAGTTGGTGATCTTAAAACAATCAAAATGAAAGCAAACTCAATCTTCGTGCTAATGAAAGTAACTGAAAGGAACTATAAATACTTAAAAAGGAACAACAACTTGCAACTCCTACGCATACACAACAACTGTAACCATACTGATAAAGCTATGAATCAGAAATAAGCAGTAACTAGAAATGGAACAGCGAGATGATTTGAACAACAATTGCGAACTTCACTAATCTCAATACTTTAATCTATCGCTGACCAATACTGCAAATCAATCAATCACTAAGAATAATAACTTAGAGTCGAATACAGAACAACAAGGCTTTCGTAATGATAGCACAATAAATGAACAACAAAGTAGATAGCAATGTAATTCGTTGATGGATCTGTATTCAAAGAAATAAATTAACTCTGTAATCGAAATAAATAGTAAACACACTTCACACAATAGAAAATAAAGAAATAGAAATACAGAGAGTGGATCACTCCAACAAGGCTGGGCCCTCAACCACCAGTGAAAGCGTCGTTGGGCTACTGCAGAGCTTGGGAAATGGAACAAGAACTCCTCTTTATATTAATCAAACATGGATAGCTTTTACATCAGTTGCTCTTCGCTCACAAGAGTCAAGGAATTACAGTGTTACAAAGGGAATTCAATAATCAACCATTATTTTCCATCCTCCCCCAATACACAATACATGCTCTCCTTTTATAATTAAGAGGAGAAATTAAATAGAAAATATGATTACCCATAACAATATTGGATTTTTCCCAACAACTTGATCAACCGGAAAATACATTTTCAACAATCTTTCAACAAGAGCAAGGCGAATTTGGCTTTGCAGCTGAGATTTGGAGGACGACCGCAACAATAAATCTGAGAAAATCATGCTCAAAGAACCCTGCGTATCTCTCAATACAGGCTGAATTTGAGCAAACCGTTCTACACTGAAGTTCATTGGGCCCGTTCTGGACAAAACCCATGTTCCGGATTTTCTAGATTCTTCTTTATTTTCCCAGAATCTCAACTGCAAAACTGTCACTTCTTATTCCAGCGAATTTATGAGTTGGAATATTTGATGATGATTTGGAGATCAAATCTTCAATCTGGAAAATATCTTGGAGGCTAAAATGGTGAGTGATATTACAAAATATATTAATAAACCATCATTGATAAAATTATGCATAGTAATCATCAATTTATTAAAAATAAAGGAGAAGAAATAATATTCATCCATAAGAGCATAAATCATTATAAAATGGATTTATATGATAAATTATAATAAATGATATGATAAATAAGAGTAAAAATGGATGAAATAAGTGTTAGAAAATGGTCGTATTCACGACCCAACAGAATCCATAAGAACCGATGGCCTAGATTAATCAAAACTCTACCCATTTTCCTTCGCTTTTATCCCACAGATTCATTCCTCACGATCGATCTCTCTAAATATCTAATGGTCTGCATGCAATCGCATCGCAAATTTGCTTATGCGCCTTCCTCTCTCCTTCGCCGATTGGCGATCCAAAGATTGGATCTAGGCCATCCATTTCATAGATCCGACTCTCCAGATTAAAACATGACACCCTTTTTTATTTTCATAAAACCCCGCAGTTTAAAATTTTCTTCAAAGATCCACCATTGATATTTTTTATCAACGATCCATATTCAACCTGATAGGCCCAACTCTTTTGGGACCTATATCTCCATCAACAAATCTTGACCGTTCAATCCTATAATCTGACGGTCGAGATTAAAACCACCTTGACCCTGCCCATCGTCTTCCACCTGCGCATCTTGTCTTATCGCACTCTCATCTCCACCGTTGGATCAACCCGCCCTTCATCCAATATCCAAGGACCCATATCATGTAAATCTGATTTTGACAGTTAATTCCTAAAAATTAAGCGATATGGGAAGTTTTTTAAGGACACGTGTCGGCTGGAGACCTATATCGCGTTCTTTTGGGAAATTTTGAAAACCACCCCAAAGCAACGCGACACCAATGGTTGATATGGCTGAAACCACCTTACACCATTTACATTACATTCCCTCATTTTTAATCTCCACCGTTGATCTCTGAGATCTAACGGTCCCAGTTTAATTAACCATTAAAATATCACCCTCTGCCATTCTTCTAGGAGACCTCATCAATAAATCTCCGCCATTGATCTCTGTTGGCTAATCTAATCCGATGACCAAGAGTCTTTCTGAAACCCCAAATTTCATTCGAACCCGTTTCCCTTTCGCCAAAGGTTTCCGACCATTTTCCTTTGCAATTTCGTCCATTTCATTATAATGTTGCCCCTCTAAATTATATTTTCCCAATCAATCTCGACCGTTGATCTTTGAAGATCAACAACCCGGACTTAATTTACCCACCATTTATCCAACCGCCTCCTATATGACCCCAGCAAGCAATCCTTGCCATTGATGAATTTCATCCAATGGTCATGATCTAACCTAAACCTCTGAAGCAGTTTAAATCTTATCCCGCAGGATTTTTTATAATTTTGTTTGTTTGTGCAGGTTTTAATGGTTTTTCCATTGTTTTAAAAGAAAATCAAAGGCTAGGGATGATGATCCCCCAGGCCATCATTCATCAAAGGGATCACTCTGCAGAGTTTCACATATTGATTCATCGGTGCCTCATAAACACTAACGACATTATAAAACCCTTTGTACGTCTGCACAACAATAGAACACAACAAGCATTAATCAAAGCAGAGAGTATCAGTATCCAGGGATGAAATCGGAGCAGAAATAGGTTTGAAGATTTTTAATACATTTTTTAAAGGATTACGGCCTAAGTTCAGTTATCAAAAGCCTAATCCACATAATTGAAGACGGTATGAAGACCTTAAGACAGAGATTAAGTCAAATTAGGCCTAGAAAATAGATCAAAAGAAAATTAGCTGTGTTCTAGGTCAAAACAATAATATCTATGAGTCCGAGAAAGCCTCCACCACCACATCAAAGGCTAATTAAATCCTCTCTAGCTACCAGAAAGACACCTATAGCCTCGAAGCAATCAAAGAAGGCATAGTTATTAATAGAACAGGAGATATTAGC
Source organism: Pinus albicaulis (assembly GCA_034641835.2). Classification (NCBI taxonomy): domain Eukaryota; kingdom Viridiplantae; phylum Streptophyta; class Pinopsida; order Pinales; family Pinaceae; genus Pinus; species Pinus albicaulis. The sequence continues at coordinate 441,115,193 of CM076573.1, forward strand.
ATAAAGACAACGGAACAGTTATTTCGAATCAAAGAAACTAATTTCAAATTGTCAGAGAAGTTATTTCAAAGATAAGGAAGTGCCCTGAAGTCAATATTTTAATCCACAAAGCCTTTATGAAACAGAGATATAGATCGAATGTATTCCTGCCTTATGCCTTGAATGGTTTTCAAGGCAGAGAATTGCATTAACTATAGAATTTATGATACTTGAACCCTAGAAATTCTTCCACCTCCTCATTTTCCTATAAAATCTTCTTGAGGAGCACATTGTAAAGGGTTTGTTGCTGAACTTTGATATATACTTGTGCTCGAAACTTTCTACATGTAAATAGTGTTCAGAGGCTTTGAAGCTCTGTTTGTGATCAAATAAGTTAGGCTAAGAAGAGAAGATGATTGCTGTACTAAAACATTGGACTTGAAGTATGTAACTGGATTGACATCAATATACAAGTTGATTCTTGGGATCCTGGTATATATAATTGGTGAAGTACTTCTTACTGTGTTATTGTTTTCCTTTCATGTATGCCATTTTTTTCACTTATTCTCTGATAAAGAACAACAAATATAGAGTTAGGATTTATTGTTTACGATACCCTTCTCTGACTGATAAGCTTTATCTTTATGTTTTCCTCCAATTGTGTGTTTAAGAATGACTTAAGTTAGGTGTAAACATTATCAAGGAATGTTGGTTTTTCCCTGTCTTGATGTGCGAAACTTGAAAGGAAGTTCTTGAATGATATTTTCATTATATGCTGACTAGAGTTAGACTGGGAAAGTTTATGGTTTTCCTTGTCTTCTAGATTCTTTCTCCAAATGTTGTTTTCAAATTTTCCCAAAGAGTATGCTGAAAGCAGGTTTAGATTGAAAAGTATCTTGCTTGATCTTAGGTTGCACTTTGTTTTCTTATCTATTTTCATCCTTTCTAAAAGTATTCATGTGGATTACTGGATTGTTTGTCTGATAAGTTAGCTTTAATACGAACTTTTCCAAAGAAGTTTATGGTTAGCCTTGTCCTTTGGTTGGTTTTAAATAGTTTCTTAAAAGGCTTTTCTTGTTTGGAAAGACTGATAAATCCTAGTTGAAATTATTGTATTTTTCCACCCTTTCAATATTCTTAATGTTCCATTCCATCATTTAATCTAAAGGATCTTTTGATATAGATGACTTTCCCCTTGGACCACTCTTGAAATTATTGCACAATTAAACCCTTTTATGACTCCATAGCCCAATGGACTAAAAACAAGTTTCATATATATCCTATGAACCAAATATTGTTCCGATTGTTTACATCTTCACCCCTTTGAAACTATTTCATTTTAGGACTTTCCACTCAACTAAAAATCATGCTCAACCATCCAAAACCAAACAAAAACCCTTGTTCTTAATAACTAGCCTAATATCATACCCAAAATCCTTAAAGATAAATCAATCTTTGCACTTATTAGAGAGATCCCTCTCTGGATTCAGGAGGGCTAGGTCCTAGAATCCCAAAGCGGTTCAAATGTTCTCCCTGTAGTTTTAGTCTTGCCAATCTACTAAAATTACAGAGAGCTAACATTTCTGGCGACTCCACTGGGGAGTTCTGAGTGATTTCCATTTTAAATACTCTTAGGACATCAGAAATCCCTTTGTTTTACAAAGTAGCCCTCTTTAAGCACTACGAAGCAAATGGTAATCATGATAGAATTTATTTGAATCAGTGAAAAACTAAGGAAACCTTAGGATTCTCATAAGAATTTATTAAACCTTGAAGAAATCAGCTAGCTTAGCCATAAGAGTATATTTTCTTTGTCTCATCACTGTAGCTAAGTGTTCAAATAGATTTAGGACACTCTTAGAACGCATAGGACTGAAAAAAACTCAGAAAACCCGCAAAAATATTTCAGATTGGTATTCAAATAAACATGGTGGTGGACCATAAAACATTTTACCTCCAAAAGAGCTAAAAATTTCCACCTGGTGACTCCACAATCCTAGACAGACCTTAAGAATCCACTGGGAAAATCCATTATCATCATAACATCATTTAAACTCAGTTAAGTGGAATTTAGGATTAAAGTTTTCTTGTTTAAAATATTAGTTAGCCTCTTAAAGATTGTCATATTTGGTTTGACTCTTCTTGTTTAGTTGGGTCTGAAAAACTCAGCATAGTGGCTCCTAGAAAGATTCATACTAGAGCCTACCCTGACCCAAATCCCCCTGATATAGTTGATAATCCTGAAAGAATCCTTAGGAAGTCTCCTAAGGCTAAATCTTCAACTGTTTTCAGATCACCCCATAGAGCTAGTTATGTTCCTGACTCTACAAGAATCACAAGTTGACTTAAGAAATCCATTTAGAACTAGGTCACTTGATGATATAGATCAGATAGATTTAGAGTCTTCACTTTCATCCCTAGATAGAAGTGAACATCCTGGTAATAGAGAAACTACTCCTCCTGATTTACATTTCCTTCATAATTTTGGTTTCTCTCATCCAAGGTCAGCTCAGTAATCTATTACTGGTCCATCCAAATCTTTCTTCATAAATCCGTTGTCCAAACAACTCCATTCCAGCCCACTGTCCCTCTTATCAACCCACCACTTGTAAACCCCCCACTTTTTCGACAACCTCCTATCATGGCAACATGGTATGCTCCCCTAGTCCTTCCTCTACCTCTAGTCAATCTTCCACGGGACTACTAGTCCAAGATACCTTTGTATGATGCCAGTAATGCTACTACTGCTTCACAACACGTGGATACGATGAATGACTACTTTGACAGAAATGAGATTGATGATGAAACTGTCAAACTTAGATTATTTGCTCATAGTTTAGGGGGAGAAGTAAGAAAATGGTTTAAAGGCTTAACCCCTCATAGTATTAATGATCTCCAAGCCTTCCATGAGTTATTCTTAAACAAATGGGAAGTTAAGAAAAACCCTCTTCAAATACTTTCGAACTACAAGAATCTCCAAAGCAACACTGGGGAAAGTGTTCAAGATTATTGCACGAGGTTCAATAGTGTGTATAATGCAGTTCCCCCAGATCTCAAACCTTCACAAGGCTCAGCTTTAAACAAGTTTCCTGAAGGATTTGATCCTAAAATGGCCTATCAGCTGAGAGAGAGAGATCCTTTGACTCTTGAAGATATGCAGAAAGGAGCTCTTGCTGTGGAAGTTAATTTAATGGAGAAAAGAGAAAGAATGAGGAATGAGAAGAAAGTGTCATTTACAGACGATGCTACACCTTCCACATCTAGCTCAAAGATGGAAAGAATGATGGAGGAGACGATGAAAAAGATGATCATACTTGAGAGAGCACAAGCTAGTCAAAACCAATCAACTCCTGAAAATAGAAATCAAAATCAAAATCAGAATTTTAGCAGCCTCAAAACAGACCAAGGGAGGATGATCAATAGATTACACCTGCTTTTCATCAAGACTACATAAATGAGGTTGGAGAAATGATAGAAAAAATAGAGGAAGATGACACAAACATGTTGGGAGTAGACAATGATGATTTTGAAGTTCATTACAATAGGAAACAAGGTCTTTACACACCCTATGATGATAAGAGACCAGAGGATGAATATTACTATCAAGAGCTGGAAAATGTCATCATAGAAACTCCAAAAGAATATGACCTTAGGAGAAAAAAGAATCAGGAAACTCCCAAAACTAACACCTCTGATAAATCTGCACAAAATAGCCCTATAAATAAACCCAAAATTGTAAAACAGAGAGACAAAACAATGGTTGTAAATTCTGATAAAAACAAAGAGAAAATCACTTAAATCCATGAAAAACAGAGTGCAGACCTTAGCAGCATTAGCACCTCAGCTAGTGTTCCTGTTAAAACAATTTTGACCAATATAAATAGAGAAAATCAGCAAGTTGATTTTGCTGAGAAAATGGTGGTTAATAAGGCTGAAACAAGCATTGCAAAAAGGTAGCTTCCTTTTAGTTTGGAGCAAGAAATTGACAAGATAACAATCTTTGTTCCTCTTACTGAATTAGCCACCGAAAATGTATATAGATCACAAATTTTGAAGGCTTTTAACATAGAAGAGAATAATGACACTGTCAATCTTAATGATGACCAACCAGAGCTCATATTTGGTCCTAAGATTGAGGGTAAATATCAAGAAGGACTAGTTCCTCCCTTTTATGTTAGTTTAAAGATTCATGAAAAAATTTTACACAATGCTATGCATGATTCAGGGGCCTCTCATAACTTAATTCCCAAAGCTATAATGGAGAGCCTAGGCCTCGAAATCACCAGACCATACAAATATCTTTACTCCTTTAACTCAAGCAGAGTGAAATGTTTAGGTTTGATCAAAGACCTCTGTGTAAACTTAGCACAAATTCTAGCCAAGTGTTTAGTGATGAACATTGTAGTAGCTGATGTACCCCCAAAGTATGGTATGTTGTTATCAAGATCTTGGAGAGCTAAGTTACAAGGAACTGTGCATATGGATATGACATATGCTACTATCCCTGTGTTTAATCAGACTAGAAGACTTTATAGGGAGTCTCATATGAAATACATGGTTACTAGCCAAGAGAGACCACAAAATTGTCCTCTTTATTCTGTACATACAGGCCTTGATTAATTTATCCTCTTCAATGATGAAAAATTTAGTGAGCAAGTAACCTTGACTGAATTAATGGCAAATAGAGAGAAAGAGGAAGACAAGATAGAAGTGTCAAAACAGTTTGCTAAATCAGAAAACTACAACAAACAACACACAGGTCTAGAGCTACAATTCAGTCATCCATTGCTTCTAAACCTTGATATTCAAGAAAGCAGTCCTCAACGCAATGAAAAACATAAGGAATTAAAACAAATTCAACATAGTGTTGATCTCCAAGAACAATCCAAAAGCACACAAGATAAATAGGATAATAGTCAAACTAATGAACCTGAAACTAGTCCTCTTTGGACTATGAAATTTGATGGGTCTTGCACCAAGAGCAATGCAGGTGCAGGAATTTGGATCCATAACACTAAAAATAATCACACTGGAGGTCATTCCTACAGATTAAATTTTCAATGTTCAAATAACATAGCTGAGTATGAATCCCTCCTTTTAGGCTTACACTTGTTGAAGAAATTAGGAGCCAAAACGATAAAAGTCCATGGGGATTCAGAGTTAATCGTTAGGCAAGTGAATGGGGAATATAATGCCAAACACCCCAGACTTAGAGCCTATAGGAATGATGTCATGGATTTATTGAAAACGTTTGAGGAATCCCAACTTATTTTTGTCCCAAGAGAACAAAATATCCTGGCCCATAGTTTAGCGTTTGCTACTAGAACATGCTTAACATCTTATGAAACCAAACAATGCACAACCCAAATTAAATTCAGACCAACTGTCCCAGATAATGAGAAATATTGGCAAGTGTTTGATTAAGGCAAACAAATAGAATACTTCCTATAGTCCAGAAATGAATTTGAACTACCAAGTTCAAAATCAGATTATGAGGATGACTGTCCTAGTGAAGAAAATCCACTTGATCAAGAAGAAAAGTCTCTAGAGACTGCTGATATAAATCTGTTGTCCAACAAACTTGAAAATACAACAGAAATTAGTGCAGAGCTAGGAAGAGAAGACTTAGAAACTCTACAATCTAACAATCAAAGTTTGCCAAAAGGTCTGGTCTCTTTAGAGGAGTTGTTTGATTTCAATGACGTGGCCAAGAAACCAAAGTTGGAGTCTGTTGAATCTGAAGTAAAAGAGTGTAATATAGGCAGTGAACTAAAACAAAAGATGATCAAACTATCTAAAACTTTACCAGCTCACATCAAACTCAAATACATAGAGTTTTTTAAAGAATTTTCTAATGTTTTCGTGTGGAGTTATGAGGATTTGAAATCCTATGACCCTAAAATGATTCAGCACAAGATACCTCTAAAAGAAAACCAAAATCCATTTAAACAAAAACTGCGTAGAATAAACCTTGTTCAGTTACCTTTGGTTGAGAAGGAAATCAAGAAAATGTATGAAGCTGGTATTATTGTCCCTATTAGATATTCAGAATGGGTGTCTAATTTAGTGTCAGTTAGGAAGAAAACATGAGAGATAAGGCTTTGTATAGACTTTAGGAACTTAAACGAAGCCTCATTGAAGGACAACTACCCTTTACCCAAAATGGATCACATTTTACAAAAGGTAGTTGGGTATAAACGAATTTCTTTGCTAGATGGCTTCTCAGGGTACAATCATATTTTAGTACATCCTGATTATCAATTAAAGACAACCTTTACTACACCTTGGGGCACTTTCATGTATGTGAAAATTCCCTTTGGTTTAATGAATGATGGTGCTAAATTCGAGAGAGCCGTGGAAATTACATTCTTGGAAGAATTGGGCTACTTCATCATTATTTATCTTGATGATATCTTTTTGTTTCCAAAACAGATGATGAGCACCTAGAACACTTGAGAATAGTCTTTGAGAAATGTAGAAAATTTGGGTTCTCTTTAAATCCGAAGAAAACATTGTTTAGTCTCCAAAAAGGTAAACTTCTTGGACACATCATATCAGAAGAGGGGATAAAGATAGACCCAAAAAGGATTGAGGCTATATTGCAAATCACTCATCCTAGAAACATCAAAGAACTTCAATATTTCATTGGAAAGATTAATTTCTTGAGAAGGTTGATACCCAACTTAGCTGAGCTCCTTAGAAACATTACAGACATGCTGAAAAAGGAATAAGGAGTTAAGTGGACCTTGGAAGCAAATAAATCCTTTGAACTGGTCAAACAAGCATTACCCAAACACCAGTTCTTATAAATCCTAATTTTCAAAAGATTTTTACATCTTTTCATTTGTGTCCGAACATACAGTATTTGTTGTCCTATTGCAGAAAAATCCATAGGGACAAGAGCAGCCAATTGCATTCTTTAGCAAGGCATTGAGAGATGCTCCTCTGAAGTACAAAATCATGGAAAAACAAGCCTTTGCCTTAGTCAAAGCCTTAAAAGACTTCAGATTTTATATTCTACACGCCCATATAATTGCATTCGTGCCCAATTCAGCTGTGAAAGACATTCTAACACAGGACCCAGATGGTAAGAGAGGAAAGTGGATAATTGTGATACTTGAATATGATTTATAAATTAAGCACACTAAACTCATTAAAGGCCAAGGACTAGCAAGATTAATGGCTGAATCTAATTTTGAAGCTCTTGATATAAATATGATAAATACATTAGATGAGTAAGAGGAACTGTCAACTCCCATTATTGAAGACAATTTTATGAATTCCTCTTGGTATGATGATATTTTATATGTTTTTCTCAATTTGAATACACCTCCTGGCTTGTCAAAAGCAAAGGCAAGATTTTTAATGTTAAAATCTGTAAACTATTGCATTGTAGATAAATGTTTTTATTGGAAAAATTCAAGTGGTTTATTGCTTAAATGTTTGCTTGAGAACGATACTGATAAGGTAAAGCATGAGTTCCATGAAGGAGAATGTGGGGGCCATCTCTATTGGAAGACAACTACAAAAAAAATACTTACAGCTAGTTACTTTTGGCTCACCCTCTTTCATGATGTCCATAAAATGATTATTGCCTGTCATAAATGTCAACTCTTTGAAGGCAAAAGAAAATTTCTTTCTTTACCCTTGCATCCAATCACTGTTGAAGCTCCTTTTCAACAGTGGGGTCTAGATTTCATAGGAGAAATCCATCCACCCTCATCTTCCCAACATAGATGGATTCTCACTGCAACATAATACTTTACCAAATGGATAGAAGCCATCCCTTCTAGACAAGCCAATGACTCTGTCATCATAAAATTCATTGAGACTCATATCCTCTCTAGATTTGGCTGTCCTGGGAAGATCATCACTAATAATTCAGATGCATTTGGATCCAAGAAGATGGTTGAATTCTGTCACAAATATCAGATTACATTGGGTCATTCTACTTCTTATTACCCTCAAGGTAATGGGCTGGAAGAATTCTCAAACAAGAGTTTGGTAAACATAATCAAGAAGTTGCTGGAGGACAACAAGAATTCTTGGCACGCAAAGCTAGTACATGCACTATGGGCTGACAGATTAGCACTTAAGAAATCTATTGGAATGTCACCCTACCAGCTTGTGTATGGAGTAGATGCAATTTTTCCAACCAACTTAGGTGTACTAGTTATGAAGCTGATCCAAGAAGTGCAGTTTGAAGACAATGATATGATCAGAAGGATTAATCAGACTATACATCTTCAACAAACCAGAGAGGAGGTCTACAACAGAGTATTACAAAAGCAAGAAAGCATCAAGAAGCTTTTTGATAGAAGGACAAAGGCCAGTGATTTCAGCATTGGGGAAAAAGTGTTAAAGTGGGATTCCAGGAGAGAAGATAAGGGAAAGCATGAGAAATTTGGTAATTTATGGCTTGGCCCTTATCTTGTTCATTCCACTGCTAGGAATAATGCCTATTTTCTGCAAGAACTGAGTGGAACTGAACTGTTTGGGGGTCTTGTCAATGGCAGGATGCTCAAGCATTATTTTTATTGATTGAACTTGTTTGAAGCCTTTTTATCTTTTTCTCATTATAAATAATTCATCCATCATTGCATTCAAAGTTACAAAAATAAAAAATACAAAAACAATAGAACATAGAAAAGAGGGCGGATTGTAAAAAACAAGAAAGGAACAACCCCATACCAAAAAGAGAAACAAAATCTGAAAGTGTGCAAGCTCAAATGTCACTCCTAAGAAACACACTTCTAGTTAGTCATACAGCTTAATCATGACTAACTAGTTTTAAATTTACTGCTGATAGGTTAGTGAAATAGATTTGCCAAACAACTTAATCTTGGCTTATCAATTAGGTAGATTAGGATAGAAAAAATAAAGGTTCAAACAAGCTCAAAATCTGAACCTATAAGTTTCAAAAGAAAGAATGGCTCTAACTAGATTAAATCTTGAGCCACGGATAGAAGTAAACGGGTTCTAATAATTCCAAAACTTGAACCAAAGAAAAAACATAAAAAAAACTCAAACAAGATTAAGAACAGAGCTGAAGAAAAAGAAGGATGTTCTTAAAAATTTCAAATCTTAAGCCTTCACCATTTTCATTTAATTTTCTGCAAAATAAGAATCTATGTGTAGCTTGTTTTTTATGCCATAGATCAGCAACAAGTTAGACTATTCACTCCTAACTTGTCTACTTTTAAATTTTATGTTTTAGAATTTAGAGAATAAAAATCTATTAGGCAGTCTAATCCTAACAGATAGTAGATTAGGTAGAGAAGCCTATGAGCTCAACTACTTAATCTGAGTTCATGGAGAAATAAGAAGTAGACTTAGACTAGTTTTTTTCTTTCAAAAGAATAAAATGTTTGTAAAAAGAGTTTCCAATCCAAATGCACTCTGAAAGAAGAAAAAAAGTTAGATCAGTAGGATTGGGTAGGTAGAAAGCTTGTTTTCATAGAATTCCATTGTTTTTCATGGTTGCTAACATTGTCAGAGAAAAAATAAGATCAACAAAGTGAAGAAAGTTGCAGCCCAATGGATGAGGCATTGATCAGGTCCCAGAGAATACAAGTCTGAAGTTCTTGACACCTTCAAGAAGGTGCCATCTACATGTGGAGCCACTATTAGCCACCTATAAAATTTGTTATATCTGTTATCACTCAGGTTTTCCTTGAAGTTGTGGAAAAGGAAAGTATACCCGAGGTAACCACAAACCAACCTTCAGATGCAGAATCTAGCCAATCTACATCTAGAGAGGGCTCTCTCTTTATGATTTATCTTTGTTCTTAGAAAGTTTTAGGCTAGTTATAAGTCCAAGAATTTGTTTGAAAATGGTGGAATCCGCAAACTAGGGGCAAGGTTGAAGATTTTCAGTCCATTGGGCTATGGAGTCACAAGATGTCTTTACTGGATTTCTATTCTACACACAAAATGGCTTTGCAGGGCAAGATAGCCAGACAGAGAACAATCCTTAACATTTAAAGTGGATGGGATGATTTTGAAGGAATGAAAGGCAGCTAAGAATCTTTCACCATGTTCAAAAGAAAGAAATGAAATGACTACAAGGACTACAAACTAAGGAAACAATGAAGAATTCTTCAACAAAATCAAGAATATTTTAAATTAATGAAAGCAAGAGCATTTAAATTCGTGCTTATAGCAATTTAGAGGAAAAATCTAAGAATAATCATCTGAGCTAGACTCAATTAAGTAAATTCTGATTCAATCCTTTATGTAAATTATTCAGAAATGGACATAATGATATTATAAACAGATATAAAACTTAAAACATAGGATAGAAAGACTTATTGAACTGCAGTCCGACACATGAATTCTGCAAAAAGTCCCGAGCTTCAAATTGTCATCCAGTAAGCCACAAATAAATTTCTCCAGAACACTTTTTGTTCCAAAAACTTCAATGTCACAGCCAAATAATATAATCCACCCAAAATACTTCCAAGTGTGAAGTATTTATACAAATTCTAAACTAAAATATCTTGAAAAAAATATCAAAATTGGTTCACAAATCTCTCTAACTATTTTACATAAATAGAAATTAAGTAAAGGACACTCAAACTAATGCATATATTTGGCACTATTTTGTATGGATAGGTGATGACAAAGAGGATAAGTCGTATTTTATCTACCTCTTAGTTGATGATGAGGCATCCAAGTCACTAACTCCTTCCCTTTTTTGTGAATTCTGCTCCAACAATTCTGCAAACTTGGGGTCCAATGATATCTTTGTGTTTATCAATCCATAATAGATATGTGAAAAGTGAAAGAGGTTACGGTAGATAAATATGTTAGTGAGATAAACCTCTTTCATTTTCCTAAAATTCCTCTCCAGGTGTGCACAATAGGCTCTGCAAACAAATGTGTAAAATAGAGTTTTACTGAGTCTGAACAATAGCTTGTAAAGATGTACATGTATCTCTCAGTCAGAAATCAATGTGCCAAAACTGAGATAGGTGTTTGTAGATGGGTCCCTTAGGAACAAAAAGCTCCTTCCGTTTTGTAAAATGTATTTCTAATTGGCCACAATATTCTCTGCAAAATGATGACTTAACAGGAATTTTCTGCAAAAAGTGCTTTCCAACATTGTTTAATATTTCCAAAACCATAATGGCTGTTAGAAAAGTGATAGCGGTTTTTGTAGATGGCCCTCTTAAGAACATAAACCTCCTTCAGTTTTTCAAAATTCATCTTGGATTGATCACAATAGTTTCTGCAAAACAATGACTAAAACATGCAATTTCTGCAAAAATGTTCCTTCTTGTTATGTTTTTTCATCTTTTTACTTTCTTGCTCTTTTGACTGTTTTACTTTCACTTTAGACAAACTTCACTATTGGTGAAATTATTCTCATCTTTTTTTACCATTTTACTGCCTTTTGTATTTACTTTTACTGTTTACCTTTCACTGCTCTGTAACTTCATTTTAGCTTTCACTCTGACTTTTACCTGATACACTTTAACCACTGATACTCTTTCACTGTTCTTTACTGTGCCCGTTTACCTTCAATGTGTAGTTTAGGTTTTTACTGTATGTTTTAACAGTAAATCGTTTAATATCTTGTTTCCTTTGCTTGTCTTTCAACTGTATGTTTTATTTTCCATCAATGTTTGAATAGATTTGATAACACTCTTGGAGTAAACAAGTCTTATGACTAGTATTAAGAGTATTTATCCAAGGATGTGGTATTCTGATCACCTGTAAAACAAAACAAATTATTAAGAAAGCATTGGTTTGCAGAGGAGGTCAAAAAGGTTTCATTTGATTTTGAGAGGTGTATTGAGTGAATCTAGAATTATTTTTGGAAGGTAAACCATGCTCGAATAGGTTAACAGAGGCTTTAGGTGGAGCAGCTGGGCTACAAAGGGTTTTTATGGGAGAAACAGGTATAATTTCTAGTTTAGAAATGTAGTTACAGTTCTCAGTTTTAAGGGATGAACTAACAATCGAATTTGACTCTGTTTCAATGAAAGGAAAATGGAAACCAAGTTTTACAGAGTTCAGAGGGAGTTTCTAGGGTAAATACCTATTTTTCTAAGGATGACAGTGATTTTGGACAGGTACTGGTTGAGGAAGACGCTTTCTGAGAAGCTCAACTGTAATTATTTTCGAAAAAACAAAGGTTGGCAGACATCAACAGTTGAATTTCGAATTTCTGTGCATGGGAGACTAGTTGTGTACGAGATAATGAAAACGACGCAAAGAGACTTGTTTTATTCGCAAAATCAAAAGGTGGCAGGATTTATTATGAATGATGTCAGCATGTACGACAGACAAGTCATGAGGGAAGGTGGTAAGCGGTTTATTCTGCACCGCCATTTGAGGGATGGTGGTATTAGATGAATCGGCAGCGATTCCACAAAGTAATTGATGCGTGGCCAGGGTACTAATCGGAAACCACTTTGATTTCGCGAGTTAACGTTCGGATGGAGGATGGGCAGCGGAATGGATGCGGGCCGTGGATCTTCGATGGATTGATCAGACGATCGACAGGACGTGAACTTGATGGGGAAGTTAAAAGGCGGGCCCAACACAATTAACGTTAATTAATCATTTTGGGAGGTGTTTTATTGGAGGATTAAGATTATTAATTAATCCTGATGACTAATTAACCTCTTTGTACGGTGGATGTTGTGAATCGTTTATTTTTATTTTTAAACACATATATAATATGTTTAAATGATTTTTCATATATTTTTATTTATACAGTAATTAAATCAATGTGATTTATTTACCGTAGGGGGGCGGGAATAATATTCATGTTATATTTTAGCCAAAAGGGGGTATATTGTGGGTTTTGATTTGAATAAGTGTGAATAAAATACTTTTCTCTACAATAGTTTTAATACAAAGATTTTAGGGATATTATTTACAAAAGAGTTAAATATAATAGGAAGAGGTGATTTTAATAGGGATTTACTATATAAGTTAGAGTTAATATGATAAGGGACAATGTAAACTCAAAATACTTAGTAACTAAAAATTAGAAGTTTTGAAATAAAATTATTTTATAATCACTTCATCACTTAAACTTAGGATAAAAAGTAATTTTGAGGGTTTTATGGAATTTTGCATGATTTTCCTAAGTAAAATGGGATTTTAGTTAGGAAAAGATTAAAAGTGAATGAGTGCAATGATGGATAACTTCAAGTACTTAGGTCTTTTTGATCATCAGGCCGAGGGTCTGGTCCCTCCAAAAGTCAAGGAAATTCCTTGAGCCCTTTTAATCTTCAAATACCTTTGCACTTTGGGGAAATTAGTAAAACTCTTAGGGAGAAAGTGATGTGGGAAGTTAAGTTGACCTTGCTTTGTTCTGAAATTCTGCCAATGTGGTGTTCTGCCTTTGCACTTGGTGATGAAAGTAACAGATTACAAACATTTTAAAGCCATCATTCATCACATGTAATTCCACCACACCATCTACCTACTCTATCTACTTTACTCTACCATTTTCTCTTATTTATTAGGGTGCATTTAGACTAGCAAACCCTTATCAATCTTCTTTTTCTTTTACATGACAAATCTGTCTAATTCTACACTTATTGCATCCAAGGGCTCAGATTAAACTATTGAGCACTTTTTATTAACTCTACCTATCTACTTATCTGCCAAGATTAAACTGTTTGGTCAGATATTTATTCTCTATTCTACAACATGAAATTGAAAAATGAACTAGCCAAGCTTAAGCAGTTTGGCTATTCATGAATTGTGGCATAAAATACAAGTTGTACACAATTTTTATTACATTAGAGTAAAAAGTAGTGGCATTTAGACTTGCACACTTTCCTTGGCCTTTCTTTTTGATGGGGTTCATTTCTTTTACTTTTTGGCCATTTTTATTCTTTTTACCCTTTGATTTTTCTTTTAGGGTATACCCTCTTTACAATTTTTAAATTTTTTTGATTTTTTGAATTTTCAAGAATATGGAACACCTTTGCTCAAGAAAAAAGGTTTGAACATATTCCATATTTCAATCAAGACAATCATGAAAAATGACACCTATTGGTATAGGAGTCTAACACTGGCTCCACTTGGGGATGGCTTTTCCTTGTGAAAAGTCAAGAACAGCAGGTCAGTTGCCTCAAAATGTCTTCAAACTAAACCATGTAATCTCCTTCTTCTAGTAGCTTTATTGTATATATGATAGTAAAACTTCTAAAGCTTAGGGCCTTCACTTCGGGCTTCAACTCCAGTAAGTTACTATCCACTCAAAACTTAAAACTTTGTTGCCCAGTTAGGAATTTTCTGCCTTGTTCCAATCCCAAACATGATTTCGTTGTGGTTGAAAATCTTGAATTGAATATAGTCCTTTTTCTGCAACCTGAAATCTGATCTAAAACTAAAACAACATACAAAAATTTTCAAACCAACTTAATGAAAAACTAGCTGAAAATTGAAAAACTAAAAAAAATGCTCAAAACTCTGAGCTTATTAGCACTCATTTACCTACTTTAATCTACTAAAAATCTTATTGAATCAGGTAATACAAAAATGCCAATGAAGCCAATCAAGTAGATGTAACAATAAATGGTTAACTTGATTGCTTATGATCAAAATTGGAAGTATATTATGATCATGTGCCTTTATAATCAACGATAAGATGTGAAATGGCAATTGTTGATATATTTGATCCTCATAGATAAAACATGTTTGCAGATTTGAGGTAAAAATATTCTCCATATAATTTGCTATAGGATCATTAAAAGCATGATGTATGTTATTTACTTCTAGGCCTTCAATGACTAATTGTTCAATTTAATTATGAATATTAGACCATGAACTTATTTCTTCAGTCTTGTGTTTGAAAGAATAATCATCTTCAATATGCAAGTCAAAAGATAGTACAATTTCCTCTTGCTTTGGAGAAGGAAAATTTTCAAAGAATTCTTTAGGATTTCGGAAATTGTATGACTGAATTTGAGAATGCAAAAGTTTGATTTCATTTTCATAATTTTCGAAAATTATATCAAGAAGCCATTTTTTAACTTGAGGAGAACATTTTCTTGATTTAAAAAGAAGAAAGAAAGCTCTTAGAAAATCCTCATCAAACTGAAGTTTTGATAACTCATCCCTGAATTCATTTAAGATTTCATCAAATGAAAGATTTTCCACAAACCCTGTCATCCAGTATCACTATTAATGCTTTGGAATATAGATTATTTGGTTGTGGAATTGCTCTGAAACTTCAAGCTATGGATCTCTGATCAACAGTGTCTTGATTGGAAATTGATGTCAAAAGAGTCAGAAGAATGATGCGCAAATGTGCATGGTGATTTTATATTTACAATTTTCAAAAGAGATAAATTAAAAACTACTCTAAGATCTTCTCTAAAATACAATATACATTGGAAAACTCTATCAATTTAGAAAGAACATAATGTCTTGGATAACAATCCAAGTTGAAAGCCTGATATTTCCATATTGTTCTTTGAGGTTCATTCCTCCAGTGGAGTCTTGATTCTGAAATTGATTTGGAGTCGCCAGGTGGATGATTTTAACCTTTGTGTGTCTGATCCCTGTCCACCATCATAGATCAGATCTAAACCTGTAAAACAATTTTGAAGAAAAAGTTAGTTCTTCAGGAAACCAAATTTTGAATATTTTATGATTATTTTATTTTTTTATGAATTTTCAAAACAACTTCTATGATTTCTTTAAGAAATTTAAGATTTTTAATTAAAATTTTCTCAAATATTTATTAAACTAGAGAGTCTGATTGAATGTTTTGAATCCAAAGTTCAGTTTATAAGCTAAACCAGAGATAGACTGAAGCAGCATTTGTTTACTATGCAGTTGCAGAGAAAAAGCATTTCAAAGGCTACCTGGCTGATCTTCAGACTCTGTCTATAGCTTATAAATCAAAAAATAGTATCAATAAAATGATTCAGATCCCCAGTATGGTCGCCACTATGTTATCACTCAGGTTTTCCTTGAAGTTGTGGAAAAGGAAAGTATACCCGAGGTAACCACAAACCAACCTTCAGATGCAAAATCTAGCCAATATGCATCCAGAGAGGGCTCTCTCTTTATGATTTATCATTGTTCTTAGAAGGTTTTAGGCTAGTTATAGATCCAAGAATTTGTTTGAAAATGGTAGAATCCGCAAACTAGGGGCAAGGTTGAAGATTTTCAGTCCACTGGGCTATGGAGTCAAAGGATGGCTTTACTGGATTTCTATTCTACACACAAGATGGCTTTACAGGGCAAGATAGCTAGACAGAGAACAATCCTTAAAAATTTAGAGTGGATGGGATGATTTTGAAGGGATGAAAGGCAGCTAAGAATCTTTCACCATGTTCAAAAAGAAAGAAATGAAATGATTACAAACAAAGAGCAGTGAAGAATTCTTTATTATAGTAATCAAGAATGTTTAAATTAGCAAAGCAAGAGCATTTAAGAATTCGTGCTTATAACCAATTTAGAGGAAAACATTAAGAACAATCACATCTAAAATTAGAGTACAATTAAGTAAATTCTAATTCAATCCTTTATGTAAATTATTCATAAATGGACATAATGATATTATAAACTGATATAAAAATTAAGACATAGGGTAGAAAGACTTATTGAACTGCAGTCCGACACATGAATCCTGCAAAAAGTCCTGAGCTTCAAATTGTCATCCAGTAAGCCACAAATAAATTTCTCCAAAATGCTTTTATTCCAAAAACTTCAATGTCACAGCAAAGTAATAGAATCCACCCCAAATCTTCCAAGAGTGGAGTATTTATACAAATTCTAAACTAAAATATCTTGAAACAAATATCAAAATTGGTTCACAAATCTCTCCAACTATTTACATAAATAGAACTTAATTAAAGGACACTCAAACTAATGCATATATTTGGCACTATTTTGTATGGATAGGTGATGACAAAGAGGATAAGTCAAATTTGATCCACCTCTTAGTTGATGATGAGGCATCCAAGTCACTAACTGCTTCCCTTTTTTGTGAATTCTGCTCCAACAATTCTGCAAACTTGGGGTCCAATGATATCTTTGTGTTTCTCAATCCGTAATAGATATGTGAAAAGTGAAAGAGGTTATTATAGATAAATATGTTAGTGAGATAAATCTCTTTCATTTTCCTACAATTCCTCTCCAGGTGTGCACAATAGGCTCTACAAAAAATATGTGTAAAACAGAGTTTTACTGTGTCTGAAAAATAGCCTGTAAAGATGTGCATGTATCTCTCAGTAGGAAATCAATGTGCAAAAACTGATATAGGTGTTTCTATATGGGTCCCTTAGGAACAAAAACCTCCTTCAGTTTTGTAAAATGTATTTCTAATTGGCCACAATATTCTCTGCAAAATGATGACTTAACAGAAATTTTCTGCAAAAAGTGCTTTCCAACATTGTTTAATATTTCCAAAACCATAATGGCTGTTAGAAAAGTGATAGAGGTTTTTGTAGATGGCCCTCTTAAGAACATAAAACTCCTTCAGTTTTTCAAAATTCATCTTGGATTGATCATAATAGTTTCTGCAAAACAATGACTAAAACATGCAATTTCTGCAAAAATGTTCCTTCTTGTTATGTTTTTTCATCTTTTTACTTTCTTGCTCTTTTGACTGTTTTACTTTCACTTTAGACAAACTTCACTATTGGTGAAATTATTCTCATCTCTTTTTACCATTTTACTGCCTTTTGTATTTACTTTTACTGTTTACCTTTCACTGCTCTGTAACTTCATTTTAGCTTTCACTCTGACTTTTACCTAATACACTTTAACCACTGATACTCTTTCACTGTTCTTTACTGTGTCCGTTTACCTTCAATGTGTAGTTTAGGTTTTTACTGTATGTTTTAACAATAAATCGTTTAATATCTTGTTTCCTTTGCTTGTCTTTCAACTGTATGTTTTATCTTCCATCAATGTTTGAATAGATTTGATAACACTCTTGGAGTAAACAAGTCTTATGACTAGTATTAAGACTATTTATCCAAGGATGTGGTCTTCTGATCACCTGTAAAACAAAACAAATTATTAAGAAAGCATTGGTTTGCAGAGGAGGTAAAAAAGGTTTCATTTGATTTTGAGAGGTCTATGGAGTGAATCTAGAATGATTTTTGGAAGGTAAACCATGCTCGAATAGGTTAACAGAGGCTTTAGGTGGAGCAGCTGGGCTACAAAGGGTTTTTATGGGAGAAACAGGTATAATTTCTAGTTTAGAAATGTAGTTACAGTTCTGAGTTTTAAGGGATGAACTAAAAATCGAATTTGACTATGTTTCAATGAAAGGAAAATGGAAACCAAGTTTTACAGAGTTCAGAGGGAGTTTCTAGGGTAAATACCTATTTTTCTAAGGATGACAGTGATTTTGGACAAGTACTGGTTGAGGAAGACGCTTTCTGAGAAGCTCAACTGTAATTCTTTTCGACAAAACAAAGGTTGGCGGACATCAACAGTTGAATTTCGAATTTCTGTGCATGGGAGACTAGTTGTGTACGAGATAATGAAAACGACGCAAAGAGACTTGTTTTATTCGCAAAATCAAAAGGTGACGGGATTTATTATGAATGATGTCAGCATGTACGACAGACAAGTCATGAGGGAAGGTGGTAAGCGGTTTATTCCGCACCGCCATTTGAGGGATGGTGGTATTAGATGAATCGGCAGCGATTCCACAAAGTAATTGACGCATGGCCAGGGTACTATTCGGAAACCACTTTGATTTCGCGAGTTAACGTTCAGATGGAGGATGGGCAGCGGAATGGATGCGGGCCGTGGATCTTCGATGGAGTGATCAGACGATCGACGGGACGTGAACTTGATGGGGAAGTTAAAAGGCGAGCCCAACACAATTAACGTTAATTAATCATTTTGGGAGGTGTTTTATTGGAGGATTAAGATTATTAATTAATCCTGATGACTAATTAACCTCTTTGTACGGTGGATGTCGTGAATCGTTTATTTTTTTTTTTAAACACATATATAATATGTTTAAACGATTTTTCATATATTTTTATTTATACAGTAATTAAATCAATGTGATTTATTTACCGTAGGGGGGCGGGAATAATATTAATGTTATATTTTTGCCAAAAGGGGGTATATTGTGGGTTTTGATTTGAATAAGTGGGAATAAAATACTTTTGGCTAAAATAGTTTTAATACAAACATTTTAGGGATATTATTTACAAAGGAGTTAAATATAATAGGAAGAGGTGATTGTCATAGGGATTTACTATATAAGTTAGAGTTAATATGATAAGGGACAATGTAAACTCAAAATACTTAAATATAACCAAGGAAGTGAAGTTTTTAGAAGCAAATTGCACTATAATCACTTCATCACTTAAACTTAGGATAAAAAGTAATTTTGAGGGTTTTATGGAATTTTGCATGATTTTCCTAAGTAAAATGGGATTTTAGTTAGGAAAATATTAAAAGTGAATGAGTGCAATGATGGATAACTTCAAGTACTTAGGTCTTTTTGATCATCAGGCCGAGGGTCCGGTCCCTCCAAAAGTCAAGGAAATGCCTTGAGCCCTTTTAATCTTCAAATACCTTTGCACTTTGGGGAAATTAGTAAAACTCTTAGGGAGAAAGTGATGTGGGAAGTTAACTTGACCTTGCTTTGTTCTGAAATTCTGCCAATGTGGTGTTCTGCCTTTGCACTTGGTGATGAAAGTAACAGATTACAAACATTTTAAAGCCATCATTCATCACATGTAATTCCACCACACCATCTACCTACCCTATCTACTTTACTCTACCATTTTCTCTTCTTTATTAGGGTGCATTTAGACTAGCAAACCCTTATCAATCTTCTTTTTCTTTTACATGACAAATCTATCTAATTCTACACTTATTGCATCCAAGGGCTCAGATTAAACTGTTGAACACCTTTTATTAACTCTACCTATCTACTTATCTGCCAAGATTAAACTATTTGGTCAGATATTTATTCTCTATTCTACAACATGAAATTGAAAAATGAACTAGCCAAGCTTAAACAGTTTGACTATTCATGAATTGTGGCATAAAATACAAGTTGCACACAATTTTTTTATTACATCAGAGTAAAATGTCGTGGCATTTAGACTTGCACACTTTCCTTGGCCTTTCTTTTTGATGGGGTTCATTTATTTTACTTTTTGGCCATTTTTATTCTTTTTACCCTTTGATTTTTCTTTTAGGGTATACCCTCTTTACATTTTTTAAAATTTTTTGATTTTTTGATTTTTCAAGAATATGGAACACCTTTGCACAAGAAAAAGGTTTGAACATATTCCATAGTTCAATCAAGACAATCATGAAAAATGACACCTATTGGTATAGGAGTCTAACAATATCAAATGGTGGCTAAATCATTTTTTAAGCCTTCAAGAAATAATTTTTATGCCAAAATTGTAAGTTCTTAAAATCTTATGAAGATAACTTATCCTTGAGTTATTCTTCACTGCTGTTTCCCTCATAAACTTGAAAAATCTGTTGTTTTCCTTAGGAGAAAGACTGCTAAAAACCCGTTTTTTCCTTTTCCTTTTACCCCTCTTTTCACTCATAATTAACCTCCATTTTTTCCCCTTTTTCCTCATAAAATTCCTCTATTTTTCCTCATTTTCCTTCCTTCCCTTCAGAAATTCCCTTTTATAAGGTTTAAAAATCCTTTTTGACTTTATCAGAAACTTTCAAAATCCTTTGAAAATCCTCAAAAAAAATCATAAAAATAGTTTTATTTGCATTAAGGCTTTAAGCCCCTTTGGATTTAGCTCCAGCCCCTTTATCCCCCATAAAACCCAGAGCCGCAACCAGCACTAAGGCCTAATCGCGCAATCGAAATCGGGCTTCCCCTCTTGTCTTGTTACCTTTTGCTTTTAAATTTTCCAACTGCGATTAAGTCCTTTGTATATAAAATCCCTTCCCAAAATGTAACTTTCCTTTTTATTTTATTAAAACCCAATTTTCCTATGTTTTAAACAAGACCTGACAGTTCATTGTTTGGTGAATTGTCAGCCGTTGATCTAAAACTGATCAATGATCCTTGACACATCGCATCAGATTTTTTCATTGGACGCATTGCAAAGATTTATGGCCTACCTCCGATTGCAACCTTGCAATGGTTTCCTGACCGTTGATCTGTTCCACCATATCCAGATCTAATGGTCCATATCACTACGTTCCAAAGCCCACCCCTTTGTCTTTGACCTTCGCAGTTAATTCCTGATTGTCGATCTGGTTTTTAGATCGATGTCTCTGATTCAATCGCATCACAAAAAACCTTTGTTCTTTTCATCTCTCCTCCTCCGATTTCAAACTTGTGATTCAATTTGGACCGTCAAATCCACAAGAACCGACGGCCCAGATTAATCAAAACTCCGCCCATTTTCCTCCTCTTTTATCCCAGAGATTCATTCTCGACCGTCGATCTCTATAAATATCTAACGGTCCGTGTGTAATCACATTGCAAATTTTCTTATGCGGCTTCCTCTCTTCTCTGCCGATTGGCGATCTCGCGATTGGATGTGGGTCGTCCACTTCATAGATCCAACGGTCCAAATTAAAACTTGACACCCTTTATTATTTTCGTAAAACCCCACAATTTAAACTTTTCTTCAAAGATCCACCGTAGATATTTTTGATCAATGGTCCATATTCAACCTGATAGGCCCAACTCCTTTGGGACCTATCTCTCCATCAACAAATCCTGACCATTCATTCCTATGATCTCACAATCGAGATTAAAACCACCTTGACCCTGCCCATCGTCTTCTGCTTGCACATCTTGTCTTATCACGCTCTCATCTCCACCATTGGATCTACCTGCCCTTCATCCAATGGTCAGGGACCCATATTGCATAAATATGAGTCCGACAGTTAATTCCTAAAAATTATGCGATATGGGAAGTTTTTTAAGGACATGTGTCGGCTGGAGACCTATATCGCGTTCTTTTAGGAAATTTTGGAAACCACCCGAAAGCAGCGCGACACCAGTGGTTGTTATGGCTTAAACTACCTTACCTAATTTACATTACATTCCCTCGTTTTTAATCTCCATCGTTGATCTATGAGATCTAACAGTCCCAGTTTAATCGAACCATTAAACTATCGCCCTCCGCCATTCTTCTAAGAGACCTCATCAACGAATCTCTGTCGTTGATCTCTGTTGGCTGATCTAATCCGATGGCCCAGAGTCTTTCCGAAACCCAAAATTTCATTCGAACCCATTTCCCTTCCGCCAAAGGTTTTCAACCATTTTCCTTTGCAATTTCTTCCATTTCATTATAATGTTGCCCCTCTACATTATATTTTACTGATCAATCTTGACCATTGGTCTTTGCAGATCAACAACTTGGACTTAATTTCCCCACCATTTATCCAACCGTCTCCTATCTGACCCCAGCAAGAAATCCTCATCGTTGATGACTTTCATCCAACGGTCACGATATAACCTAAACCTTTGAAGCAGTTTAAACCTTATCTTGCAGGATTTTTTATAATTGCATTTGTTTGTGCAGGTTTTAATGGTTTTTCCATTGTTTTAAAAGAAAATCAAAGGCTAGGGATGACGATCCCCCAGGCCATCATTTATCAAAGGGATCACTCTGCACAGTTTTGCATATTGATTCTCTGGTGCCTCATAAACACTGGTGACATTATAAAGCCCTTTGTATGCCTGCACAGCAATAGAACACAACAAACATTAATCAAAGCAAAGAGTATCAGTCTCCAGGGATGAAATCGGAGTAGAAACAGGTTTGAAGATTGTTAATATAGTTTTTTAAGGATTACGGCCTAAGTTAAGTTATTGAAATCCTAATCCACATAATTGAAGATGGTTTGAAGACCTAAAGATAGAGATTAAGTCAAATTAGGCCTGGAAAACAGATCAAAAGCAAGTTAGCTGTGTTTTAGGTCAAAACAATAATATCTATCAGTCCGAGAGAGCCTCCACCGCCACATCAGAGGCTAATTGAATACTCTCCAGCTGCCAGAAAGACACCTGTAGCCTCAAAGCAATCAAAGAAGGCATAATTATTACCAGAACAGGAGATATTAGCATAAATATAGCTGAACAGTTATTTTGAATCAAAGAAAATAATTTCAAACTCTTAGAGAATTTATTTCAAAGATAAGGAAGTGCCCTGAAGTCAATATTTTAATCCACTAAGCCTCCAAAGTAGAACAGAGTTATGAAACCGAGATATAGATCGAATGTATTCCTGCCTTATGCCTTGCATGGTTTTCAAGGTAGAGAATTCCATTAACTATAGAATTTATGATACTTGAACCCTAGAAATTCTTCCACCTCCTCATTTTCCTATAAAATATTCTTGAGGAGCACATTGTAAAGAGTTGGTTGTTGAACTTGGATATATACTTGTGCTCGAAGCTTTCTACATGTAAATAGTGTTCAAAGGCTTTGAAGCTCTATTTTTGATCAAATAAGTTAGGCTGAGAAGAGAAGATGATTGTTGTACTCAAACATTGGACTTGAAGTATGTAA
This sequence comes from Pinus albicaulis, assembly GCA_034641835.2. Classification (NCBI taxonomy): domain Eukaryota; kingdom Viridiplantae; phylum Streptophyta; class Pinopsida; order Pinales; family Pinaceae; genus Pinus; species Pinus albicaulis. The sequence continues at coordinate 441,138,642 of CM076573.1, forward strand.
CTAGATCGACATCAATATAGAAGTTGATTCTTGGGATCCTGGTCTATATCATTGGTGAAGTACTTGTTACTGTGTTATTGTTTTCCTTTCATGTATGCCATTTTTTTCACTTATTATCTGATAAAGAACAAAAAATATAGAGTTAGGATTTACTGTTTACAGTACCCTTCTCTGACTGATAAGCTTTATCTTTATGTTTTCCTGCAATTGTGTGTTTAAAAATGACTTAAGTTAAGTGTAAACATTATTAAGGAATGTTGGTTTGTCCCTGTCTTGATGTGCGAAACTTGAAAGGAAGTTATTGAATGATATTTTCATTATATGTTGAGTAGAGTTAGACTGGGAAAGTTTATGGTTTGCCTTGTATTCTATTTTCTTTCTCCAAAGGTTGTTTTGAAATTTTCCCTAAGAGTATCTTGAATGCAGGTCTAGATTTAAAAGTATCTTGCTTGATCTTACGCTTCACTTTGTTTTATTATCTATTTTCATCCTTTCTGAAGGTATTCATGTGGATTACTGGATTGTTTGTATGATAAGTTAGCTTTAATACAAGCTTCTCCAAAGAGTTTTATGGTTACCCTTGTATTCTGGTTGGTTTTAAATAGTTGCTTAAAAGGCTTTTCTTGTTTGGAAAGTGTGATAAATCCTAGTTGAAATTATTGTCTTTTTCCACCCTTTCAACATTCTTAATGTTCCATTCCATCATTCAATCTAAAGGATCTTTTGATATAGATGACTTGCCCCTTGGACCACTCTTGAAATTGTTGCACAATTAAACCCTTTTATGACTCCATAGCCCAATGGACTAAAAACCAGTTTCATATCTATCCTATCAACTAAATCTTGTTCCGATTTTTTACATCTTCACCCCTTTGAAACTCTTTCATTTTAGGACTTTCTACTCAACTAAAAATCATGCTCAACCATCAAAAACCAAACAAATACCCTTGTTCTTAATAACTAGCCTAACATCATACCCAAAAGCCTTAAAGATAAATCAATCTTTGCACTTATTAGAGAGATCCCTCCCTGGATTTAGGAGGGCTAGGTCCTATAATTCCTAAGTGGTTCAAATGTTCTCCGTACAGTTTTAGTCTTTCCAATCTTCTGAAATTACAGAGAGATAACACACTTAACCCCTAAAAACTTAAAATGACTTAACACCTATCTAAAACCATGACTAGGAAAAAAGCAAACTGTGCAATTTTGGAAAAAAATTTATAGTGATAACAGTAGGTAAAATAGTAACCATGTGATGTCACAAACCTGCAAGAAATAATATGATACAATAAATACATTTTTTTCTATGAGGCGGGCATGTCCCATCCTCCTAATGCTTTGGCTAGCTAAAAAAATATATCTAACAGATAAAGGCTTTGTTTGTGTCACTGATATGGTAGTGATTTGCTGATCTGGTTGATGATGATGATCGTTGATGCCCTTATGGGAATTTTTTCTTTGACAATAGGTTGAATGTGGTTCCCACAAGCGTAATATTTCTATGGCATGTAAATTATCATTTTATGCATGGGTGTGTGATTGATACCTTCCTGTGTAAGCATTGTTGAAAGAGATGCTTATAATGGAACGAGTCTTCGACGAGTCTGGGAAAAGTGAAATGGTTGTAAAGTATGATACCACGTTGACATGAAAGCCTGTATGGTAGTTGAATGTTAGGAGGATCGATGACATATATGGGAAATGATGATTCTCAGAGTGCCACCTAAGGATTCCCCTATTGTGGTGAGGAGCCATCCAAGGTACTTCTTCCTTTTTGGAGAATGCGTGTTGAAGTCGACAAAAAGGAAGCCTCAAATGAACGAGAGAGCTACTGATGCAAGGGACCAGGATCTTTGTTTTTATAGGTTTAACATAGGCATGATGGTGAAGGATGACTAAAAAATGATGATGGGAGTTGAGCCACCTAAGGTCAGAGCATGAAAAAAGCGGTTTGGCGGAAGTCATAACTATTTATAATGAGGAAATCCCTAGATTCGGTAGGACGTCCAGGGCAGGAATATGTCAGTTATGAAGGTCATGGTGTGGTGGATTTGTGTGAAAGGCATGATGCTACGGTCAAGGGTGACTAAGGACTGCTATCATGGGAGAAAAATGGGTTGATGAGTGGGAGACTATTTTCTGTTTGAGATCATTGTACACTTTCCAAAAGAATAAAAAATGGGATTGGTTTGTACAAAACATAGAGATGGGTGCCCCAAAAACATGGAAATTATCGCTCACTGATAGTGTCAGGAAGGTGTTTTTGCTGAGGGTGGGGGCCCCATTGGTTTGTATCTGTGTCGGGAAAATGAATCAGATGGAAAATATCGCATATGGGCTATGATGATGGAGGGATGGTAGGCCAAATGTGAGATGTGGTGGTGCATATTCGATCTTCTTGTGAAAAATGGTAGTCCAAGAAAGGGGGTTTTATTTTGATATGGTAAAACTTGACTTTGATTCATGGTGGATTAGTGGGCATGAAGTGCTTCCCGGACTGAGGTGGTATGGTGATGGCATCATATTTTTTGTTGCATGCTCTACTTTGAGTGATGGGTGTCTTGGAGGGGGAGGCTCTACTAATAAACGAAGATGTTTACCGTGTGCAAGGTGGGGAGATGATAAACATGGTCGGGTGTTTGGAACATATGATTGATTTCTTGTGGAGAAATGATTTGAGGATATGTAGAGTTTCTCTGGGACTCTATCATGCTAAGGGTAGAAGTATACCTACTCTGGAACCTTCGGTGTATGGGGAAATAAATGGTTTTTTGTAATGTACAACACCTACAACAAAATACACCAAGTGAAAGCATATTTATCATTAAAATATTATTGAAAACATGTGTTGAATGAACAAGTGATTAGAGAGGACATACCTATCGGAACTGAAAATTTATTTTTTCAGAGGTGTGAATGTGTGGATCCTCCTTTGTGTGTTATGAGGTGTTGATCACTATGTTGCTTTAGGTTCTGTAATTGGGTCCTCTAAGCTCTCATTATGGTCCTTCAAACAATTTTAAAATGGCGACATATATGCTAATGTGGCTCATTTCAACTCATTTGTGACATTTGAGTGTTTTAGAGTTTGAGAGGTCAGAGGTTGTTGCTGAGATTTTCTGGAAGTTTTTAGGCCAAATGGCATCACCTGGTATGAAAATGTACCCCATGCAGTCATGAACGTGGTATTGTACTGGTCAGTATGACGTATTTGGATTTTATTATACCCAGAGAACCCATCCATGAAGGAGAGGGCCTCATGTCCTGTACAAGCTTCAATGACTTGGTCGATGAATGGGGTAGGGTAATTGTCCTTTGGGCAGGATTTGATCAAATCATAAAAATCGGCACAAACACATATGGTGACCTATTTTTCCATGACGGGAATAGGGTTGGAAACCTATGATGTTTAAGCGATGAGGTAGATGAACCTAACTTTGTGAAGCTTATCAATTTCTCGTTTAAACGCTTCTTCCTTGGATGGGTGTAGTTGATGTTGTTTTTGACGTACTAGTGGTATGCTAGGCTAGGTGTCAATATGGTGCTCTACAATAGTGGGACTAAGTCCTAGAATTTCTGAGTAGTCCCATGCAAATATATCTCGATAATCTTGAAATAACTGGGTGTAAGAGGTTATCTCTTTTGTTATTCCCATGCAAATTTCTTCGACTTTTTTAGGATTTCGAGAAATATTCACCTTGATGGTAGGTGAAATCTATGACATGTTCCCTTCTTCGAATGCATCGATCACTAGAATGGTATTTTTGTACCAATCGAATTTTCTTGATGGAAGAAAATATTTTGATTCGATCGCATAAATCTCTTGGTTTCCTGTCTTCTTAGGGCTGAATTTTTTTTCAGGAAAAAAAATGAGGAGTGATGCATTGCATCCCACGGATACTCAAGCTCCGTCATGGCCTCAAGGATATTCCCATATAAGTGGAATAAGGATCCTAAGGTGGACTAAGTCTGTGCAAGGCTGTGAGGAAGAGGTTTAGTGCTAACAGATCTGGTCGATAGACATGAATAATATTTCATCGTCAATGTGGTGGAACCAGACACAATCGACAAGGTGTAGATGGATTGGGTTTGGACCGTTGTTGGTATAACTAATCTCGTATTAATGATGAGAAGAAAACCCGAGTCATGTTTATGATATATGATGATATGAATTGTATATGATGTATCGTGTCGTCGATGTTTGGTGGGGGAGGGATTTCCATTGAGGTTTCTTGCATGGGAGCAAGTCTAGGTTCCTTATAAGGTTGAGCACTTTCCAGGATTTGGAAGTTGTGGATGGTGTAGGGGTGCCTAGATGTTTCAATTAATGGGAATGCCTCTGTTTCATGGTTATGGATAGTGAAAATGGTGCATGGTACCACTGTTCCTACTGAGTAGATGGTGTGGGAACCAAAACTACTCTTCATCCCTGAAGTGGATGCTTGGAAAGGATCAGGGGTAGGGGAGAGATTCCTCTATTTCAATTTCCAAGTTTTTGGTTTGGGTAAGTCGAACTCTTTTGGGGAGTGTATACTTAACGCTGCTCTTACCTCTTCAAGCTTGGGAAAGTTTTCACATTTCATAGTACGGTGAAAATGTGAGCAGATCTAGGGACAACAGTGTGTGATCTTCTCTTGGTTAGAGATATGTATCAGAGCGAGGGAGGACATGATGCGAAAGTAGTTCATGAGGTACTTCATTTTTTTACACTGATTTACCTGGTGGCTGATTCTGTCACATAGCCCATATGTCGTCCTAGGTTGGACATGGGGCGTGCTAGGTCGATGCACCTTGTAACTCGCCCAACATGTTGGTATGAAAATGGGGTAGGCTTCCTGGGGGAATTCTTCCTTTTTCTAATCTCGGGATTGATGATATTCCGACAGTGCGTTTCTAATGAATGAATGATGTCATTTAGTAGGTGCACTAGAGGGATATAAGTGTAGCATTGATCATGATGGTTGCCCTGACATACTAGAGAAGAACAAAATTCTTGGGTTTTTCCATCCTGTTCGTTTGGTGACTTGATTGTGTAGTAGCGGCAAAGTGCTTCTAGGTCTGGGCATGTGGAGACCACCTGGTGGCATGTGTTTCACAACGAATAGGTTGGTATTCTCCATGGAGAGTGGGTAAGGATGACCCAAGGTTCCCAGACCAACCGCTTTTTAGCTAACAGGAAGAGGATGGATCTACTTGTCACATCCTCCTACGTTGTCGAGCCATCCATGGATTCTATGTCTGAATCATGTTCTAGGGAGAGGCGAACTATGGTTGTGCATAAATTGGTTAGCACTAAGCGAAACCGGGGGATGTAATGGCACTTCTCTAATGGGTGATTGACAGAACATATCAGACATGAAAATTGGGCTGCTTGCAGGCTATCGTAGTACACACGTTCAACCAGATACCATCTTTGGATGAGATCTACGGCTGCGAAGTCGTCGATGAAATGGTCACATTCATTACAGAGTGCACAATGTATGATAGGAGGAGGGAAAATGCACGGGAGACATTTTGGTGACTGTCATGCCTCCTGCAAATATAATATGACGCAAGGTTATTCTCCCTTTGACTGCATGGAGGTATCCTCTTGATATGATCATTCAAGGGCATGTAAGGCATCCCTATATCATGGTATTTATCAAAAATGAGGGGTGTAATGGCCATAATTGCTACAGATAGCTCATGTGTGGTTAGTACACCTTGCATTTCCGCGGTTTTTTGTGGCTCGTTCTTGTTTACAAGAACTTGTTGATGCGATTTTTTTTTTCAGAGCTTAGGAGTGGTTTTAGTTCGTCCAGCTCTGACTAGATATGGGTAGGCTAGCCTACTATGTCACATATTACACAAGGTTTTAATTCCCATTGTATGATGGGATTTTCTTCCTTCTTCCCCTTTTGAGGGGTTTTCTTGGTTGTGACAATTCGTTTTTCAATAAGAGATTCCTCAGGTGGTATGGTTGTGGTCATTTCGTTAACATGTGGGGCCTCCTCAGGAGTGAGGGGAATTAACCCTGTACAGGTAATGCCTGTGACTCTTGTCATGGTAGGTGCGACCAAGTACAAAACTGGTATTGCAAAACATACATTTGGAAACACTACTATTTCCAAGACTTGTTGTGACACACAACGAGATGGAGGGTATAGAAAAGGAGTTTGGGAGATGGCATAGGATAGAGAGGCTGTCATGGCAAAGGCCTCGATGTCGTTACTTCTTGTCTTTGTCTCCCAGTGGATGGCTTTAGTTCTTGATGTAGAAATCATGCACATAGGAGCCCCTATGATATTGATGGATGATTCTTGTGTGACAAGGGGATCTCCTAGGAATGATCTAAGGATAGACAATGGTTTTAATTGGCCAGGGCCATATTATTGGTACCATGTAAGAATCTCAGCAGATGTGTCTGCATAGGGTAGAATGACATCAATGTTTGTTAGGGATCACTTATCGTGATAATTCAATTAGTCGACAGTAATGATGCAGTCATCATGGGGGAACATCATGGTTCAGAAGATTGAGGATGCTATGGCAGACATGGCATAGATAAAACTCCACCCAAGGAGTATAATGTAATCCAACTAAGCATCCAATACCTCAATGTCTATGAGGACCATCTTTCTATACAAGCAGACCATGACATTTTGATAGAGACTGATGAGAGAGGAAGGGCGCCTCTCATATGTTCTGAGTGTGATGCATGATGGCTTCAGTTCGGAAGACCCTAAATTCTACCAGAATTTATTTTACATGATGCATGTGGATGCACCCTTGTCAATGATACAGTGGTGGATAGTGATGTTCTGGACTGACACTAGTATCCGAAAGGTGACCAACGAAGGAAGCATAGGGGTAGATTTATCTAAATAAAAAGCCATTAGGCATGAATTGAAAAGTTCAATTACACCTAACAAGGAATTTAAGGCTTTCCTTTGCTTTGGAAAATATTGCAGGACTTCCAAAGCTGACATGGGAGTGGGAGATTGAGCTATATCATCCACAATGCTATAGTTATGGGCCACTTTGGAGTGGTTTCCTACCTGCCTAGTTGGTCCCTTAGCCATCTTTGGGAAAGGTTCAATCGGAATTTTCGATATAGTCAATGGTGATGTTAGTGCACTCTTGCTAGCCCCTGATGAATTAGTGTCTGGCGGGGCATCATAACTTCGATTCCATGTTTGAAAAAACATTTCTTCACCAGTCATATATATTTTGTAGTTGTTTTTCCTAGAATCATCAGGGTTTTTTGCTGCTATTGGGTGGTAACCCCCCCTTGGTGGTGGGAGGGCTCCTGCATTATAGTTCCTTCTTGTGTGGGTCCCACTTTTCCTCGATTACCCTAAAGCTTCTTCAACTCGGGGAGTTCGAGACAATGATGAGTGTAATGGCCATACTCAGCACAAATTTTGCAAGAGTGGTTGGTCCAAATATTGGAACTCTTGTTCTGTCCTCAGGAGTTATTTGGCTCCTGGTTTTGATTTCAGTTGGAGCTTCCCCAGCCTGAGATCATGGAGGGCTCTGTTGGTTTCTGCCCCCTTGTCTAGGATTTCCATTTTGTTTGTTTTTTGATTCTTTCCTTGCTGTGTTAGGATGATAACTAGGATTCTCTTGGTCATATGAATGGTGCGGTTGTGCCTCGGAAGGTTCCACAAAGTTCACTGGTGAATTATTCTCCATTGGTGGGTTTTGTGTTGGGGACTGGGAATATTAGGGTTCCTATCCCTATTTTTTGAATGAATGCTGGGGGGGAGTGCTTTCGTCAACATTTCTAGCTGCGCATTGGGTCCCCTATGCAGGAAGGTATTATCCTCCTTGCTAATGATGGAACGACTGCACTCTATTGGTTATGTTATGCAAAGGTGCATGATGACTTCTGATGGTAGCTTGGTTGTGGGATGTTTTGGCTAGGATCATATGTGTAACAAAGGTAAAGATTACTATTTCCTAGGTGATTTTGGGTCAATTACCCTATCAATCTGTCTACAGTGTTCAACATGCCTAGAAATTATTTATAAGTTTGTAGGTGTGGGGCGTTGGGCAGTATGTTATAAATCTATCTTGACTAGGTGTATATCAGTTCAAGTTACTCAGCTTTTCTGATGGCATCATGTTCGAACATAGGTCCTTGAGTTGGCACTTCCTTCAAAATCTCTGCAGTGAGAGTTTTCAGGAATACGTCCAAAAGAACTCGATCATTGAGTTTGGATTTACACAAACTTCGACGTCGGTGCCACTCACGAAGATGGTCCAGGATATGGATGGTTCGTGTCTATCTAAAATGTGTCAGTAACTCCATTCCTGAATCATGGTGTATTCCTATGACTTAATTGGATGTGTTTTTTGTTTCCCTCCAGAATGGATAGCACTCCTCTGCCCCCTAGGGGTTGTGGGAGCAGTAGTGTGTGGTGACCCTGTGGGGGTGTCCACCGGTGTGGCATTGGGTGACCCTTGGGGGTTCCCAACTAAAGACGCCCCGATAAAGGATGAACTAATAAGGGTGGCGATGTTCCCTCTTTGACGCCTAAATTGTGAAAGACTTGGAAATCCTCCCGCTAATGGGGGGAGGTACAAAACACGTCTAGATCGACAAGGTCCCTTTGGGTCATTATCGTGTCGACTAGGTATGGCTTTCGAAATATTCTTTAGTTCTATGAGAGGAGAGAGATTATATATAAGAGAAAAAAATGTCACCACATACATAAAACAAAGTGAAACAAAAGGTTAATTTCCCTTTATATTAGTTCTATGTGATACTGAAAATCATAAAGACCTAAACATCCTCACACTATCAATTGTAACTAGGCCTTGCGAAGATATATTCTGATGGGTACTGGGGCTAATGCCCCGAAAGAACTGGTGACGTCTTCCAGTAGCTGAAGAATCAACCAAGGTAATGGGTAGAGGCTCTAATGTTGCCTGGAGCGTCACCTATAGGGAAATATTCTCTAGATTTGGACACTACGTACCATTTTCCCACACGAGCATTTGAGTCTTGAGTTTCTTGGTAAATTAGCTACTAGTACTGAGCATTAGATGGTTTAGGTAGCCCCAAATAATACCACACACACTGGGCCTAAGCTTAACCCCCTCTGAATCGGGTCTATGTGGTGCTCGAGTTTTCTTTTCTATGGGCAGATAGACGGGTTTAAAGCTCCCTATAAAGTAAACTTCTATTTTTCAAGATGTAAACTGACCATGGCGACTTATTGGATGTCTACCCCCATGGTTCTAAATTGAACCATCAATTATCTTGTGGCCCTTATAGGGATATTTAATGAGTTCACTTATGGTTAGTTTTAAGGTGGCTTACTTTGCTTAAGGTGTGGCAGTTTGTTCGTGGAGGTGAACAATCACAAATTTTGTAAGATGTAGATATGTGGTGATCCTTTACACATCCCCCTATTAAACTATGTTTTGATTGTTCCTTACAACAAGCAAAATATGTGCGGATAGTGGTCCGCTTACAATTTTTCCTATTAAACTAAATGTCTGACTAAAGGGAGATGGAAAATTATCAAAAGAGAGTGTTGATATGCATGCCCAAGATCACCAAAAGGTGCAAGGGCAGCAGAGATTAATTTCTCTCTAAGATAATTTCGTCATTATCCCAATTCCTAGTGCAAAAATTTAAACTAAAATTAACGATCAAACTAGGAAAAAATAAATGGAAACTAGCTAAGCATATGTGGATATGGGCCACTTACTCCTGCGAATTACCTATGTGTTTTGGTGTCTCTTTTCACAAAATGAGTTAATTCAGATTGCAAGGGTGGATTTTTTCCACTTAATTCTCCCTACTTAAATTATGTGAGTTTTGTGAAGATAAACTTTGCAATTTAAAACTATTCAACTAACAGGGCTAAAACAAAGCCAGAAGCATGTTCTAAATTGTCACAGGACACCAAACACAGTGCTGGTAGTTTTTCTATGGTATTCCAATCACTTTACAATTGGGAAAAATTAAGAAAACCACCAAAAACTATGTTCTCTGGTTTTCGCGTAGAAACTTCTTACACAGGCGCACAACGCTGCACGCAGGTCCGAGCTCAACTCATGCAGACCCTCGAGTTTGTCTAAGGAAACTGCACATGGTTTTCCTAAATAAAAATTTCCAAAACTCCTGAACTGCAACTCTTCATAGTGGGTGAATGAGGAGAGAAGAGGAGAAGGAGAGTTTTCTCAGCAACAATCCATAGCAGAGAGAGGACCCTGTAAGAGCACAACCACTTTACTAAAGGGTAATGGAAGTGGAGTCACCAATCCTGTAGTGGTGGTTTTAGTGTATGAGTGTACTAAACCATAGGTGCTTGGTAGGAGTGGTTGCAACCTACAACCTATGGTCACAGGAAAAAAAATATGGTTAGAAAGTTAGTGAACACATGCCAATATATAAAAAACACTTTAAATTATGGAATGTAGTATGCTCCATATAAGAAGAAGAAACACAACTAAACTAAAAAAAAACACGAGCTCCAGTGAGTCAAATGAGACAATACTAAAAATGGTGGAATAAAAGCCCCTTTTATTGAACACAATTAGTAAGAAAGGTAGAACATTACACACTTGCCAAAGGATCCTTAGAACTATGGAGTTCTAAGACCTAGTGCAACGACGTTTTTACCCTTGAGCTGATGTTGCAAGGCCTCTCTTTTCTCCTAATGGATTGTAGTTGTTGGGTGGCCAAAAACCGAATACTCCAACTCTATTGTTGCTTCAGATCACACACTGCAAGTTTTCGCATGGGAAATTTGGCCAACATAACAATGTGTTCTCATTTTTTTCTTCTCATGGTGGAAATTTACATGAAAATTCAAATCCTTCTTCCCTCTCATGGTACACTTGTGGATGGTGACCCAAGAGAGGGGGTTGATTCCTTTTTCTGCTCATTTTATTCCTTTGTGTGCTCACTTGAGATCTCAAGGTGGCTCTAGGTGGCTATCCTTGGGCAGCTTCAAGTGGAGGATATTCTCCTGATGTGTGTCAACTGGTCGCAGATGGTGACTTCCACCACTCTGAGGACCGCGCAACTTTTTGAGGGAAAGCCACATAGACCAACATGCCTACCGAACAAAAATATGCACAAAGCACATTTTGCCTATGTATTTGGTGTGAAATTTGATATTTTACCTCTTGACCTTAGATATTTAAAAAAAATTATATTTTATAATGTTTCTAAGCCCTGTAAATCCTTCTTCTTGACATTTAATAATGTATTTTTTCCAGTCCAATTTTCTAGTGATAACAATGGTAACAATAATGAAAGGATAGCAGCAATAAAATGTAGTTAGCGAATACATCAATGAAAATTAAGAATTAAAACAATCACATCAACCCTCACAAAAATTAAAGAAACACGCAATGCAGTAAAAGAAACTGATCACACACATAAGTTAAACAACACCTTGTCAGGAAAGTGGCCCAACTCCCTGATCACAAATGTGGTATAATTACAAACTCACGAAAGAACTAGAAAGGTGAATTGCATTAATTTGAACGAAACATATTGTACATATTCTCAATTATCTTAGTAGCCAACCCCCACTTCACAACTTCATATCCTTTCTTATACAAATGATTACAATGATACTTCCTGAAATCATGGCAGCTATTGTCTACATTTACACAGTCATTATGATAGACAAAACATAATGTGAAATATAATAGAGGAAGGGATATGAAGTTGTTCCACCATTGCAGCTTTGTCCAAGATAGTGGTGCCAGCTCAGTAGCTCTCTGAGGATTACGAACCTGGTCATCCGACCTCCAAATTTCGAAGAATAGCTAAATTAGAAAACTTCTTAGGTAATAATCCCCATGACTATGCTTCATTTACTAAATACTCCATAAAGACATGACAAGAGGCATACATGTGCACTTTAGGACATAAATTGAATGTTAATGGTACAAATGGAGAAAGGAAATAGGATAGAATGGAAGGGAAAAGATGTGCAAGTTTAGCTCTCAACAGTCTGTATCGTAAAATTACATGCGATGATACATAAGGCAAGAAAAGCCTTGTGTTTTCCACTTTTTTAGGTGATTGGCATCCTTTTGTGAATTTCCTTAACTACTGCACTGTGTTACTATTTTTTTCATTTTGTCTAGTTTCTATATTAACCATAATTAGTAGAGAAATTAGAGTTTTCTTTATTTTTTATATTTGCAAAAAACACACATAGATTAACTCGTGAGAAGAGTAATTAGCCAAATTCCACACTTATTTTTAAAACTATTTTGTTGAAGTTTGTTAACATCACATAGTTCAATTAGTAAAGGATTAAGTGGCTTATAATCCACAAATATTTCTACTAAACAAGATATTTTTATTTTTATTTAGTTTTGGGACTAGGGTTAGTTGTTAGTATGGAAATCAAGCAATATATGCTTCCCTTTCACCTTTAGGTGAAACTTGGCTTTCATATGAACTATTTCTGAAAGCATTTGAATTCCACATCTCCCTTTAGTTCCACATAGTTTAATTATGAGAATGTTAAGTGGCCCATTATCCACAAATAATTTCTATTTCATGAAAGTAACAATCAAACATTGAGTGTAATTGGAGGGATATAGTAAAGGATCATCGCATATCTGCATCTTATCACACTTTTGTATGTTCACTTCGCCACACACTAAGAATTTATAAGCTTTACATAAGAAGGCATCTCGTATTTGGATATTTTTTCACTTATCTTATCCTTTTTTAACCTTTCACACCCTAATAAAATTAAAAACAAATTTTAAAAACGATAACTTGAACCAAATAAGTCTCCCCATAGGCATCATAAAAGAAGTTATAGTTGTGGATAATACCATTGGGGGTAGGCATCCCATAAGCTTCCATGATAATTTTACATCTATGAAACATATAAGTTGAATTCTAGGGTACTTAAAAATCCTTCAATCATGCCATGAAAAAGAGTACCCAACCATAAAAAATACACAATTCATAGAGGCTTCGGCTTAGATCCAGTCCATGTGGTACTCTTTGGGGCTACCCGACCCATCTAGTGCTCAGTACTAGTAACTGACTAACAAGAAGCTAAAGACTTTAATTCTCATGTGGGATGAAGGTACTTTAGGGACAAAAATCTAGGGAATCATTTCCCTATAGGTGATGGTGTGGGCAGAACTCGATCCTCATTTCCATTACCTTTGTTGATTCTTCGGTTGTTGGAAGGTGTCGCCAGTTGTATCGGGGTGTTGGCCCCAGGACCCATCAAGATATATCTCTGCAAGGCCCTATTACTTTAAGATTGGTAAGGATGACCAGGTCTACATAGGATTATTATCATACACAAAAAAACAAAATCCATTTTTTCCTTGATTCATCACATAGATTAATCTAAAGGAAAATCACTTTTTCATTTTCTCTTTGTCTTATGTATGTGAATATATTGCATTGCTAGCGATCTTCTTCCCTCCAAATTTATAAATGAAGTCAAACTAATCAAAACCATAGGGGATCCCATGATACCCCGTCGATCGAGTTGTTTCCTAAACCTTCCCCCATTTATGGGAGGTGTGAGAGGCCTCCCTCCATTTAGGAGAAGAGTACATCACACACCCATCGTTATGGGATCTTCCTTTATAGGGACCTTTAACGACCCTACAAGGGTTACAAATTGCTACCCTTTTGGGGAGCCCATATACCACTCCTCTGGATAACCGCAGGAGTACCCATCACAGTTGTATTCCTTTAGCCTCCTCACAGAGGACCACTTTGCATATAGCTATCCAAAATTGTTTCGAGATGGAAAATAACTCGCAAATACCTTTTTTAGAATATTTGAATCTACCATATATAAGTAATCTAATGAATGACCCAATTATAAATGGTCTCAATTGGCCAACCATGCCCAAAAATCTCCTTTCAAACATTCCAAAATTCAGAGGAAAACAAGGTGAAGACCCAGGAAACCATGTCATGAATTTTCACTTGTGGTGTTCATCGAATAGTATAATTGATGATACCATTGGGCTGCAACTATTTCAACACACCCTTACAGGGTCCGTAATGAAATGGTATGTTGACCAACCTATTGCGTGACATGGAAGCTTTAACTCCCTAGCTACTGCATTTATTACTTTCTTCAAGCTCCTGATTTGGCACAACTCAGGACTGGAAATTGTCACCCATTTGAAACAAACACACGTCATTCACATATTAGACCATATCCATGAATGGAGAAAACATTGTAGCTTGTGTAAAGAACAATTTCAAGGTTGTTGCTAGACTTGTTTTTGAGATCCCTTACATCAGAAATTTCAAAATATGTGGATAATTCATCCCTGCACAATGAGGAAGAATCCATTCTTAAAGCCCATTAACTTGAGCTCTTATACACCCAGTCTGGATATATCTATCATGTACTTCCAAATGCCCCATATCTACAAACTTATAAAGAGATACTAGGCACATCAAATAATATTGATGGAATGACAGGATCCTTAACCCAAAATCAACCTAAAAATAGCTACCAATATCTTGCATATTCATTTTCTATTCAAACATTCGATACTACTCAGAATATATCGCACCCATGATACTACCCCTGTAATATTACAAATCTGGAATTTTCTACAACAATAAGAATACCTTAGGGTATTCCAAAGTTGGAGAATAGAAATAAATAATATCATGTGGTGTTTTTTAACACATAGCCATCATAATAACAATCACATGAATAAACTAGGCTTTTATATAATTCACCAAGTGAGGAAAAGCAACTATTTTGGCCTTAAAAATGTTATTTTTTGAATATGGATCTATAATAGTGAAAAATAATGGTTATGTCCCTTATATTAGACAATATAGGACATGCATGAAAAATATTTTCAGAAGCAAATGCCTTTAGCCTAGTTAAACAGGCCTCCCATGCTTAAGACAGCTAAAAATTGCCAAAACCCCAAGACTGAAAATGTCGGAGTAGCTGCAAAAGTGACTGCACAGTATAAATAGAATTTAACTCAAAAAATATAGAAATATGTCTGATAATATTATTATAATACTATATGAAGTACAAAAATAGAGATCTAATCTGTTTACACAGATCCAAGAAGACCCAGCAAGGGTTTCTTGACAGGAAAAGATATACAAGAGGAAGCTGCTACAAAACTGTGGCTGAATAATGTTGTATGGCTAAAGCTCTACAAAATATGGCTGAAAAAGCAATGAAATGGCTATAAATTCTGCTCCTTGTTGAGAATGCAGCAAGATGATGGAGCTTAGTGAAATGAAGTCGCCTTCACTAAGTGGGCCCGCAGGCAAATTCTGGCGCAAAGTCTATTTTTAGACTATATCTATTTTTAGACATACGGAGCATAATTTGGGAATTCTACTTGGAGATTCTTGAAGTATGCGACATGTCGGTAAAAATAGATGAGACCCTAATTTTTAGGACCCAGGCTATTTTTAGACTGATCTCCTAAAAATATGGAAGTCAAATATTATTTACTCTTAATAATATTTTGACTATAAACAGCAGTTTACTCTCTTGGCGCACTTCAGTTTGAGTCATGGAGGTGACTCATGCAACTGACACAAGGAATCACGTGGTTCCTAGGGTTTGATGGCATCTTGCATGGTTGGCTTCAGTTAGACTTCAGTGGCAGGAGTTTTGGAGGAGTTAACGGGACAAGTAGAGGAGTTGTGTTCTGTTTGTTTTAGTTGAACTAGTTGGGATTAGTTAACTAACTAATCAACTAGATATGAGTGGAGTAAATTAAATAATATTTAATTTACTAAATATTAACTCATTAGTCAACTCAAGAACACTTCAGTTCACTACAGTGCATGATCAGTTCAGTGGAGACCAGTGGAAGAGGTAGATGAAAGGGGGAGTAAAGCTATCAGTTGGTAGATTTGTTTTGCATGAGATTTGCATTACACTTGGAGGAATTGTCCATGACAATTACGCAATCAAGGGAAGGGGATTCGAACCTTGAACCTCTTCATATACAGGCCATGATTGCGCAATAGAGGCAAGGCACTTGGCGGGGAGTTTTGAACCTCAGACTTGTTCAAAACTGAGTCAGATTGTGAGTAACTTCATGAGAGAGTACTGAGTACTTGTGAGGAGTATTGTACTTGTTTGGTTACTTGATTTCTCCATTATAATACACACAATAGCTGCGGGGTTTTCAGCTATAGGCTTTCCCCATACATACTGAGTTAATGTGTGATTGAATTGATGTGAGATTGCTTCTGTTATTTCCGCATGTGACAATTAATCGTAGAAGAAGGTTATGTGTTATGTATGCAATTCGAAATTGATATATGACCAGGTTAATCTTCAGTGAATAAGTGATTTATTCAGCTAATTTCTACATGGTATCGGAGCGAGATTAATTGTCGAGATCTATTACGGTGATTACAAACTTATTTCCTCGGACAGAGTCTGCATGCGGGCCAGGTAGCCTCCGGAATATTCATCCTTCTTTGTAAGGTGAAAGATCTGGTGAATGCCCTTTGCAGTCAATCTCTGATTTGGAAATAATTTGTTTTCAAGTATAGATCGGAAGCGATAGAGCTTGGAGTTTGGAATTCGAATTTTGCAGAAGGTTGTTCTTCTTGGTGCTGGTGTTGAAAGATGTCTTCTTTCAAATGGATTGCGACTCGAATATGCTCTTGAAGGCGAGTTCGAACTATGTTGCATGGAAGGATCGAATGGGCAGGTGTTGAAGATAATGGTCTGAAGGAGTTGATGGATGCGGATGTCCCAAAGCCCAACGATGCAGCTTTGGTGGTGTCAGCAAAAGAAGATGTGAAATGTCAAAGGATCTTTGTTGGAGAGGCGTCGAGGATCATACTCTGTCTGAACCTTCACGGAAAGGCTACTCCATGTTAATGTGGAAAGCTTTGACGGATCTATTCCGGAAGTAAGAGTGACCAAGGAAGGCGCGGCTCCAAAGATAAGCGCTGGAACATCAAGATGGAGAAAGGCGACGACATCGCCAAATACCTCACGAAGTTCTGTCGGTCAGAGATGAGTGCAGGAAGTGTGGGGGGTGGTTGTCAAAGTTTCAACGGTGCATGCTTAGTTTCAAGTATCTTGGGATCGGTGTGGTTCTTGGACAATGATACGTCATTTCATATGACGGAAGATCGGGGTTGTTCTCGGTCCGGAAGGTTGAATTTGGGTATGCACATCGAGATGGGCGATGACGGTAGATACGGTGCGGCTGGTATGGGTACGTATCCTTGAGAGAATGCAGTAAACCCTTTGTCTTAAAGGATGCTCCATGCATGTACCTGGTTGAAGAGCACGGATTTCAATGCACGTGTTGGAGGATAAGGGGTATGATGCTGATGCAGGCGGAAGAAGAAGCCTTCTGCCCAGTAAGACTATTTGGAGAGACCGGAAGATAGGGACCGAACTCGGGCCTTTATCGAGTTGCGGTGGATGCGGGCGGCGGGCGTGCAAGGCGGGAGAGTGGTGAGCGGGATGGGTGAGGGCGGAGTATGGCCGGGAGATTGAGCCATCTTCACACCGGACTTTGAAGATTCTGCCGTGATTTCTCTTGTGACCTAAGGAGACTCTTGCGCGGTCGGATGGAGGGTGCAAGGGAGGTGCCCCACAGGGAAGTATGTGAAAGCCACCTTTCACGAAGGATAGTCGCGCCACGACGAGTGTGAGAGAAATTCCTGGGAACGTGTGTGGTCCTTTCTCTGTTGTGACGACAAAGCACGAATATTGTGTGATCTTTGTTGATGAGTTTCTCTCGAAGAAGTCTTTGGATCTTCTTCTGCGGAAGAAGAAGCGTCGATGTGATTGGGTTAAAACGCGACGGTCGAGAAGAAATTCGAGGAAGAAGGTGATTGCTCTAAGGAGTGATAACGGTGGTGAATTCATCTCGGTGAATTCAAGGGTTAGAGCGGCGCGAAGGGATTCGGAGAAGAGCTCATCGCACCCCATCGCTTGGAAGCAGGGTGGGCGGCGGAAGAACGAACGATCGTGGGTGCGCACGGGCGATGTTGCATGATCGGGGGCCTACCCCTTCACTTGTGGGGTGAGGCATGCAATACGGCGTGAGTGTATGTGCGAACACGTTGTCTCCACGAGGTTCTTGGCATGAGTACACCGAGAGGAGGCTTATTCGACGAGGGCTTTGATATTTCCCATTTGCGGATTTTCGGATCTCCTGTCTACATGCATGTGACGAAGGATGCAAGAAGGAAAGGCTGGATCAGCGCACAGAGTTGGAATATTTGTGGGGGTACCATGATACACCCTCCCAACTATCGGGTGTGTGTGCCGAACGGTCGCACGGGCGTGTGCGACGGGATATAAAATTTCGAGGAGAAAGCCATGCGGTGTTCGCTTGAGAGGGAGCTACACTTGCATGCCGAGATGAGAAATTTGTTAGTTCCTAAGGAGGAGCTTCGAGGATGTGGATCAGCCACAAAGAGGAGGTTCGGGGAGGTGGAAGAAACCACCCGAGCGGCGCCAACCATCGAGAGGGCGCATGCGCACTACGAGCGAGCGGCGGCTCGGGATGCGGAGAAGGTTGTAGGACCACCTACGGCCACGGCGCGAACGAGAGGCAGGTCACCGGATGCGGTACCTTTGGATACATGGCTCTTATGAGTCAATGTGTTGTGTCGAGCCATCCTCTTTTGAGGAAGGTATGGAGGAACCGCGCAGGTTGATGCCATGATCGAAGGTATGATTCGATCATCGGGAACGGTGCATGGGAAGTTGTCCCAAGACCGGTTGGGAAATCGATTGCTTAGGTTCGCGATGGATCTACAAAGTGAAGCGGGCGGTGACGGGAGTGTGGAGAAGTACAAGGCGAGATTTGTCGCCGTGGCTTCTCACGGATCGAGGATTGTTCTTGGGGAGACTTTGCACCTGTCGCGAGGTACTCTTCCATACGGACGATCCTTGCTCTCTCGGTACAGATGGGGTGGCACATTCTGTGGATGGATGTGAAGGCTTTGCGTTCCTCAATGGAGTTATTGAGGAAGAAGTGTACATAGAGCGGCTTTGAAGGTTTTGAGATCTTCGGCGGTGAGTCGCATGTGTCTTGGGCTCAAGAAATGCTTGTACGAAATTTGGAAAACGAAGCACCTCGTGCTTGGTACACTCGGATAGACGAGCTACTTCTTAGGGCTTGGATTCTCCAAGAGTGAGGCGGATCCAAACACATGCCCAGTTGTGGTGGAGGAAGGCTGTTGATCATCGTCATGTGTAGATGATCTGATTTCTGTTAGCGACGAGCGAGTTGATACTTTCATGCAAGGATGATCTTGCACGAGTTTGAGATGAAGGACACAGGCATCTTCGCTGCTAAGTTGGAAATTTGGCCGGCGCGACGGTGTTGTTTCTCGGGGCAAGTAATAACGGGAGATTACGGAGAGGTTCAACATGCAAGGGTATGACTGTTGATGCCCTCTTCCTGGAGGTTGGAGGAAGGAGATGCTGCCCGGAGGGAGGTAGTGGATGCCAATACATCGACGGTTGGTGGGGTCGTTGATGTATACGGTCAATACTCGACTCGATATATGCTATGCGATTAACGACTTTCGCAAGCTATGGTTAAGCCTACCAAGCTCTTTTGGAAGGCGGGCAAGCATGTGTTAGCATTTATATCAGAGGCACATCGGGATATGGTCTATGGTACGGACGGGAGGGATGGAGTGAAGCTTTAGTTTCAACGTCACAGTTAAGACGGGGAGCCATGATAGGAAGAGCATACGGAGGAGTTTCGGCATTGAATTCGCGACATTTTCTGGTACGGCGGGAAACGAAGATCATCAGCCTCGATTCGTGAGCGAGAGTACATGGCGGCCAGTTTGGTGCATGTGAGGCTATTTGGATGAGGAAGATCCTCGCAGGATTGTTCAGGTTGCATTTGGAGCCTACAGTGATCTACTGTGATAACCAAAGTTGCATTAAACTCTCAGCCAATCCAGTATTTCATGATAGGTCCAAACACATCGACATCGAGTACCATCATATCAGAGATTGTGTTCAGCGGAGAATCATGATGCTTTCATATGTTCCCACGGAGGATCAGGATGCCGACATCCTGACGAAGGCGCTCACCAGGAGCAAGTTCGAATTCCACAGAGGCAGGATAGGGGTTGCAGATAATCCATATCTTGCTGAGAGAGAGTGTTGAGAATGCAGCAAGATGATGGAGCTTAGTGAAATGAAGTCGCCTTCACTAAGTGGGCCCGCAGGCAAATTCTGGCGCAAAGTCTATTTTTAGACTATGTCTATTTTTAGACATACGGAGCATAATTTGGGAATTCTGCTTGGAGATTCTTGATGGATGCGACATGTCGGTAAAAATAGATGAGACCCTATTTTTTAGGACCCAGGCTATTTTTAGACTGATCTCCTAAAAATATGGAAGTCAAATATTATTTACCCTTAATAATATTTTGACTATAAACAGCAGGTTACTCTCTTGGCGCACTTCAGTTTGAGTCATGGAGGTGACTCATGCAACTGACACAAGGAATCACGTGGTTCCTAGGGTTTGATGGCATCTTGCATGGTTGGCTTCAGTTAGACTTCAGTGGCAGGAGTTTTGGAGGAGTTAACGGGACGAGTAGTGGAGTTGTGTTCTGTTTGTTTTAGTTGAACTAGTTGGGATTAGTTAACTAACTAATCAACTAGATATGAGTGGAGTAAATTAAATAATATTTAATTTACTAAATATTAACTCATTAGTCAACTCAAGAACACTTCAGTTCACTACGGTGCATGATCAGTTCAGTGAAGACCAGTGAAAGAGATAGATGAAAGGGTAGAGTTAGCTATCAGTTGTAACTATACTGTTGCTATTTGCAACACATAGATAGGTGGAGTAAGCTATGAGTATTGCAAAGTTTAGGCTGGTGGTTTATCTATATAAAGAGGCCATCCCATAGCTTTGAAAAACGCAATCAAGGTTGGCTATCAAGTGGCTAAGGATTGGAGCAAGTGATTTGCTAGATCTAGCTTGATAGTGTGTAGCATGGGAGGTAGTGCATGAGAGCTTGTGAAGAGTTTTTGTACTATGATTGTTACATGATTTCTCCATTATAATATACACAATAGCTGCGGGGTTTTCAGCTATAGGCTTTCCCCATACATATTGAGTTAATGTGTGATTGATTTGATGTGAGATTGCTTCTGTTATTTCCGCATGTGACAATTAATTGTAGAAGAAGGTTATGTGTTATGTATGCAATTCGAAATTGATATATGACCAGGTTAATCTTCAGTGAATAAGTGATTTATTCAGCTAATTTCTACAGTAAGTAGGTACATGAATAATCCAAGAAAAGAACATTGGATGGCAGTAAAATGGATTCTCAGATATTTGAGAGGTACCACAAATTAAGCATTATGCTTTGGTGGTTCAAACATTGCTCTACAGGGATATGTTGATGCAAATATGGCAGGTGATAGAGATAACAGGAGTAGCACTATAGGATATGTATTTACTGTAGGTGGAACAGCTATCAGTTGGGTTTCAAAAATCCAAAGTGTTGTTGCACTTTCAACAACAGAAGTAGAGTATGTTGCTGCTACAG
The DNA here is from genome assembly GCA_034641835.2 of Pinus albicaulis. NCBI lineage: Eukaryota > Viridiplantae > Streptophyta > Pinopsida > Pinales > Pinaceae > Pinus > Pinus albicaulis. The sequence goes on from CM076573.1 coordinate 441,160,168, forward strand.
AGGCTAGTAAAGAAATAATTTGGTTACAAAGGTTTATGGATGAATTGGGTAAGAATCATGATATGGGCACGTTATACAGTGATAGCCAAAGTGCCATTCATCTTGCAAAGAACTCAGCATTTCATTCCAGGACTAAACACATACATCTCAAGTACCATTTCATACGGTCAGTATTGGAATATGGAGAGTTGAAGATGGAAAAGATACACACTAGCCAAAATCCTGCAGAGATGCTAACAAAAGTTGTAACCAGGGAGAAACTAAGAATGTGCTCAGTTTCAATTGGTCTTCAAGGATGACGATGAAGATGAGGAATATCCAAGTCCAAAGAGGAGTCATTTTCCAGCAAATGAAGCAGTGGTGGAGTTGCTACAATCAGTCTCCAAGTGGGAGATTGTTGGGTGTGGAGCCTGATTATCTTGTTTACTTTGTATCACGGCATTGGACCCCTGTAACTTGCCGCCCGTAATTAATTGCTACCGTGGGGGGTCTAAGGGGGGGGTGGCAATGCTTTTCGGAGCCCCCCCCCCCTGGCAAGGGGTTTCGGGGGCAGCGCCCCCAAAGCTAAAAACAGATGTAAAATTGCCTTGTAAAAGTATAGTAATTTCTAGTCAATCTGGGACGTTCATTAGCGAAATGATCTGACGGTAGAAGTTATGTTTAGTTTAGGGTTTTTTTCCCTAGAAGGAAACCCCTCGCTTTTATGAGGGTATTGTATTGCGGCTTTGTATTGTATGTGTATTCTCGAAGTGAGAAACAGAGAGAGAGACTGTGAGAGAGAACAGAGGATATTACAGCGGATCTGCTGTAGGATGTGTCTCTTTATTTTTGCTAGATAATAGAAAGGAAGGACTGGCTGTTCACGGTGGATGTAGCCCAAACTGGGTGAACCATGTATATTTGTGTCTCTTTGTTTTTATGTGTTTTGTGTGCTTGTATTTTTCGCATATATTATGTGTTGCATTGATCCATAATATATAATTTTCTAACATAAAACACTTTACTTTGGACAAATCCTGCTTCTTTCCTTTAGCATCGGATTTTGAAGGATGTTTCTTCCCCTTCCCTTTCCTTGATTTGGTAGCCAAAGCGAAATTCTATTCATTTTCATTCTTCGATGAAGATCCATCCCTGGTACCCCACCTCATCTCCTCCTGCACAAGATCCGACCAAAGTCACTCCCATCCCGGCAGTTTCTCTTGTCCATTGACAGAGTCTTCGTAGCTATGCCAAATCTTCGGAAGCCCGAGGAGAGCCAAGCTCACCAAGTCTTCTTCATCAACAGTAACCCCCACACTTTCTAGCTCATCCTTGCAATGTACAAACTTCGTGAGGTATTTTGGAATATTGTCACCCTTCTCCATTTTTATTTTTATGAGCTTGTCTTTAAGCACCAACTTCCTCTGGTCACTTCTTCTTTGGAACAAGTCTGTCAAAGCCTTCCACATTAAGAATGGAGTGGCTTTCCTATGAAGGCTGGACACAATATGGTCCTTCACACCTTCCAACAGAATTCTCCTCGTCTTTGTTGTCTTCTTTTTCCATGCGTCAAGTAATGCAGCATCGCTAGATCCCGGCTTAGGAACATTGCTATCGATGAACTCCTTCAGTCCATTATCCTGCAGCACTGCCTCCATCCTGTCCTTCCAGGCTATGTAATTCGAGCTCCCATCATGGGCATACTCCAACTTCAACCCATTGAAAGACATTTCAATGTATACTCAACTTCTGCACCAAGAATTTTCTGTAACAAATTCGAATTGTCCACCGGCACAAACTCACTTCACAATTGCAATATTCAATAAAAAATGCTCTGATACCATGTAGAAATTATATGCACTAAGCATGCATATGTCCTTGATTCACCTGATCTCACACTATTTAACTTTATACTAAATATTGAATCAATTCCACTTGTTAATATTTTGCAAAAAAATTAATTGCACACATATGTGAAGCATAAACAAAAATATTTAATCGCACATAACACAGTTTTTAACCAGGAAAGCCTGAAGCTGAAAACCCCAAATATATATTATGTATCATGGAATCATATGACAATACTCATACAAATCTTATCAATCTCTCAGTACAGTACAATCGTCATACACTAATCAGGACCAATCTTGCAAATCCATGCACCGATCTCTGCCCCCTGCTAGCCTGCCTCCACTGCGCAATCCCTGCTGAAGAATAGCTCTGAATGAATTCGAATTACTCTTGGATTGACTGCACAATCCTCATTGGCAACTCCAATGTGTGTGTGATGCCTTCAATGCATCACTATAGTCACAACAGATAGTCTATCTTGCCCTTTCACCTACCTCTCCACTGGGTCTCCACTGAAACTGCCATGCACTATAGTTAACTAATGTATTGTTTAGTTGATTAATGAGTTATTATTTGTGAATTAATTAAATAATTAATTCACTCCACTATCACTAGTGTATCATTTAGTTAGACTAGATACAACTAGCTCAACTGAGTCTAACTGAGTTAAACTAAATACAACTCCATAACTACTTCTTCCAACTGTGTCATAACTCTGCCACTTGAGTTCTAACTAAGTCCTCCATGCATTATCTCTAGTAAACCCTTGGGAATTGTGTAATTCCCTCAGTCCACTGATGTGCCACATATGTGCACTGAACTGAAGTGCTCCAAGAGAATAAGTTGTTGTTTAGTGTCTGATTATTATTAAGAGCTAATAATAATCGACATGCATCTATTTTTAGATCGACGATCTATAAATAGACTTCGCCCAATATTCTAAAAATAGAATTTCATCTATTTTTCCAACTTGATTAACCATCCACAAATAGCATCCTGCAACTTCTGAAATATGATCATCATGTCTAAAAATAGACATAGTCTAAAAATAGACTTGCGCCAAAAATAGCCTGCGGGCCCACTTAGTGAAGGAGACTCTTTTCACTAAGCTCATCATCTTGTTGAATCTCAACACTCCCTCTCAACAATATAGGGATTATCTTTCACCCCGATCCTGCTTCTATGGTATTCGAATTCTCTCCCGGTGAGCACCTTCGTCAGAATATCTGCATCTTGATCCTCCGTAGGAATGTACTGAGGCAACATGATCTTCCGCTGCACACAATCTCTGATATGACGATACCGGATATCAATATGTTTAGATCTATCATGAAACACATGATTAACCGAGACATTAATGCAACTCTAATTATCACAATGTATCACTGTGGGATCTCAATGTGAACCGAACAAACCAACCAGAATCTTCCTCATCCAGATAGCCTCACATGTAGCTTGACTTGCTGCCATCTATTCTGCTTCCGCTGAACTAAGTGCCATGGATCTTTGTTTCCTGTTGTACCAAGAAACTATTGTAGATCCAATATTGAAAATCCCTCCTGATGTGCTCTTTCTGTCTGTTGGGCTTCCTGCCCAATCTGCATCCGTGAAGCCATGTAACTTAACCTCATCCGTCTGTCTGTACCATAAACCATACTCAGATGTGCCCCTGAGATATCTCAGGACATGCTTTCCCGCCTTCCAAAAGAGCTTGGTAGGCTTAACCATCGCTTGTGAAATCAGGTTCACCGCATAGCATATGTCTGGTCTTGTATTAACTAAATACATGAGCGAACCCACCAACTATCGATAAACAGTGGCATCCACTACCTCTGTCAATGTAGCATCCTCTTTCTTCCAATTTCCTAGAAGAGGAGTGTCAATAGGCTTGCAGCCTTGCATGTGAAACTTCTCCAGTATCTCCCAGGCATAATTTCCTTGAGACACAAATAGTTCACCTTCCCACTGCCATATTTCCAATCCAAGGAAATAATGAAGGAGGCCCAAATCCTTCATTTCAAACTCCTTTGCAAGATTTTCCTTGCATGAGTGTATCAATTGCTCATCACCTGTTAGTATTAAATCATCAACATAAAGTACAATGATTAAAAGCTTACCCTCAACCACAATCTGGTACAGGTTTACATCCGCCTCACTCTTGGTGAATCCAAGTCCAGTTAAATAGCTGTCGATCCGAGTGTACCAAGCACGGGGTGCTTGATTTAGCCCATACAGTGCTCTTTTGAGCCTGCACACATGCGACTCGCTGCTGAAGATCTCAAATCCTTCAGACTATTCAATGTACACCTCTTCCTCAATGATCCCATTAAGGAACGCAGTCTTCACATCCATCTGATGAATGTGCCAACCCATCTGCACTAAGAGAGAAAGGATGGTCCGTATGGAAGTATACCGTGTGACAGGTGCAAAGGTTTCTTCATAGTTAATCCCCTCGATCTATGAGAAGCCCCGGGCAACAAATCTCGCCTCATACTTCTCAACACTCCCATCAACAGCTTTCTTTACCTTATAGATCCATCTTGATCCTATAACTGATTTTCCCACCATCCTTGGAACAATCTCCCAAGCATTGTTTCTGACAATGGATTCATACTCCTCCACCATGGCATCTACCCATGTGGGCTTTTGTACTGCTTCTTCAAAAGAAGATGGCTCTGTCACGATACACTTTCTTATAAGAGCCATGTATCCAGTAAATTGGTCAGGTGACTGTCACTGTCTGCGTTGTGATGTAGGGACTCCTACATTCTGTGCCGCATCAAGCTTCAGTCTCTCAGCTTCTATGGTACGCTTTCTGCCTTGTCTGATGTTTGGTTCTGCATGAGTGGACTCCTCCACTCCATGAATCTCCTCTTGTGGTTGATCCACATCTAGAGGCTCATCTTTGGGAATAAGAAGTTCCTCTTCTGCAAGCAAGTGTAGCTCCCTCTCAAGCGACAACTTCATGGCTTTCACCTCATTGAATTTTATATCCTGTCGCACAACAGTCATCCGACTGTCTCACAAATACACACGATAATTATGGGGTGTTTCTGTGTACCCCACAAATATCCCAACTTCTGTAGTCAACTCTAGCTTCTTCCTAGCGTCCTTTGTCACATGAATGTAAACAGGTGAGCCAAAAATCTTCAAATGAGAAATATCAGGCTTCTTACCAGTAAAAGCTTCTCCAGGTGTACTCATGCCAAGTACCCTATGAGGACAACGGTTTTTCACATAAACCGCAATGTTGCATGCTTCTGCCCACAAGTGCATCAGTAGGCCCTTGTCATGCAGCATCGCTCGTGCAGCACCCACGATCATTCTGCTCTTTCTCTATGCGACCCCATTCTGTTGTGGGTTATGAGGCACTATGATTTCTCTTCGAATTACTTCTTTGCTACAGAATTCTTTCAATTCGCCTGAGATGTATTCACCACCATTATCGCTCCATAGAGCTTTCACTTGCTTCCCCGACTCCTTCTCCACCAATGCCTTGAACTCACAGAACTTTGAGAGCGTTTCACTCTTCTTCTGCATGAAGAATATCCAGCATCTATGAGAATAGTCATCAACAAATATCACATAATCCCTGTGTTTTGCTTTTGAAGCAACCGAGAAAGGTCCACACACGTCTGTGTGAATTCTCTCCAGGATCACCGAAGCACAGTTCTCCTTCTCATGAAAGGTGGTCTTCACAAACTTACCCATAGTACATCCCTTGCACTGATCTGACTGCGCAAGAGTACCCTTGGGAAGTCCAGTATAAATTTGCTGCAAAATCTTCAAAGCGCCATGGTGAAGATGGCCCAATCTCTTGTGCCATAATTCGCCCTCATCCCGGCTCACCACTTCTTCTGCTTTGCCCACCATTGCAGCGCAGCCATCTACCTCCAGCTTGCAGAGATTCTTAATTCAAACCCCTATCTTCTTTGTTTGACCCATTTTTTTATGTCGAAGGAAGGCTTTTCCCTCACTAAAAACAACATCATAACCTTTGTCTTCTAGCATTGCGACTGAGACCAAGTTCTTCTTCAGACCTGGAACATGCATAAAATTCTTCAACATTACCGGACTCCCTCTCAAAGGTAATGGTCCCAATGCCAGTTGCACTATACCGACCATCGTCGCCCATCTCTATATGCATATGGAGGTCCTTCTCCTCCAATTCACTAAACAACTCTTTGTCTCCCGTCATATGGAAAGACGCACCACTATCAAGATACCACACTGATCCCATGTAGCTTGAAACCAAGCAAGTGATCAAGGAGAAATCAAGCTCAAATTGCAAGGCTAAGGCCTCTCCAGCTGCAGATCCAGTAGCCTTATTGTTCTTCTTCTTTTGTGGATAGTTAGTGGCAAAATGTCCATGTTCGTGACAGTGAAAACACTTCACTTTGGACAAATCCTGCTTCTTGCCTTTAGCATCGGATTTTGAAGGATGTTTCTTCCCCTTCCCTTTCCTTTCTTTGGTAGCCAAAGCGCAATTCTCTTCATCTTCATTCTTCGATGAAGATCCATCCCTGGTACCCCGCCTTATCTCCTCCTGCACAAGATCCAACCAAAGTCGCTCCCATCCCGGCAGTTTCTCCCGTCCATTGACAGAGTCTTCGTAGCTATGCCAAATCTTCAGAAGCCCAATGAGAGCCAAGCTCACCAATTATTCTTCATCAACAGTAACCCCCACACTTCCCAGCTCATCCTTGTAGTGGACAAACTTCGTGAGGTATTTTGGAATACTGTTGCCCTTCTCCATTTTTATTTTTCTGAGCTTGTCTTTAAGCACCAACTTCCTCTGGTCACTTCTTCTTTGGAACAAGTCTATCAAAGCCTTCCACATTAAGAATGGAGTGAATTTCCCATGAAGGTTGAACATAATATGGTCCTTCACACCTTCCAACATAATTCTCCTCATCTTTGTTGTATTCTTTTGCCATGTGTCAAGTAATGCAGCATCGTTAGATCCTGGCTTAGGAACATTTCTATCGATAAACTCCTTCAGTCCATTATCCTGCAGCACTGCCTCCATCCTGTCCTTCCAGGATATTTAATTCGAGCTCCCATCAAGGGCATACTCCAATTGCAACCCATTGAAAGACATTTCAATGTATACTCAACTTCTGCACCAAGAATTTTCTGTAGCAAATTTGAATTTTCCACCAGCACAAACTCACTTCACAATTGCAATCTTCAATAAAAAATGCTCTGATACCATGTAGAAATTATATGCACTAAGCATGAATATGTCCTTGATTCACCTGATCTCACACTATTTAACTTTATGCAAAATACTGAATCAATTCCACTTGTTAATCTTTTGCGGAAAAATTAATTGCACACACATGTGAAGCATAAACAAAAGTAATCAATCGCACATAACATAGTTTTTAACCGGGAAAGCCTGAAGTTGAAAACCCAAACTATATATTATGTATCATGGAATCATATGAAAATCCTCATACAAAGCTTATCAATCTCTCAGTACAGTACAATCGTCATACACTAATCAGGACCAATCTTGCAATTCCATGTACCGATCTCTGCCCCCTGCTAGCCTGCCTCCACTGCGCAATCTCTGCTGAAGAATAGCTCTGAATGAATTCGAATTACTCTTGGATTTACTGCGCAATCCTCATTGGCAACTCCAATGTGTGTGTGATGCAATCAATGAATCACTATAGTCACAACAGATAGTCTATCTTGCCCTTTCACCTACCTCTCCACTGGGTCTCCACTGAAACTACCATGCACTATAGTTAATTGATGTATTGTTCAGTTGATTAATTAATTATTATTTGTTAATTAATTAACTAATTAATTCACTCCACTCTCACTATTGTATCATTCAGTTAGACTAGATACAACTAGCTCAACTGAGTCTAACTGAGTTAAACTAAGTACAACTCCATAACTACTTCTTCCAACTGTGTCATAACTCTGCCACTTGAGTTCTAACTGAGTCCTCCATGCATTAGCTCCAGTAAACCCTTGGGAATTACGTAATTCCCTCATTCCACTGATGTGCCACATCTGTGCACTAAACTGAAGTGCCCCAAGAGAATAAGTTGTTGTTTAGTGTCTGATTATTATTAAGAGCTAATAATAATCGACATTCATCTATTTTTAGATTAGCGATCTATAAATAGACTTCGCCCAATATTCTAAAAATAGAATTTCATCTATTTTTCCAACTTGACCAACCATCCACAAATAGCATCCTGCAAATTCTAAAATATGATCATCATGTCTAAAAATAGGCATAGTCTAAAAATAGACTTGCGCCAAAAATAGCCTGTGGGCCCACTTAGTGAAGGTGACTCTTTTCACTAAGCTCATCATCTTGTTGAATCTCAACACTTAGTGATGAGAGGGTTTCTTGAGGAATCTACAAAATATCTCCATGGAAAAATAGGTAGTTGATGTAGGGGAAGTATGAGTAATTTTGACACGAACTAAGGCTAGTTCACGCACTTTCCCTGTTTGAGAGGGAGTGAGCATCAATTTCTCCTCTCAGATTGAGAGGGAGTAAGGTTGGACACATGGTTCTCCTTGAGTCATGTACTATGATGGATTAGGATTAATATCTTAAGTCAAGTACATCGACATGGATAAGGATAATGGTGGATTGCATAAGCACCTTGTATATACATTCTTGATTCATTTACTGTGACTGATCTGCATTTAAAAATTTATTGACGTTTATGAAATTTTGCAAGTGATTCAATTACGACTTTAAGCCTCTCTTGTCAAATTATTAAACACATAAACATGAAATTTGAACTGAGTTTTTGTAGAAAAAATAAGGCAATATCACCATAACAGTAAACACACAGTAGCAAATGATGAAGGAGTTCACCCCTCCTGGGCTACGTCTCCTGGTCCAGCTTCCATTGGTTGAGCCTCTTTCATTATGCTCAAAAAATGGTGTTTACATCAAGTTATAGTGCTCAAATGGATGTATGGATATCTCCAATGGCTTCAAAACTGTCAAAAACCCCTGTCTAGCCTCTTTCTGCTCCCAAAAATGATAAAAACTGAAGAAGTTATGATCTCCCCAAGTTTTCTAGCAATTCTTCCTACAATTTCGACCTGCCTCCAAACCATCCTACAATTTCACCCAAAAAAGTGCTAACTGAGCGACTAATTCTCCAACCACCAGTGCAAATCATGGTATCGTTAACTTTCCTAATGTAGCCTATGGACCGAATATTTTATTATAAAGGGGAGGGGCGGGGGGGGGGGGGGGGGGGGGTCAGACTAAGCCCTAGCCCCTGGTCCCACCCCTTGTTTCCCGTGGGTGCGGTGACCAAGGTTGGGGATAGCCCTGGGCCATCCCCTAAACGTGCTCATAATCACATTTAAATTAAATTTTAATACCATATTTTTTAAGTAACATTTGCATGATGTGTTGGTAAGGCGTCGGTCTTTCCACTCAGAGGTGTCATGTTCGAATCAGCTAGAATGCTTTCTATCCATAACAAAATTTTGGTCGGCCGCCAGGAAGCCATGTTGCAACCTCTAGTTGGCCCACATGGCATTCCCTGGTTGGTCTAACCATCAACCAATGAAAACGCTCAATATCAAACCAGCCAATCGGTGACAAGTGGCGCACTGCTATTAGACAAAGAGGTCCAGTCAACCATGCAAAGTCAAGGTCCAGTCAACAGTACAGACTACTGATTGGGCAACCCTATACATCCCAAAAAACAAAATTTAGTTTTTTCAAAAAATGGATAGAACGTGATTGCAAGAGCATACAGAGTCAGTTTTTCATGAAACGAGTTGTGTCAGATTCATAATGACGATATATACACAAGCACATAGGTATTGTTCCATTCTCAAAACTTTGAATTTTGAGCATAAAATTGATCCACTAGATCATTCCAGCTTCCACAAGATTTTGGACCCCAAAAGATCACTTTCAGTTAACAAACAGATGAGGGTATAGTTTCCTCACCCTTCCAATCTCAATCCATTTTTCTTTGCTTGGATTTATACCCTTGAGCCCTACATGAAGATATTCCACGTTTCCTCATTTTGAAGTCCTTGTTTTTCTTTCAAGGATAGTGTCTTGATGCAATTCTTCAATATATTCAGGAGAGAAGTATTCAATTTAATGCATTTGAACATTCTCTCCTTGATCTTCAATTAAAGGAGGCTCATACAATCTTAAATTATCAACATTAACAACTGCATAAATTTTCATGTATGAAGAAAAATATAACCTGAAGGCAATATTACCAATATTTTCCAGAATTTTGAATGGATCATATCAAATTGGTTTCAGTTTTTTACCTTCTCCTTGGAGTCTCTCCTTGCTAATGTGAAGCCAAACTTCATCACCGACTTGAAATTGTGATCTACACAATGTTTATCGTGTCTTGTCTTGTACTTGACTTGACTCTTCTCCAACTTGAATTGTTTGATGTACCAATTGAACTTGTTTGATGAATCTTTTAGCTTTGCCTATGTCACTATGACCATCAATAGCAAGATCTTTCCCAAAGATAAAATCTAAAGGGGATTTAAGAAAGTATCCCAAACATGCCTCAAACGGAAAGGTTTGAGTCGAAGAGTGCTTGGCTCGATTGTAAGCATGCTAAATATAGTGCAAATGTCCATCCCACAACTTAGGATGCTTGTTGCAATACTCACGAAGCATATGTATCACTGTTCTATTCACCACCTTTGTTTTTCTATTTGTTTGTGGATGAAATGTTATACTTTTTTTTAATTTTGTGTCCATGAGTCCCCACAATCTTGACCAAAATTCCCCTACAAAGCAAGAATATAGATCACTAACAATGGATGTGGGCATCCCAAAATGCACCCATACATTCTGAAAGAATAACTGAGAGGTTTTTTCATATGTAACCTTCTTTTTACAAGGCATCAAAATACAGATTTTGTTGAACCTATCCACAACTACAAAAATATATTCATGACCTCTCCTAGACATAGGTAGACCTCCTATAAATTCCATAGACACACTCTCCCATGGACGAGAAGGTTCAAGAAGTGTTGTATACAATCCCAAATTTCTATTGCTAGGCTTACTAACATCACATAATGAACATCCTCTTACCAATCTTGACACAATTTCAAGCATATGAGGTCAATAGCAACACCTCTGTAATTGTGCCACCGTCTTACCTACATCAAAATGACTAGCAATAAGAGATGTGCTTCCCTTATGATGTTAACTCTCCCCCCTATGTAATACAAAGCTTTCCAAGATGGTACAACAAGTTATCATGCATATGATAATCTAATTCCTCTACTTGGTTATCTTAATACAAAGTTGCATATACATATTTGAAATCACTATCTAAAGCATATCTTTCAACATAGCTCTCATGCATGACAAAATTATGCTTAAGAATAATGGATGCACTAACAATTGGTCTAGAAATCATATCAACAACCTTGTTATAGATACCTTTCTTATACCTTATCACCAAGTGGAATTGTTGAAGAAATCCCATCCATCGGAAGTGTCTTGCTTGCTGCAGCTTTGTTTGTGATTGCAAGTATTGCAATGGCTCATGATCCATGAGAATGATTGTTTCTTTACCCATCAAGTAGTGTTTCCACTTTTTCACACTTTGCACCAATGCATACAATTCCTTATCATATGTAGGATAGTTAATCATTGCACCATTAAAATTTTCTAAACGAAAACAAATGGGCTTACCATGTTCCATTAGAACTATGCCCATGGTATAGTCGCTTGCATCAGTTTGTATCTCAAGTCTAGAAGTGAAAGTATAGGAGTTGAACTTATTTTTTCCTTCAATTCATCAAACGATTTTTATTGCTTACATCCCCACTAAAAGACCTGCTTCACACTTGTCAATTCATGCCATGGAGCTGCGATAGAAGAGGATTTAGCAATAATGTTAGTTCCCCATAATACTATTTTAGCCCCTTATTATTGTTAGTGTAGCCCCATTATTGTTATTGTTGTGCCCATGTCTCCCCCATATTGTTATATTGTGACCCCTTAGACTCCTATATATAGAAGGTAGGTTTTTTCATTCGAATCATCTAAGAATTGTTCATTTATGTAATGTAAAGGAGGTTCCCCCCTTGAAGAGGTTGATTTCTAAGTCATGATCTATCTTTTATTCTTTTTTCTGATATGGTTGCATAACATTTGGTATCAAAGTGAAATGAAACAATAGGCAGACCAACATCGCAGCGAAAGAAGTTTTGATGTAGGAGATTGCATATTTTTATGGTTGCAACCATACAAACAAATGTCCCTCAAGCAAGCTAAGAAGGATAATAAATTATCACCAAAGTATTATGGTCCTTACAAGGTGTTGCAAAATATTGGCACTATGGCATACAAATTGGAGCTTCCTGCATCTTCTCGAGTGCACCCTGTTTTCCATGTTTCATGCTTAAATAAGGTTATAGGTGAAAATATCCCAGTTAAAACAATATTTCCATAACTTGACGAGGAAGGAAAAATCATATTGGAACCTGAAGAAGCCACGAAAAAAGAACTCGACAACTACGAAATTGATCAATTTCAGAATATCTCATCAAGTGGAATAACTTACCCGCTGAAGATTTGACATGGAAGGATGAGTATAATTTTATATAGAAGCATCCATAACTACTCAAGCATTGAGGAAAACACTTGTTTGAAGGAGAGGGGCACATTAGGTCTCCATAATACTAGTGTAGCCCCATTATGTTATTGTTCTGCCCATGTAGTCCCCATATTGTTATTATTGTGCCCCATAGGTGTAGCCCCATTATTGTTATTGTTGTGCCCATGTGGTCACCATACATTATATTGTGACCCATTAGACTCCTATATATAGAAGGTAGGTTTTTTCATTTGAATAATCCAAGAATATTTCATGTATGTAATGTAAAGGAGGTTTACCCCTCGAAGACGTTTATTTCTAAGCTGTGATCTATATTTTCTTCTATTTTGTAAGTTGGTTTCATAACAAATCAACTTCCTCCAATATTGGGTTGCTCCCAAAAAACTTCTAACCTATGTCACTATTTTGGGCCTTGGCCAATTAAAAATGGCATCAACCTTAGAGGGATCTATTTTCAACTCACCTCCTACAACAATATGACCCAAATAGACTAAAGAAGTTTTCCCAAACTCACATTTCGACATCTTTAAAAACAATTGTTCTTTCTTCAAGAAATATTATGATTTTTTGACATGTATGACATGTTCTTCACAGGACTTGCTGAAAATTAATATTCCATCTAAATAGACTATCACAAATTCATCTATAAAAGGCCTTAATACATCATTCATCACACACATGAAAGTAGCAGGAGCCGCTACATAGCCCAAATGGAATAAACAACCATTCAAACAAACCTTGCTTTGTTTTGGATGTTGTCTTCCATATGTCTCCTTCATCGATTTTGATTTGATGATAGCCACTCCTCAAGTCTAGCTTAGTAAAATACACAACATCTTTCAGTTGATCAAGTAAATCATCAATTCTATGAAGTGGGTAATGGTTTGTTAACGTAATATTGTTCAATGCATGAAATTCAAAACACATGTGCCATGTTCCATCCATTGTCTGTATAAATTATAAAAACATTATGTATACCAATGGATTCAATCCAATCATGCAATATGCTAAAGCAAGATACTGAATCATTCTACAAATTAATTGCAGAAAATAAACATGATCACCAATCACAACAAGTAAAGAAAGAAGCAAATAAATTCACAACACAGATATTTTCCTGGAGAAAGCTTACTGCTAAAAACCCCTCTATCTTCTCTTGTATATTCACCAAGGAATCATGAAACAATTAAAATTCACTCTTCTCACAAGAGTATCCTGCAATTTCACAACTGTCTCACACTGATCCGAATAAAATCAAACAACACTTAGCCAATTTTCAGCCTCGGCTCAGCCTGGCTTTCTTGCGCAATTCATGTGGAATGCAATCCCTATTCTTTAGGAATTTTAGCCTTCCAAAACTGTGCAATGCTCATGGGAAATCCTATGGGTGTTTTTACTGCATGTGAGCAACCTACTAATAATACAATTGATAGTTAACATCCCTTTAACCTCTGTCTCAACTGGGTCTCCAATGGAACTAACATGCAGCTATTAATAGTAAATCATCAGTCACATGACAGATCACTGCATATGAATTAAATCTTATTTAATTCACTTGACCTCTCACTAGTGAAACACACAATTACAACTAGTTAAACTGATGCACTAACTGCAACTTGGACTCAATAACTAATAGAATCGCTCTGCATGCCTCACCAACCACCCGCAACTCGAAATTCATGAGCTAACTAAGTTTATCACACTCATTTAATTATTATAAGGGATTATGAGATAAGATTACACTTTATTGTCCAAATTAATTAAGGGAAAATTAAATTAGACACGCATTTCTTGTTGACTTTTCAACACTCCCTCTCAATAAGAAAGATATTATCAGCGACCCCGATCCTGCCTCTATGGTATTCAAATTTTTTCTTGGTGAGTACCTTCGTAAGAATATCTGCATCTTTATCCTCCATGGTAATGTAATAAAGTAACATAATGCGTCTCTGAACACAATATCTGAGATGGTGGTACTGGATGTCTATATGCTTGGACCTATCATGGAATATCATATTAATCGAGAGTTAAATGCAACTCTGGTTATCACAATGTATCATCGTCAGATCCATCTGATGACAAAAAAAACAAACCAGAATCTTCCTCATCGAGATGGCCTCACATGCAGCCTGACTTGCTGCCATGTACTCTATCTTAGAGGAACTGAGTGCCACAGATCTTTACTTCCTGTTGTACCAAGAAATTGTTGTCGATCCTATGTTGAAGATCCCTCCTGGTGTTCTCTTTCTATTTGATGGGCTGCCTGCCTAATATGCATCGGTGAAGCCTTGAAGCTTCACTCTCTCTATCCGTCTATACCATAATCCATAATCTGTAGTGCCCATGAGATATCTCAAGACATACTTCACTTCCTTCCAAAATATCTTGGTCGGCTTAACCATAGCTTGACTCAGTTGGTTAATTGCGTAGCAAATGTCTGGTCTAGTGTTCACCAAGTACATCAGTGAACTCACAAGCTGCCTGTAAATAGTATCATCCACTACCTCACCTAAAGTAACATCCTCCTTCCTCCAGTTTCCTTCAAGAGGAGTCTCCATGGGTTTACATCTCTCCATGTGAAACTTACTCAGAATATCTTTTGCATACTTGCCTTGAGAAACAAATATCTCACCATCCCGCTACCATATCTCCAAACCAAGTAAATAGTGAAGGAGTCCCATGTCCTTCATCTCAAACTAGCTTGCAAGATCCTCTTTACAAGAAGTTATGAGTTGCTCATCACCTGTCAAAATTAGATCATCAACATAAAGTATGATAATCAAGAGCTTATCATCAACCACAATCTGGTACAGGTTCGCATCCGCTTCACTCTTCGAGAAGCCCAACCCAATGGAATAGGTGTCAATCCTGGTGTACCAAGCATGAGGTGCTTACTTCAGCCCATACAATGCTCTCTTGAGTCTGCACACATGTGACTCATTGTCAAAGGTCTCAAAACCTTATGGCTGCTCTATGTACACTTCTTCCTCAATAACTCCATTGAGAAACACAATTTTCACATCCATCTGATGTATCTGCCACCCCATCCACACTGAGAGTGCAAGGATAGATCTAATCGATGATTACCTCGTAACCAGTGCAAAAGTCTCCTCATAGTAAATCCCCTCAACTTGTGAGGATCCCAAGGTTAAAAATCTAGCCTTGTACTTCTCCACACTCCCATTTTTTTCTTGATTCACCTTATAGATCCATATAGATCCTGTTAGACTCCTATACCAATAGGTGTCATATTTCATGATTGAATTGATAAACTATGCAATATGTTCAAACCTTTTTCTTGTTGCAAAAGGTGTTCCATATTCTCAAAAAATCAAAAAATCAAAAAAAAATTTAAAAAATGTAAAGAGGGTATACCCTAAAATAAAGATCAAAGGGTGAAAAGAATAAAATGGTCAAAAAAGTGAAAGAAATGAACCCTAAACAAAAATAGACCAGGAAATTGTGCAAGTCTAAATGCCACTACTATTTCATTTTTTGTAATAAGCTATTGTGTGCAGCTTGTCAAACTTTTGCCACAATTTATGAAGAGTCAAACTGTTTAATTTGACTCATTCATTTTTCAATTTCATGTTGTAGAATAGAGAATAAATATCTGGCCAAACAGTTTAATCTTGGAAGATAAGTAGATAGGTAGAGTTAATAAAAGGTGCTCAAAAGTTTAATCTGAGCCCTTGGATGTAATAAGGTTAGAACTAGATAGATTTCCATATGTAAAAGAAAAAGTGTGATAAGGGTTTGCCAGTCTAAGTGCACCCTAATAATGAAGATAAAATGATAGGGTAAAGTAGGTAGGGTAGGTAGATGTTGTTGCAGAATTACATGTGATGAATGATGGTTCTAAATGAGTTCAATTTTACTTTCATCACAAGTGCGAAGGTAGATACTACATTGGAAAAAGTTCACAGCAAAGCAAAGTCAAATTATTAACTTCCCTTCTCATTTTTCCCTAAACATTTCACTAATTTCCCCTAAGTGCTAAGGTATTTGAAAATTAAAGGGGCTCAAGGCATTTCCTTGACTTTTGGAGGGACTAGACCCTCGGCCCAATAATTGGAAAAAACTTAAGTACTTAAAATCATTCATTATCACACTCATTTACTTCAAAAAATTGTTTCCTAACTAAAATCCCATTTTCCTTAGGAAAATCATGAGATATTTCATAAAAAACCCTCAAAATCACATTTTATCCTAAGTTTAAGTGATGAAGTGATTATAATGTAATTTTCTTCTAAAAAACTTCACTTTCTTAGTTATATTAATGTATTTTGAAGTTTACCTTGTCCCCTTGTCATATTAACATTAATTTTATTTATTAACTCCTTATAGAAATGACCTTCTCCTATTATATATAATTCCTTTTATATAATATCCCAAAACCCATGTATTATGATTTAAACCAAAGTATTTATTCCTCACTCGTTCAAATTAAAAACCCACTTTATACCCCCTTTGGTTAAACTATATAATTATATGTTAATCCCGCCCCCTATGGTAATTGGATTAATCTAATTCAATTATCATATAATAAAAATATGAAAAAACTTTAAACATATAACATATGTGTTTTAAACAAAAATAAATCCGAAGTTTAATTCAAACCAAACTTCGAAATAGCCCATCTCTATGTATATTTTCCCCTCGCCCGATCACGTTTCCGCTTTTTAAACAAAGGAATTAATTAATCCTCATGATTAATTAAGAACCTAACTCCGCCAATCAAAACGCTCTCGTTGTGATTAATCAATAATAAAAAGCGTCGAGCCCGCGCCATTAAAACCCCGTCATCTCCCTGTCCCATCAACCGTTCGATCGACCCATTCAAGATCAACGACTGTTGATAATTCCGCTGGCCATCCCAGATTTGAACAATAACGCGTGAAATGACGGTGGTTTTCAAATAGTACCATGGCCACATGTCATTCTTTATGTGGAATCGTTGCCCATCCGCTCAATACCGCCTTCCCTCAAAAGCGGTACGGAAAAAACTGCTTACCACCTCCCCCCCATGACTCATATGTCGTACATACTGACGTCATTTATTAAAATAATAAAAAATTCGCCACCCTTTTGACTTTGCCAATAAATAAAAAAACCCGCGTCTTTTTCATCATTTTGTACGCAGAAAACGACTTCACCCTCCATGCAAAGAATTTCAAAAAAAATCAATTGTCAAGCGCCCTTAACTATACTTTGTTGAGGACTATTGCATACCAGTAATCCAGAGTTCATCCGCCTCAACCAATACCTGTTCAAATTACTGTACATTCCCAAAAACAGGTATTTACCCTAATTTCCACTGAACTCCGTTAGAATATTGGGTTTTGTTTAAAGAACTCTATACAGAACTCAAACAGGATTCTAAATTGGTCTCCCTGAGTTCCCAAAACCGCAATTGAATCCCCAAAACCTGAGATTGTGCCCATTTCTTCAAAAACCATAATTCATTTCTGAATCCACAAGAACCAGAAATGGAGATTCCCTTAGCTTTAAATGTCACCCCATTGAACACCCCTCACAGAGACTTGGATCATTTATCATTAGTCGACAGAGATTTCCAAATTAAAGACCTGGTTTTTAGTGATAGTCCTCTTCGAATTTTTTGTCGCTGCAGAGACAATTATTTGAATGGTTTGGATATGATTGGGTTATGGGAATCTAATCTTCCCAGGTACCTCTTTCCCTCTGTCCATATTTTCCATGAGATAATCCATTACTATCATGCAAACTATGATCCCACTCAACGAGCAGTCTTATCTCCAAGTCAAAATGTCCTTTTTCCCATTATTGCTCAGTCTATCAATGAGATGCTACATTTTCAACCTGATCAAGCCCTCACTCCCCTGTCCATGGGAGATTTACTTGAGAAATCCACCAAACTATCCCATGAAGAATTAAGCCACATCTGTCAGACCTTTATGTTGCCTGATCATCAGCCTAAAGGCCCTCCCCCTTATGGGTATGCTTTTTTCACTAAGGAGGGTAGACTTGTTTTGGATATGATATCCTTTATAATGGGTTTTAATACCAGTGAATATGTTGACCATTTAATTCTAATATTATTGTCTATTTTTACCCCTGGAGAGTCTCCTGCTATCAAGTATGACTTTGCATCCTACATTGCAGAAAAAATCCATGATCAATTCATGAGATTAGAGAATGAGAAAGTGTTCAAGTATTCTTCTGTCATTTACCATCTTATGCTCTATTACCAGTCAGAAAATTTCCCTTTCTATATCAAAAAGCTTGATGCCACAGGGAATCCTAGGTCTGTTATATTTTGGTCAGCCATCACTCATAGTTCTCTAGATTCTCCCTATTCCTATAATGAGTTCATTGATCTTTTTATACACCCTGCAACCACCTTGTTCACAGGAGTTTCTCCTCTGAGGCTCAGCAATGAAATCAAGAAAACTTTACAGCTCTCAAAACAATACAAAGTTGGTGATTGGTACTTATACCAAAATCATACAGAAGTCAGAATATATGGATGTGAATTATGTCCATTTAAATTACCAAAATATGTCCCCATGAGACTCTTTGCATTAAAGTATTTCAGGCAGATGAACATCTCTGATATAATTCATTTTTGTAATGCAAAGAAGAAGGCTCAACTCCGGATCAAAAGTTAATTAGGTCCCTTTATTTGTAACTCTAGGGATGCAGGGGAAGAAGCTGAAAAGATATTAGAAGACCGTTTCAGATTACAAAAGAGTTTCTATTGGGTACCTTATGACCCATTCAGCTTCATTTGTGATAAAAGAATGAAAAATAAATCAGCACCATACATGCATCAAAGAATCCCAGAGATTGAAAAATATGCTAATACAGATGAATGGATAGAAGGAACATTGATAGAGCAGGATAGTGAACAGGTCAATGTAGACAATGTTATGAAAGATCTTGAAAATATGCTTGACCTAAACTCTTTTGCACAGTTACCAAGATCATAGGTTGGTCCTTCCTAAACTGGAATTTTTCAGCAGAAGTTACAAGAAAACATTGCAGTGTCATCTAAGGGAAAAGAGAAAGAGGTTGATATACAAGTTAAAGAAACATTCACTATGACAGAACAACCTCAAACTTCCAAGGGATAGGATCAAGTACAAGTCTCTTCTGTTCAAACCAATCCAGTAGAAATGTCAATTTTGCAGACTCCATTAAATGTAGAAAAGGGAAAAAAGAGAGATGTTGAAGCTGCTACCCCTCTCACTGAATCTTCACAATAGCCTCAGGCCAAGAGACAGAAATTGAATACTCCTTCAAAAGTAGAATCTATTGATGAAATCCTTGATAGTCAAGGACAAGAACAATTGGGCAGTCAACAAACAGGTACAATCAATGGAGCATCCACTACCTCACAAAGGAAAGAGCTACAAAAGCAACAGAGTGTTGAAATATCTTCTTTCAAAACAACAGTTAAAGATGCAGGAGATATAAAGAAGAAATTTATCAATATAAAAGCCAGGAACGATCCTTTAAGAATCTAGGTTTATAATCAATATTTGAAAATGGCTCCTAAGAATCAAGAAAGATTGATGTCAACTTATGACATTCAGCAAGGCAAAATGATAATGAGTCACTTCAAACCCAAAGTGCAGCAACCTCAAATAGCTGCAGATTATATCAAAACAAATTTTGAAGTCTTAGCAAAGGATAATCATCCTTTAGATCAGATTGAGTTACATAAGAAGACTGGTGAAATGATCTATTCTACTTTGACTGATAAGGCAATGGCAGCTCACAGGTTACAGGATTCTTTGGAGAACACTAGTACACAATTGCAGCTTGAAAAGGATTCTTCTCAACCCAAAGACAACAGGATAAAAACATTGGAGGAAATAATTATTGGATTAGGTCATAATCCAAAGTATTTCAAAGGTATAGAAGCTCTAATCAAGAAAAAAGATGATGACATTGCAGCTTTGAGAAAGCAGTTGAAATTGCCATCTTCAAGACATCCTCAAACTGAAGAAGTAATAAAGAAGAATTCTGAAGAAGAAATGATGGACTTTCTTTTGAGGTTGAATGAGCAACTGACTGAAACAGAAAAAGAGCTTGAACAAGCATTAAAAGACAAGTAGTCAAGTGTTCCAGTATCTACAGCAGAGGTTATAACAGGTACAACAAGTCAGCCAACAGGTCAACCAATAGAGCCATCACAAGTAAATACTTCAAATTTGAGTACAGAAGAACTAATAAAGTCAATGAATGACTTGAAACTTCAAGTAACAGAACTTCATCACACAAAGTTACAGCTTGTTAATTTAGAACAGAGATATGATCTCTCAAAAATGAGTGTTGCTGATAAAACAAGAGAGGTCAAGCAGTTAGAAAAATTGGTTAAAACATTGGAAAAGGATCTCACATTGGAGAAACCTTTGAAGGAAATAAATGACATTCTTTGAGATAATATCATCCAATCAATAAAATATATTTGGCCCTCACTTCAAATAATGCAAGAACAGAATGATTTAGTCAAATTGGCTATGGAAGAAGTCATAAGAGCGAGAGAAGAATTGGGAAACAGGCCTGATGAAGCTAATCAACTTATTCAATTTTCTAAAAACTCAAAACAAGCAGCAGCTTGAAGAAGTTGGTATTCAGGACAGGACTGGAACAATTTTAGAAATAAAGAGAGTTTTTACCAAAAGAACTCTAATGCAAAATTTGGAACGAAGATGCTCTGACATGCAAGAGGAGATCACTGCCTATAGGAAAAGGTTTGATAATTTGTTGAATAAAGGATTGCTTAGTCCTTTTGTTCCAGAAGATAAATTGATGGATCTTGAAATTTATGTTAAGAGATTGGATGTATATGCTGACACTCAGGCCAATACCTCAACCAGTTCATCAACAGCAGCATTACCTACAGGAAGAAATATTCATGATAGATTAGAAAATTTGTTTTATCTTGAGCATGAAGTAAAACATTTGTTCCCAGCTCCACCTACTTTCTTTAGGTATACAGAAACTAATGAAACTCTCAGAAAACTTCAACGGACAAGAATACCAGAAGACAAATGGTGGGAAGATCTGTTGGAACTTTTGTAAAATTTATCCTTATATGAAATTTTGCCTATTTACTACAGTATAAAGGATAAAGGGACAAACAAAGGTCAAAGAGTATCGGTTCAGTTAAAAGTTTATCAGTAAGAACAAAGAGTATCAGTGAAGCAAGGCAGTGAGAACAAAATTACTGAAGAGGACAACAATGAGCCAAAATATAGGTCCAGCATCCAGCACATTCTCGAAAGGAGGAAACAACACAACATCAGTTGCTTCTTGTCTTATCTACGAGACCATCTGTCTCTATTTTTATTGTAACTTATTTATGAATCACCCTAGATTATATCTCTTTTTGTTATGAGATATTTTTAATAATTTTTTGTATAAATAAGCCCTCAATCGGATTATTGAGGGTGGATTCTTAGACTCTGATGTAACATTGAATATTTTGGAATAAAGAGCTTTGGAGAAATTTTTCGTGGCAAAACTGGACAAGGAATTGAGGCAGAAGACTTTTCTCAGGATTCATGTGTCAAATGAAGGATCAATAAGTCATCTCTATCTCATGTTTTGAAGTTTAATATTTGTTTACAATATCATCTGTGTTTCATTATCTTGATATTTAATGAAAAGGATTAAATCAGAAAGTACTTAGGTGTAATCTGATTTCAGTCGTTATTATTCTAAATGTTTTCCTCTAAACTGGTTTAAACAGCGAATTCTCAATTGCTCCTGTTTGTCTAGTTCATATATCTTTGGTTATTTAGTAAAGAATACTTAACTGCTCTTTATTGATAATCAATCTATTTCTCTTCTCTTGAATGTGTTGAAAGATTCTTCGTTGCCTTTCATCCGTTTGAATTCCATTCCATTCACTTTAGATCTATAATTGTTTCTAGTTTGATTATCTTGCCCTGATAAACCATATTTTGCTAAAAAACTTAAGCCAGTGCAGCCAATCCTTTGACTCCATTAGCCCAATGGACTGAAACTACTTGATTTTAATCTCAGCTAAAGAATTCCATCAACCCAAACAAAATCAAAACCCCTGGACTTTACAACTAGCCTAATACTTTCTAAAACAAAGCTATATTTTATAGAGAGAGCCCTCTTTGGATACAGATTGGCTAGATTCTGTATCTGAAGGTTGGTTTGTGGTTACCTCGGACCTCTTTCCTCTTCCAACAACTTCAAGGAAAATCTGAGTGATAACAAATTCAACCACTGATTTTCCAACTGATCTTGGGACAACTTCCCATGCACTATTCTTGACTATGGATTCATACTCCTCAACCATGGCGTCAACCCAAATTGGTTGTTGCACTGCTTCCTCAAAAGAGGATGGTTCTATCACAATACACTTGCTCATAAGAGCCATGTATCCAGTAAACCTGTCTCGAGACTGTCTCTGTTTGTGAAGTGAAGTAGGTGCTCCTACATTTTCTGTCGCATCAAGTATCAATCTATCAGATTTTTTCGTGCGCCTTCTACCATGTATGGTGGATGGCTCTGCATGAGTGTTTTCTACCACTCCATGATCCTCAGCATGTGGCTGCTCCACATCTTGAGGTTCATCCTTTGGAACCAATATTTCCTCATCTGCATGAAAATCAAGCTCCCTCTCAAGGGACAATCACATGGCTTTCTCCTCATCAAATTTTATATCTCGCCTCACAAAATTCATCCTGTTGTTTGGGAAATACACCTGATAATTGTGGGGAGTATTAGTGTACCCCAAAAATATCCTAATCTCAGCTGTTGATTCTAGCTTCTTTCTGGAATCTTTGGTCACATGGCAATAGACAAATGAACCAAAAATTTTAAAATATGAAACATCGATTTTATTACCAGAAAAATCCTCCTCGGGTGTAATCATGCCAAGTATCCGATGAAGACTACGGTTTTTCACAAATACTATTGTGTAGCATGCCTTTGCCCACAGATGAAACAGTAGGCCCTGATCATGCAACATCGCTCATGTTGCACCCACAATTGTTATGTTATTTCTTTCTGCAACCCCATTATGTTATGGGTTATGAGGTACAATAAACTCTCTCTGAATTCCTTCTTTGCTATATAAGTTCTTGAATTCATTGGAGATTTACTAACCACCATTGTCGCTCTTAAGAGCTTTCACATGCTTCCCCGAGTCTTTCTCAACCAGTGCCTTGAACTCACAAAATTTTGAGAACGTTTGATTTTTCTTCTGCATGAAGTAGATCCAACACTTTCTAGAAAAATCATCAACAAAGATCACATAACACTTGTGCTTTGTTGTCAAAGCTGTATAGAATGGTCCACACACATCTGAGTGAACTCTCTCAAGGATTTTTGCTGTGTGGTTCTCCTTCTCGTGAAAAGTGGCCTTTGCATACTTCCCCATGGTACATCCTTTGTTGAAAATGGCAACAAGAAATAGTGAAGGAGGCCTCCTGAAACATCTTTCCTGATCCTAGTTGGAAAGTGATCACCTAAACTAGGTGGGGGACCACACAGGTGATTTTTGTCGAAAAGTCTATTTTTAGACTATGTCTATTTTTAGACATATGGAGCATGGTCTAGGAGTTGCGGGGATGCTATTCTTGGATGATTGGTCGAGTTGGTAAACAAAGATGGACATCTATTTTAGACATACAGGTCGAAGTCTATTTTTAGACTACCTGTCTAAAAATAGAACAGTCAAATATTATTAACCCTTAATAATATTTAGACTATAAACATTATCTTTTCCTCTTGGAGCACTTCAGTTCGAGCTACAGATGTGGCACATGCAGCTAGAAGAAGAAAATTCAAATTTCCTATCGGTTAGTTGAGCTATTGCATGATGGACTTCAGTTAGAACTCTAGTGATTGAGTTTGGTGGAGTTGATTGAGGAGTTGATGGAGTTGTGTTCAGTTTAACTTAGTTGAACTAGTTGTATTTAGTTAAACTGACTAATACACTAGAGATGAGTGGTGTGAATTAAATATTATTTAATTCACTAATTATTAACTCATAAATCAACTAAAGAACACATCAGTTAACTCAGTGCATGTACAGTTCAGTAAAGACCAGTGGAAGAGGTAGGAGAAAGGGTGGAGTCTACTATCAGTTGTGACTATAGTGTGCATGAGATTTGCACAATCATTGGAGGAGATTTCCAATGAGGATTGCGTAGTTAAAGCCAAGGGAATTAAAATTCATTCCATCCATTCTCTCATCTTGGATTGCGCAGTAGAGGCAGGCAAACAGTGGAGGAGTTTTGAACCCATGACTTGTTCAAAACTGAGCTAGTTTGTGTGTAACTTTTGGAGACAGTACTGAGTACTTGTGAGGAGTATTGTACTAAGATTGTTACATGATTCTTCTTCATTATAATATATAGACAGTAGGGGGTTTTCAGCTGTAAGCTTTCCCTGGTATACATACTATGTTATATGTGTTGAATTTCTATGTGCGCATGTGAATGTTTTCAATACCGCTTGTTGTTTTTATTTCCGCATGTGATGATTAATACGTAGAAGAGATTATGTGTTATGTATGAAGTTCAAATAGTATGTGACCAGGATAATCTCGGTGAATAATTCAGCAAATTATTCAAATTTCTACATGGTATCGGAACGAGAGAATTGATCATCGGGATCTATTACAATGATTACAATTATTTCGGTAGACAGAGTCTGTAACGGGCCAGGTAGCCTCTGGATCCATCCTTTCCTTGAAAGGTGATATATCCAGTAAATTCCCTTACAGTCGATCTCTGTGCTAGAAATAATTTGTTCTCACAGATCCAGAAGCAGTTGAGTTTTGAGCTTGGAATTCGAATTTTGCAACAGTGTTTTCTTGGTGTTGAAGTCAAAATGTCTTATCAAGGATTGCGATTGGAGTATGCTCTTGAAGGAAACTCGAATTATATTGCATGGAGAGATAGGATGGAGGCGGTGTTAGATGATAACGGGCTGAAGGATTTCATAGATGCTGAAGTCCCAAAGCCTACTGATGCTGCTCAAGTTGAGGCTTGGCAAAAGAAGATGGCAAGGTGTCGAAGGATTCTGTTGGAGGGCGTGAAGGATCACGTTGCATCCAGCCTGCATGGAAAAGCTTCTCCATACTTGATGTGGAAAGCGTTGACAGAATTGTTTCAGAGCAAGAGCGACCAAAGGAAGTTGGCGCTCAAGGATAAACTCAGGAAAATAAAGATGGAGAAGAATGACACTATTCTGGTATACTTGACCAAGTTTGTCCACTACAGGGTTGAGCTTGGGAGTGTAGGAGTTAGTGTGGATGATGAGGACTTGGTGAGCTTGGCTCTCCTTGGTCTTCCGAAGAGTTGGAATTCCTATGAGGACTCTGTCAATGGTCGGGAGAAATTGCCAGGATGGGAGCGACTTTGGTCGGATCTTGTGCAAGAGGAGATAAGGCGGAGTACCAGGGATGGATCTTCATCAAAGGCATCTGATGAAGAGGATTGCACTTTGGCTGCCAAAGCAAGGAAGGGGAAGGGCAAGAAGAATGCTTCTCAATCCGGTGCGGATGGTAAAGAGCGTGACATGTCCAAAGTGAAGTGTTTTCACTGTCACGATCATGGACATTACGCCACGAATTGTCCACAAAAGAAGAAGAACAAGCAGGTTGCTGGAGCTGCAGCTGGTGAGGCTCTTGCCTCGCAATTTGAGCTGGACTTCTCATTGATTGCATGCATGGTGTCTAGTGCATTGGGATCGGGGTGGTATTTTGATAGTGGCGCTTCCTTTCACATGATGGGAGATGTGAATCTTTTCAGTGACTTGGTGGAGAAAAATCTCCAGATGCATGTTGAGTTGGGCGACAATGGACAATACAATGTGACCGGCATTGGTACCATAACCTTTCAGAGGGAGTCAGGTAAACTCATTCTTTTACAAAATGTATTGCATGTACCAGGTTTAACAAAGAATTTGATCTCAGTCGCAATGTTAGAGGATAAAGGGTATGAAGTTGTCTTTAGAGAAGAGAAAGTTTTCCTTCGGCACAAGGCAACGGGACAAGTCAAGAAGGTTGGGATTCGGGCAAAGAATATCTACAGACTTGAAGTAGATGGGATGTCTACGGAGCTTCCTACTGTTGGGAAGCGGGAGAAAGACATGCAACTGATGCTTGAGAGGGAGCAAGTTTTTCATGCAGGTGAAAGTGAACCTCGGGGTGTGGAGCAGCCACAAGAGGATCATGGAGTGGGAGAAACCACTCATGCAGAGAAATTTCCTGCCAGATGGGCAGAGGGAGTGCATGCAGCTATACCACCAGGTGAGAGGTGGGGTGACATGCATGAGTAATCCCAGGTGGAGATTTCAGGTCAAGATTCATGGAGATGGTGTGGATCTCATGAATTGAACCTGGCTACGAGGTGCCCACAGCGCAGTAGTAGCAGATCAGTTGGATTGATGCAGGCAGATCAAAGTGACAGTGTCGGATACTGGAGCGCGAATCAGAGTTGACAGCAAGTGCAAGAGTGAATGGGTGCAAGAGTTCAACAGCGCAGTGGTTCCTGATGACATGTGCAGTAGCTAAGCAGAGGTCAAAGACTTCGATGATATATGCATTAGACTGATTGAGTTGTTTGGAGCCTATTCAGTTTCGGAGATGTTGCATGCAAAGGGTGCATGGCGCATGCATGGAGTTGCATGGTGCATGCATGAGTTTGCATGGCGCATGCAAAGGGTGCATGGTGAATTCATGGAGTTGCATGTCACATGCATGGAGTTGCATGGCACTTGTGAAGGTTGCAGGGTGAATGCATGGAGTTGCATGTCGCATGCAAAGACAGTCCTTTCTTGTTGAGAGGGAGTGTTGAAAATGGCAACAAGAAACAGTGAAGGAGGCCTCCTAAAACATCTTTCCTGATCCTAGTTGGAAAGTGATCACCTAAACTAGGTGGGGGACCACACAGGTGATTTTTGTCGAAAAGTCTATTTTTAGACATATGGAGCATGGTCTAGGAGTTGCAGGATGCTATTCTTGGATGATTGGTCAAGTTGGTAAAAATAGATGGACATCTATTTTTAGACATAAAGGTCGAAGTCTATTTTTAGACTGCCTGTCTAAAAATAGAACAGTCAAATATTATTAGCCCTTAATAATATTTGGACTATAAACATTATCTTATCCTCTTGGAGCACTTCAGTTCGAGCTACAGATGTGGCACATGCAGCTGGAAGAAGGAAATTCGAATTTCCTATGGGTTAGTTGAGCTATTGCATGGTTGACTTCAGTTAGACTCATGTGGCAGAGTTTTGGTGGAGTTGATTGAGGAGTTGATGGAGTTGTGTTCAGTTTAACTTAGTTGAACTAGTTGTATTTAGTTTAACTGGCTAATACACTGGAGATGAGTGGTGTGAATTAATTATTAATTAATTCACTAATTATTAACTCATTATTCAACTAAAGAACACATCAGTTAACAGCAGTGCATGGACAGTTCAGTGGAGACCAGTGTTAGAGGTGGGTGAAAGGGTGGAGTCTACTATCAGTTGTGACTATAGTGTGCATGAGATTTGCATAATCATTGGAGGAGATTTCCAATGAGGATTGCACATTTAAATCCAAGGGAATTCGAATTCATTCCATCCATTCTCTCATCTTGGATTGCGCAGTAGAGGCAGGCAAACAGTGGAGGAGTTTTGAACCCGTGACTTGTTCAAAACTGAGCTAGTTTGTGTGTAACTTTTGGAGACAGTACTGAGTACTTGTGAGGAGTATTGTACTAAGATTGTTACATGATTCTTCTTCATTATAATATATAGACAGTAGGGGGTTTTCAGCTGTAAGCTTTCCCCGGTATACATACTGTGTTATATGTGTTGAATTTCTATGTGCGCATGTGAATGTTTTCAATACCGCTTATTGTTTTTATTTCCGCATGTGATGATTAATACATAGAAGAGATTATGTGTTATGTATGAAGCTCAAATATTATGTGACCAGGATCAGCTCAGTGAATAATTCAGCAAATTATTCAAATTTCTACATCCTTTGCATGTGTCTATCTGCGCAAGAGTACCCTTTGGAAGCCCCGTAGAAATCTGTTGCATGACCTTCAAAGCTCTGTGATGTAGATGGCCCAATCTCTTGTGCCATAATTCACCCTCATCTCGGCTCACCACTTTGTTTTCTTTACCCATCAATGCTACGCAACCATCTACATCAATTTTGTAGAGATTATTCACATGAATCCCAATCTTCTTGGCTTTTCATGTGGCTTTGTAATGAAGGAATACTTTCCCTCACTTAAAACCACATCATAACCTTTATCCTCCAACATAGCAACTAAAACTAAATTCTTTTTCAAGACTGGTACATGCATTACATATTTTAATAAGAAGGTTTCGCCTGACTGTCTCTGGAAGGTAACTGTACCAATCCCAGTAGCGCTATACCTCTCATCATCACCGATTTCGATAGCTTGGATGGAGATCCTTCTCCTCCAAGATACTGAAAATTTATTTGTCTCCTGTCAAAATATGCACCACTATCCAAGTACAACACTGATCCCATCGCACTAGACACCATGCATGCAATAAGGGAGAAGTCCAACTCAAATTGTGAGGCCAAAGCCTCACTAGCTGTAGATCTTGAAGCCTTCTTGTTCTTCTTCTTCTGTGGACAATTAGTGGCATAATGTCCATGCTCATGACAATGAAAACATTTCACTCTGGACATGTCACACTTCTTGCCTTCTTTATTGGTCTCAGATTTGGAATAGGATTTCTTTCCCTTCCCCTTCTTTGTCTTACCAACCAAGGTGAAAATTTCCTCATCATCTGTCCAAATGAGGATCCATCCCTGGTATTCTACCTAAATTCTTCTTGTACCAAATCTGACCAAAGTTGCTCACAATCTGGTAGCTTCTCCCTCCCATTGACAGAGTCCTGATAACTATGCCAACCCTTGGAAATGCCTGGAAGAGCTAGGCTCACCAAGTCATCATTTGCTACAGTAATTCCGACACTCCCAATCTCATCTCGACATTGGACAAACTTGGTTAAATATTTCATAATAGTGTCGCCTTTCTCCATTTTGATTTTCCTAAGCTTGTCCTTCACTGCCAATTTTCTGTGATCACTGCTACTTTGAAACACATATGTCAAAGCCTTCCACATTGCATATGGAGTCACTTTTCCATGGATACTTGAGACAATGTGGTCTCGTACTCCCTCTAATAAAATCCACCTCACCTTTGCAACCTTCTTTCGCTAGGCATCAAGAAGAGTGGCATCTGCTGTTGCGGGTTTGGGAATGTCATTATCAATGAATTCTTTCAACCCATTGTCCTCCAGAACTGCCTCCATCTTATCTTTACATGAAATATAATTATAACTTCCCTCGAGTTCATATTCCAATCTCAAGCCATTGAAACCCATCTTGATCCGCCTGTCGTACTAAAGAATATTTCTACAAATTTGAATGTTATTTAGCACAAACTCAATTTCTTCTCCACTATAGTGATTTCCTGCGCTATGATACCATGTATAAATTATAAAAATAATATGTGTACCAATGGATTCAATCTGATCATGCAATATGCTAAAGAAATATACTGAATCCTTCTACAAATTAATTGCGGAAAATAAACACGATAGCCAATCACAACAAGTAAAGAAAGAAGAAAATCAATCCACAACACATATATTTTCCCGGGGAAAGCTTACTACTCAAAACCCCTCTATCTTCTATTGTATATTCACCAAGGAATCATGAAACAATTACAATGCACTCTTCTCACAAGAGTCTCCTACACTCTCACACTTATCTGGATAAAAGAGACCAAAACTTAGCCAATTTTCAGCCTCTGCCCAACATGCCTTTCTTCCGCAATTAATGTGGAATGCAATCCCTCTTATTTAGGAATTCCAGCCTTCCAAAGCTACACAACGCTCATGGGAAATCATATGGGTGTTTTCATTGCATGCGGGCAACCTACTAATAATAAAACTGATAGTTAACATCCCTTTAACTTCTTTCTCAACTGGGTCTCCACCGGAACTGACATGCATGTAGCTATTAATAGTAAATCATCAGTCACATGATAGATCACTGCATTTGAATCAAATCTAATTTAATTCACTTTACCTCTCACTAATGTAACAAACAATTACAACTAGTCTCAATTAATTGAGTTAACTGATTTCTCATGCATTAACCTAATGCACTAACTGCAACTTGGACTCAATAACTAATAGAATCACTCTGCATGCCTCACCAACCACCCTCAACTTGAAATTCATGAGATAACTGAGTTTATCACACTCAGTTAACTATAGTGATTATGAGATAATATTACATTTTATTGTCCAATTTAATGAATGGAAAATTAAAATAGACACACATTTCTTGTTGACTTTTCAACATTGTCAAACAACTCTTAGATTTGTTTTTTAATTTCTGCATTTTCCATCACTAACATCCTGTACATGCCAATGTTAGGAAGATGACAATCTTGCTGCAATTTAATTTCATGTTGGATTCCTCTTTTGGGAGGCAATCCCTTAGGCTCCTGAAATATCTCATCATATTGGTTAACAACCTCAAACAAATCAGATTTCAACTTGGAATCACAACCTTGAAAGGCTTCATTATCAACATCATTCTTTTGTTTGACAGTAATTACAAATCTAAGTATGTATTTCCTCGTCACCTGAAAATTTTCATTCTTACATATCCAACCTAAAGGATAAGGTCTTGGATGAGAAATGTTCTCTATATTCAACTTCTTGACTAAGTCTTCGGAAATAAGACTTTATTGTGAACCACTATCAAAGAGTGTATCAATTTTGGTATGATTTGAAATAACGTGAATATGGAAAATTTCAATTCTTGTTTTCTCATCTTGAGTATCATTAGGACAACTTGAAGAACTAGTGCTTACTATGTCCTTACCTTTCAAACCCATTGTTGTTATCTTTGTTTCATCTCCTGAATCAGATCCTAAAACACGTTGTGTAGTTGCAGTTGTCTTTTGCTTTCCTTTGTTGTTAAACATTTTGGGTCTCATCTCAGGATGAAGTTTCCAACATTGTTCTTCATCGTGACCATCTTTTGCACAATTCTTGCATGTTAATGTTTCTCCATCTTTCTTGATGGAATCAGTCTTCTTCCCATGTCCTTTGAACTTACCCTCTCCTTTGTCTCCACTTTTAAATGGGTTTTTATTGCCCTCTTATGGAACATTTTTCCCTCTTGCTTCTAGGTGTGTAGCTTGTACACAAACCTCATCTAAACTTGTAGGGTTAAACATGAGTATGGTATGTCTCAAATAGCTATGAAAACCTCCAATATATTTCAACAAATTATCTTGAGATGATAAATCTACACCCAATATTAGTGCTCTTCTTATAAATTCTTGAGTGTATCTTTGCACACTTTGACCCTTTAATTGCCTAAAGCTTTTCCAATCCATAATAGCTTTTTGCATGTATGCTAATGGATAAAATTTTCTTCTTAGTGCAGAAACAGTATCATTCAAAGAGGTTAAGACCTTACCATGTTTCTTCATGTCCTCCTGAGTTTTGGCTTCCCACCAAATAATAGTTGCACCTTCCAACCTTAATGAAGCAAGTTGAATCTTGGTGTCATCAACCTTGATCCTTTGTATCCTGCAATACACTTAAAGTTGATGAACCTAATTATCTAGCTGGAAGCTCACCCACAGTGGACCCCGTATGTTGGTCTTTTCCACTGCCCACTAAGTGGGTAGGGTTAAACTTGTCTAGATGGTTAAACCCATGGCCTATTACTAGAATTTAACTCATGGTAAGGCAGCCAAGACATGACAATCAAACGATTTAAGCTACAATGTGTCACCCCACGTACCCCCATATAAGTTAGGTCAGCTCTCAAGTCTGAGATCCCCCTCAGGAGGTCACCATTGTCCTGCAGACGCGATGGCCCTCAATTTAGGTCACTGGTTAGATTCCCCCAGCCCTCAGGAGTTCAAGTACAAGGGGACCCTTTGGGTGCCTTTGTTTGTTCCACTCCAAGTGGTGTTCATTTACGTTGCACCCCACCCTTTGGGTGCCTTTGTTTGTTCCACCCCAATTGGTGTTTATTTACGTTGCACCCCACCCTTTGGGTGCCTCTATTTTTTCCACCCCAAGTGGGGTTTATTTACGTTTCACCCCACCCTTTGGGTTCCTCTAATATCTCTCAACATTCACCTCACCATTATACATAGGCAATTCCAATTTTATGTCAAGTTTCAACAATGGAATTTTTCCATGTCCCTTTGGAGAATGTGGAGGTGTTGGTGAAGGAATTGATGTGGAAGAAGATGATGGTGAAGATGGTGGTGAGGATGGAGGTGAAAATAATGAAGGTTTCAAATGTGGTTTTTAACCATTCCCTTTTGGAATCTTGTCCCCGTCTCCTCCATCTCCTCATGGAGGTTTGGAGCTCTCACCTTGCAGCCTTGTGCTTATCTCCTCATAAAGAACTTTCACCATTTGTGTCATATCAAAGAATGCTTTCCCGAAGGCTTTCTCATCTTCTGACATATTATTAGGCTATCCTTCATGTGACATACTCGTTGAAGCTTCAACTGCAATTTGAGGTAGAATTTGTAGTGGAAATTGTGGCAAACTTTCTCTCCTTGTCCTTGACCTAACTTGAGGAATTGCAACAACAAGATTTACTTCTCCTCTCTTGAGCTTAAAACTTGTAAGAATCACATATGCTTGCAAATAAATAAACCCTCACAACAACAAAGAAAACCTAAGCTTTGATACCAAACTGACTTGTGTTTAGAATTTGCTTGAGGTTTATGAAATTTTGCAAGTGATTCAATTAGGGCTTTAAGCCTCTTTTATCAAATTATTAAACACATAAAAATGAAATTTAAAATTAGTTTTTATAGACAACATAAGACAATATCACCACAACAGTAAACACACAGCAAAAAAATTTGATGGATTTCACCCCTCCTGGGCTACGTCTCCTGGTCTAGCTTCCAATGGTTGGGCCTGTTGGGGTTCCTATGTTTTGGCTAGATTGGCAAAACCAAAAGATAAGACAACATCAAACCACTTTTGGATTCAAGGATCTAGCCCTCCTAAATCCAGAGAAGGATCTCTCTATGAATGAGTTAAAAGATGTAATATTTAAAACCTGAAATGTGATATTAGGCTAGTTATGAAGAGCATGGGTTTTGTTTGTTTGTTTTTGGTTGGGAAAAGACATGATGAAGGTGAGGGCAGTTCAAAATAAAGGGTGAAGATGTCTGCAAGTGAAGGAATGATTCAGCTGACAAAAAAGGCAAAGATATTTTTAACCCATTGGGCTATGGAGTCATAGGAGGATTTTAATTGGACAAAAAGGTTCAAGAAGGATCTATGGGGCAAGTCGCTTATGTCAAAGGATCTCTTAAAGTGATTTATGGAATGAAACATATAGGAAATGGAGAAACAAACAAATGAAGAACAGTGAACAGCCTAATATCAAATAAGTGATTTCAAACTATTTTTCTTCGACATGTACTTAAGGAAAACATAAAAGTATTCTAAGATCAGGTAAGTGCTTTTAAACTAGCATGCATTGAAGTACTTTTAGTTGGAAAAAATTTCTTAAAACAGTTGGAATAGCTTAAGATCAGGTGAGTGCTTTCAAACTAGCCTGCTTTCAGCATATTCTATAAGAAAAAGACAAATAACAGTCACAAAGAGAAATTTAGATCAGGCAAGTGCTTTGAAACAAACCTGCTTTAATATACTCTTCAAAGAGAACGTTCGAATGAATAAAAAATAGAAATAAAGCTTTCAGTAAGAGTAGGGTACTGTTGAGAGTAAATCCTAGCTTTATGTTTGCTACTCTTTATCAAAGAAAGTGGACAGAGTGAAAAACATTTAAAGAAAATAACAATTGACAGTGAGGAACACATCACCATTGACACAAATCAGGATCCCATAAATCAGCAGCTCGTATTTGATGTTCAAGCCAATTACAATCAGCAATCCTGGTGGGTCTCTACAACTTTGAACTTCTCATATCAGTTTATGTATCTTCAAGTCGCAAACAGGGCATCAGTAGCTTCAGAAACAATTACATGGATTTAGATGTCCAGAGACCAACATTTTCTCATCTTCTACAGAAGTATTTATAGAATAAAGAGGAGGTGGGATCTGGTAAAAGATCTCTTGGGTCAATTAATACAGATTGATGACTTCTCGGCCTTTGAGGGCCTCGATGAAGAAATTTATAAGTGTTTATCTGCATTAATTGATTTACACTTAGAATTAAACTTGGTGGGAGCTTTTGTTGACTTTTGAGGCTCTGTGTCATGTTGAAGTAACTCTTTTTCTGCTCCCCGAGGCCTAATGATCGAAAATATTTGTTTTTGGGCTGTTCTTAATCTTTAAAATAGTTTTGCCGACAATTAGAGATAAGATCTTTGATTTGTATTAATTGTTCAGCTGTCTTCAGGCAAACACGTCTTGTTTCAGATAATGACTAAGCCTTCTTTTATTACTGTGAGGCTACAGGTACCTTTAGGAGCTGGAGAGGTTTTGATTAGCCTCTGCTTAGGGTGGTGGAAGCTTTCTCGGATCGATAGTTGTCTTCGTCTCTTCCTAAAACACCTTTAAGTTACTTGAGATCTGTGTTTTAGGCCTGATCAGGCTTATCCTGTGCCTTCCGATATTTATTACGTCTTTATCCATGGATTTAGGCTTTGATTTTCTGAATGTGTGCCTTAATCCATCAAACTGCGCTAGGAAATCTTCAAACACTGATACTCTTTGTTTCTTTTATGTATTGTTGTGTCTTGTTGATGTGCAGGTCGCGCAGGGCTTATATGGCATCAATGCCTCATGAAACATTGATGAGTCGTGGAGTTTGAGCCCAGCAAATGGTTTCCTTTGATGCATCAAAGGCGCAGAAATCGTCATTCCCAGCCTTTGGCTTTTTCTTTCAATATAATGGAGAA
This sequence comes from Pinus albicaulis, assembly GCA_034641835.2. NCBI lineage: Eukaryota > Viridiplantae > Streptophyta > Pinopsida > Pinales > Pinaceae > Pinus > Pinus albicaulis. The sequence continues at coordinate 441,195,575 of CM076573.1, forward strand.
CCTTTATCACCTGCAAAACACGAAACCAATTAAGAAATCATGCGTTTTGGGTTAAACTGCTTCAGAGGCATGGGAAGAGAGAAGGGCCATTGGATGGCATCATCCAATAGTTGGGATTCATTTAGAAGAGGTCAAACGAGAATGGAGGAAGAGAATAAATCAGATCGGTCGATCGCACGGAGATCGACGGTGGGGATTATTCAAAAAACATAAGGCGGAAAGGCGAAAGGTGATGGAATAATGCAGGAAAGATCTGTGACTGTCCGATCTGGACACGTGAATGGTCTAGATCCAATCGTAGGATCGGAATCGGCAGGGGAAAGAGGGAGAGTGTAACGAAAATCGCCGATGCGATTACGCGTTCGGGGAGGGCGATGCGATTGTGCGATCGGGGAGGGAAATGCGATTGTGCGATCAGGGAGGGCGATGTGATTGTGCGATTGGGGAGGGCGATGCGATTAGATGACAGAGCGATTAAGCGCTCGGAGGGATGACCGATTGAGGGAGACAAACTAATGCATCAAACGAAAAATTGAGATGCGATATAGCGCGGGTCGTTCGATCGGCTCCAAAGCGACGGCAGATATCGCTTTAACTGTGCTTCGGCGGAAACCTTTTGAAACATATGAAAAACCTAAATTTTCAATATAAAACAAAGTTTTGTTGTCAGGCGGATTAATATATATATACGAAATGGTCATGGCACCCGATTGCGGGGCCTTTGATTATATGGAATAAAATACGCCCAGGGCATTAAATAACAAAGGGCAAATCGCAATCGGAGCTTTCGGGCTTGGGCTTTTCAATCTAACCATTTAAAACTTGCGATGCGATTAGCGCCTCTAGACTCTTAACACTTGGTCCTGGGTGAAATTTATAGGGAATGAAAAGCGAAGGAGGCGGAGTTTTAATAAAGGGACTCAATCGCATTGGAACTTTGATGCGGTCTTTCAATCTGCCCATTGTGAATTTTTTCGATGCGATTGCGCTTCGGGTCTAGCACCTGGTTCTAGGGTTCAGGCATATGGAGGGGAAGTGGTTCAGGTTTAGCCCAGGGGGGCTTAAATATGTAATACAACAAAGGCATTTTTTATGGATTTTCCACGGATTTTAAAAGGATTTGAGGTTTCGGCAGAGTTTATAAAAAAATTTTAAACTCTGCAAAGGATATTTTATGAAGGGGAGAATGAGGAAAATGGAAAATAGAGGAAAATTATGGAAAAAGAGAGTAAAAATGAAGGTTAGTTTCTGAGTGAATGAAGGGGAGAAAAGGGGATTTTACAGCAGTCTTTCTCATGGACTTTTTAGCAGAATTTCTGAGTTCTGAAGGGAAACAGCAATGAATATTTTCAGACAGGGCATGAGATCTTCCAGAGGCTTCAAGAAATAAAATTTTGGCAATGACACTATTTCTTGAAGGCTGAACAATGTTTTGGCCACCTTTTGATAGAACACATTTTATAGGTGGCCAACAGGGCCTCTTTCATTATGCTTAAAATATGGTGTTTACATCAAGTTACATTGCTCAAATGGCTATGCTCGTAGCTCCAATGGCTTCAGAACTATCAAAAACCCCTATATAGCCTCTTTCTGCTCCCAAAAAGGATAAAAATTGAAGAAGTTATGAGCTCCCCAAGTTTTCCAGCAATTCATCCTACAATTTCGACTTACGTGCAAACTATCCTACAATTATGCCCTAAAAAGCGTTAACTGAGCGAATTTTTCTCCAAGCACAGATGCAAATTGTGGGATCGTTAATTTTCCCAATGCGGCTATGGACTAGATATTTTATTATAAAAGGGGGGGTCAGGCTAAGCCTTGGCCCCTGGTCTCGCCCCTTGTTTCCTATGGGCGCAGTGACCAAGACTAGGGCGAGCCCCGACCCACGCCCCCAAACGTGCCCATTGTCACATTTAAATTAAATTTTAATACCATAGCTTTTAAGTAACATTTGCGTTCACATTCATAAGGCGCTAGTCTTTCCATTCATAGGTGTTATGTTCGAATCCGCTGGAGGGCTTTCCGTGTTAGGATATTCCGACACATAGGAAATAGTTAAGAATAACTTAGTCTAGTGTAGAGTTAGGTAACTTATAATCTGACAATCACGATTTGTAGTGATCCGACGGTTATCTCTAACCTCGGTATTAATGACACTTGATCCGTGTCTTAACACCTAATTGGTCCATGATCTCTATTTAAAGAGCATGGAGGGTAATTTGTCTAGTAACCGTTTATGAGAGAAACATATGTAACTTTTCTTTTTATATTAATAAATTTTCTGAAGTGGCCACATTGTCTCAAGCCGTGGACTGTTTCCCTCTTTGAGGGTTTTAACCACGTGATTATACTGGTGTACTGATTTGTGATCTGATTGTGAGCAGTGACCTTTGGTTCTTGATCTACGGAACTTACCCTATAAATTCCTACATGGTATTGGAGCTATTTTGAGGGTCGTGCCTGTTGTTGATCAAAATCTGAAGCTAGTTTGATTGCATGTGAATGCCGTTTTGTAGATCTACTATTTTTGAAAAAATTTAGGCTTGGAGAACTGCTCAGTTGTGTCTGGAGCATCTGTTACAATGAGGAACGCCTTTCGTTTCATGCGAAAAGGTTTTCAGCTGCCCAAGTTATGACAGTTTAGATCTGGAGGTATAAAGCATCTATTTTGCAATTATATTTGTTAATAGTTCTGCTTATTTTGGTTCCCTCTTTTTATTTTCAATTTTTAGGTTTTATTTATTTACCGGATCTAGACCCTCTTCTTTGTGTATGCTCTTTGTTGTGCGCTGCATGCGATCTCGGCAAATCAAAAATAGGAAGAAGGGTTTTTTCGATATGTATGTTCTTTCCCCATGTCTTTGTGTGATCTTGAGAAATCAAAAATAGTGAAAAAATTGATAGTTGTCAGTAAGACTAATTAAAAATCTAACATTCTGTCGTAAGGCTCTGCATTTGGTTTTTTTTTTTGGCTCGGTTTTTGTGTTTTTTTGTGCAGGAAAAGGCACGCACGCCAAAGAGTAAAAAAACTCACTTGGTGAGGAGTTAGTTTATGAGAATAGAGGTCTTGGTTTCAAATATTTTTTTCAAGCTTCTTTTTGTAAAAAAAAATTGTTAAAAGGGGCGGAATTTTTTTTTTTTTAAAGCCGCACTTCATCCTGTTCCCGTAACTATTCAGCATCTTCAACTCGTTTTTTCAAAAAGGCATAACTTCTTCATCCAGAAGCCGTTTTTCGAGCCATTTTTTTTTAACGGCCTAATTTTTCGAGATCTTTCCATTGGAGTAGTTATTTTCAGCTTTTCTCAACTTCGTTTAAAAAAAAAATGGAAATTGCATGCCTGATTATTCTTAACAACACCAATTATTTCCAATGGCTACCTCACATGGTAGATATACTTAGAAGTAAAGGGATTTATAGAATAGCCACAGGACAAGAAACTAAAACTTCCGATGATGATAAAGTTGCTAAATGGGAAAATAAGCAAGATCAAGCACGAGGGTTGATAGGAATGTCCATTGCTCAAGATCTTCGATTTCATATCCTTGACATTGACACCCCTGATGAAGCCCTGTAAAAGCTAAAAACTATTTTTGGCATTCAAAATCAAATTAGGGCCCACCAGCTTGAAAATGAGTTGCTTACTTTGGACCCCAATAATTTATCCTCCGTTGAAGATTTTTTGTCCAAATTCAAGACCATTTGAATTCTTTTAGAAGGTTGTAAGATCAAAAAGGAAGATGGTAGCCTCATTTATTGCATTCTTGCTAAGCTTGGCCCTGCATACTTTGTATTTGTTTTTGCCTTCCATTCCACTAGAGAAGCCATCATTTCTTTAGGAACCACCTACAAGAACCCCTTTTTTGATGCCTTTTGTGATTCTTTGATAAGAGAACAAGAAAAACTCTTTGATAAGAGAACAAGAAAAACTCTTACACCTTGGTCTTATCACTTCTGGAAATGCTTCTAAGAAAGCCTTAGCATCCCAACAGCAATCATATCAAATGAATCCCAAGAAGCAGTATCCTAAAAAGTATGGTCCGAAACCAAACAAGGGTCCTAAGCAATTTCAGCCACAAACTGAAAAAGAAACTCACCAAAATGATAAGGCATATAAAAACAAAGGAAAGAAGACAAATAGACATTGCAACTTTTACAATCGCGATGGCCATTTAGAGTCCAAATGTTTTAAGAAGATGGAAGCCTTAGAAGAAGTAATGAATAAGCACAACATCAATTTATAGCACTCTTCACCTTCATCTTCAGAAATGGCATTTTCTGCTTATGGTTTTCAAGCATCAAGATCTGGTTATGCATTAAATGTATCTTCCTCTTCTCATTCTCATGAGTGGCTCATTGATTATGGAGCTTCTTATCACATGGCCAAAAATAAAGCCATGTTTTCTTCTTTAAATGATTGTAACACCAAACATATTTATGTTGGTGATGATAGATCTCTTAGTGTTGTAGGATCTGGAACCATTCATCTCAATAATGGTCATTTTAATGATGTACTATGTGTTCCTACCTTGTCATGCAACATTCTCTCTGTTTATCATATAACTCATTCAGGTGAAGGGAAAATAGTAGAATTCTCACCTCATGATGTTGTAATCAAGGACCTCAAAGATCCTAAACATATTTTAGCTACTGGCATTGCTGATGATTCCACAAGGTTGTATAAGTTTAACAACTTTGGGTCATCATGTCTTCCCTACGTTTTTGTTGCTCACAATGATGAAGTGAGCAAACTTTGGCATGAACGATTTGGTCACTTAAACTATCACTCTCTTCAAACTCTATGTAAGGAAAATATGGTGACGGGTCTTTCTATGGTATCTTGTCGAGATGGTGTTTGCTCCGAATGTGTACTCGGAAAACATCATCAGGATAATTTTGACAAACGTGCCTCTCGGCACACCATTAGGGAAATTTTGAGGTCTAAAATGGGTCTCCTAAAGAAATAATAAAATAATAGTTAAACCAATAAAATAATATTTATGAATTTTCAATTCACTTTTTGTACTACAATCCATGTAACCATAGTTAAATTCAATTCAAAAGTTGTACCAAAATAAAATTAATAAAAAAATTGTATTGATGAGATTATAAATAAGAATGAGTTTTTCCAAAAAAAGTCATTATCATTGAACAACTAATGCATTTGAATTTTGTCATTTGTACTTAAATAACTTAAAATAAAATATAAATATAAATTCATAAATTCCTAATTATATAATATGCGATTAATTAAAATTTATATTATTTAAATTGTATAATAACATGTAATTAACATACTATATAAAAATAATATAATATAATATAATAAATGTAATATATTATTTTCCATATGAATTTTATATTACATATTAAATTGATTTGATTTATAACATAAGAAGAAATAATATATAATATAAAAAGTGATATAATATATATTCTATAACATTTAAATTATTTTTCATAATATTATATATAATAATATATAATATTAATATAATCATAATGAAACGACTTGAGTTACATTTAAAATTAAAGGAAATAAATATTGAAATAAATTTAATTTATATTTAAAAGTATAATATAATATTTATATATATTGAAATTTAGATTTTTTTTTTGCCCCAAACTATGTTGACCTAATATAACTTTTTTCAACCTACAAAACTAATATACCTTTTTTCATCATATAAAACTAGTATGTTTTTTTCTATAATTTTAATATTTCTGTATTGATATTAATATTATAATAATATTGTTTATAGATTTGATTTATCCTAAAATTACAAGGTTACATTTTTATTTAATTTGATTTCATATGAATAATATATATGTATAGATGTTAATTTATAATTAAATTGAAATTGTAATATTAAATAAAATGAGATGAATATATAATTTTAAAATAAATATATGAAAATATACAAATATATTATTTATTGAAAAGTGTGTAAAGACATGAAGATTGTGTAGGGATATGCATTGTTTTTTTCAAAAAATATGAAATGATAATAATAATATTTTATTCAAAAAGTGTGAAATGACATTTATTATGAGTACTTTACTTTATGACTTTAAAAGTACTTAGAGCACTACCATGGTTAACCATGAATTTTTCTACACCATTGAGAATGTGACAAGTAAGTACCATTAACTCAAGCAATGCCATCTCAACCATTAGGGATGATGTCATCTCATAAAATGTGATTGGTTGTCATAAAGTGAATTTTGATTGTAAATTTTCCTTAGGAGGCCCATTTTAGACCTCAAAATTCTTCTAATGCTTCAGCCCCTTTGCAGCTTGTGCACAGTGATTTATGTGGTCCACTTCCTATTGTTTCTTTCTCTGGTTGCAAGTACTTCTTAACTTTCATTGATGATTTTTCCAGACGCACTTGGGTATACTTCTTAAAACTCAAGAGTGAAGTTTTTAACATTTTCTTGGCCTTTAAGGCCTTTGTTGAGAAACAATCTGGACATCAAATTCTTAAGTTAAGATCAGACAATGGAGGAGAATATGTTAACAACAAATTTATCAACTTTTGCACTAAGCATGGCATTCAATTGCAACATACTGTTCCATATACTCCACAACAAAATGGTGTAGCTGAAAGGAAGAATCGCACCTTAAAAGAAATGGCTAATTGTATGCTTCAATCTAAAGGACTTGGTCTCAATTTTTGGGCAGAAGCCATTAACTGTGCAAATTACATAGTAAATTGCACTCCTACTAAGGTTTTAAAGAATATAACTCCAGAAGAAGCTTGGAGCTCAATCAAACCAGATGTAATTCACTTTCGTGTTTTTGGAAGTGATACTTGGGCCCATATTCCAAATGCGAAACATAAAACCTTAGAACCTAAGAGTGAAAAATGCATTTTTGTTGGATATTCTAAAGATGTCAAAGGATATAGACTTCTTCAACCAAAATCCAAAAATATAGTCATTAGAAGAGATGTAAAATTTGATGAAAATATATCGACCTGTGAGCCTAGTTCAGCGAGTGTGCCACCTTTGGCCTACGAGCCTGATTCGACATATGTGCCACCTCTCTCTCTCTCTCTCTTTTATTTTTAATGGCACTCCTTCTAGTTCAGATGATGACATCGAGGATGACAATCCTCCTCCACCTCTTGAAATTGTTCCTTATACTCCACCACTTCCAAGATGGGTCCGCTCTACTTTGGATGCAGCAGGTTCTCTTGCAGGTGACCCTGCTAATCGAAGACGTACACATTCTTAGTTTGAAAGAGCCTCTTACTTATTGGCTCAAGTTCCAGAAAAACTTGATCCAGAAACCTTTGAAGAAAACTCCAGTCATCCAGATTGGGATGAAGCTATGAATGAAGAGTATCGTTCCTTATTGGAAAACGATACTTGGGATCTTGTTCCTCTTCCAAAAGGAAAAAAACTTTTCAGATGCATATGGGTTTACAAAACCAAGTTTGGACCAGTTGGAAAAGTGGATAGACATAAAGCTCATCTTGTTGCTAAAGGATTTTCACAATTTGAAGGCATTGACTATACTGAAACCTTATCCCCTGTTGCCAAAATGAATTCTATCTGCCTTGTTCTTTCCCTTGCTACCTCCTTTAAATGGGAAGTCCATCAGATGGATGTTAAATATGCCTTCTTACATGGAGATTTACATGAAGAAATCTACATGGAACAACCCCCTGGTTTTATCCAAAACAACTCTAGCCTTATTTGTCACCTTAGGAAGTATCTCTATGGTCTCAAACAAGCTCCTCGGGCTTGGTATGCCAAAATGGATAGATTTCTATTAGATAATGGCTTTTCTAGGTGTCATTCTGATAACACTGTCTATACCAAGAAAGTGGGTAAGTCCTTCACCATCCTTGTTCTTTATGTTGATGATCTTATCCTTATTGGTAGTGATCCAAACCATATAAACCATGTGAAGTCTAGCCTCAAAAAGAAGTTTGAAATGACAGACTTAGGACATTTGCATTATTTCCTTGGTCTTCAAGTCTTGCAATCCAAGGAAGGCATTACCCTCTCTCAGTCCAAGTATCCATGTGATCTTCTACACCACTTTCACATGGAAGAATGTAAGCTAGCCCCTTCTCCCTTTCAGTCTGGAGTCAAGCTTTCAGTCACTTGTACTACCCCTAAAGTTGATGCTACCTTATATCGTCAACTTGTTGGTAAACTTTTGTATCTAACCCATACCCATCCTGACCTTTCCTTTACCATTGGTCTTGTGGCTCGGTTAATGCACCAACCTCATAAAAGTCACTAGAAAGCAGCTAAAAGAATACTTTGATATATTCGAGGTACAGTTCAGTTCGGGATTCATTACAGTGCAGGAGCATCTCCATTGTTGATTGGTTTCACAGATTTTGATTGGGCTGGTGACCCTGATGATCGAAAGTCTACTGCAAGATATGTGTTCACTCTTGGTTCTAGACCTATTACTTGGTCTTGTAAGAAACAAAGTGCCATCTCTCTTTCTTTAGCAGAAGCGGAGTATCATGGTGCAGTTGAAGCCAACAAGGAAGCCATGTGGCTTCGTCAAATTCTATCTAAATTTGGTCTTCATCAGCAGCATCCAACTACACTTTGGTGTGAATCAAAGTGCCATTCAGCTATGTAAATATCCATTTCAGCATCAGCGTATGAAACACATTGAACTCCACATACACTTCATCATAAAGCTCATTCATGATCGTGTTCTTGAAGTGCAGTATTGTCCAACCAATGATCAAGTAGCCGATATCTTTACGAAGGCTCTCACAGAAGCGAAGTTTACCAAACTTCAATCCATGCTTGGAGTTCAGGAACGTTTTCATTAAGGAGGGATAAGCTCTAATGCCTTCTTCCTTCTCCTATTGTGTCACTTTTGTAAATCCTTCAATCCTATCCCAATTTGTTCTTAAGGGGGGATGTTAGGATATTTCGACACATAGGAAATAGGCTCCTTTTGTGTCACCTTTGTAAATCCTTCAATCATATCCCAAATTGTTCTTAAGGGGGGATATTAGGATATTCCGACACATAGGAAATAGTTAAGAATAACTTAGTCTAGTGTAGAATTAGGTAAAGTGTGTTTCTTTACCATGTACATTTGTAACTTATAATCCAATGGTCACGATTTGTAGTGATTCGATGATTATCTCTCACCTCGGTATTAACGACACTTGATCCGTGGCTTAACACCCGATTGGTCCATGATCTCTATTTAAAGAGCATGGAGGGTCATTTTTCCAGTAACTGTTTATGAGAGAAACATATGTAACTTTTCTTTTTCGTGGATTGTTTCCCTCTTTGAGGGTTTTAACCACGTGATTATACTGGTGTACTAATTTTTGATCTGTTTTTGAGTGGTGACCTTTGGTTCTTGATCTACGGAACTTACCTTGTAAATTCCTACATTCTGCCCATAACAAAATTTTGGTCGCCCACCAGGGCACCATGTGGCACCCTCTAGTTGGCCCACGTGGCATTCCCTGGGTAGTCTAACCATCAACCAATGAAAGCACTATGTATCAAACCAACCAAACTATGGCAAGTGGTGCATTGCTATTAGCCAAAGAGGTTTAGTCAACCATGCACAGTCAAGGTCCAATCAGTAGTACAGACTATTGACTAGGCAACCCTGTACATCCCAAAAACATTTTTTTTTAGTTGTTTCCAAAAACAAACAGAACGTGATCGTAGGAGAATACAAAGTCAGTTTTTCACAAAACAAATTGTGTTGGATCCAGAATGATGAGATCTACGCAAGCACATAAGTTTTGTTCCATTCTGAGAACTTTAAATTTTGAGCATAAAATTGATCCACTAGATCAATGACGAATTAGGATTGACATCCTAAGTCAAGTACATGGATTTGGATAAAGAATGGTATGGTGGAAAAACATTTCCTTGAGGGAAATGGTCCAATGGAGGGCATACTTTGGGTATCATAGATGGAGTATGAGCCTGAGAGAGGTAGTGTGGTGTTTTATGGAATTCCTCCCAGCATTGTATCTAATCTTGTGGAGGGATAGAATTTACCTATCAATGCCGTGGTAATGTGACCTTGTTGGCTATGATGATACTATCATCATTGATTCTTATATATCTAGATCCCTTATTTTGTGAATATTTCAACTTGAGATAGAATTTTTGAGTCATTATGAATACCTCTCTAGTTAAGAGGGAGTGTTGGAAAAGTAACTAGGTTTGGTCTTCATATTTGTCTTCATGCTTCTAGGTTTTGATTGAGTCAAAGTCCATTTGGAATATTTGTAAGAAAAAAGGAAAAGAATTTTTGTTTATTCAAAAAGAGTCAAAATTACCTCCATAAGACCAAGTCAGCCCTCCAGATGATCAGGTTGGCCTGTTGAACAGACGTAACCCTTCATAGTGAAGAACAACTATATATTGATGTGAATACTCCACCAAAACAAAATAATTTTTTTGGTTGTTTTGATGTAAGAAATGTGAGTTTTTGAAGTAGTATTTGCGAGGTTTTTTGGAATATAATGTGAAAAATCTATATGTCATATAATCTAGAAAATATGCTAATTCGTGATAATGAAAGAAAATGAAGCTCCTCAGATTTGAAGTTTGTAAAAGATATGCAAATAATAGAGGTTATTCCAGAGCATCTTGATGAGATAAATAAAAACTACTTCCATGATGAAATGAGAGATAAAGAAGGATAGTAATATGTGCCACAAAAGAATTATAATAATTGTATTATGTGAATTAGAGAAGGATCGTGAGGTCTGTGAAGTACAAGCTACAAGGAGGATGGATTTCTCTATGAGACAAAGGCATTTAAAGGGCAGGTTCGTGAGGGTGATTGGAAGGATGACTTGGGGATCTTATGGAGGTATTTTTCTTGGTCTTGGTCTTGGAAATCTCATTTGATATTATTCTATAAGAAGAGGCTTGTTTGGGTTTCCCTAATTGTGGGGTTTTTCCTTGGCGTGGAGTCTATATCTTGTGTTTATTGTCTCCTATGATTGCAATGTTTATATTTTGGTAATTTCTTGATGAATAAGTAATTTCTTGATGAATAAAAAAAGCACAAAGAATTTTATAAGAAGCAAACAAAATTTACAAATAATTATCATGTAAGAAAAATCAACCTTAATCTTCAATTACCTTGATTTTCCAATAACCAAGACGTTGTGGAAGAAGTAGGTTGTTCATGCAAACTGATAAGAATTTACAAACTCAGAAATTATCCACTAATGGGGCACTTCACCTCCTCATTCTCAGGGATTGATCATAAATATATTTTTTATGCATGTTATGTGATTTAAAACCGTTGTTTGTCTAATCCAACGAGTACATGACCAAGAAATAGACTAAATGGATTAGGTGCGAGTCAAGTGATTAGGTTGTAGTGAATAACTCACCAACTCAATTTTAGTTCCACCTTACCATTGGCCAAAATAATTTTCCATCTCTGGGCAATCAGAATCCCCAACGGTAAAAAACCCAGACAATTGCCCTGATCCATTGCTATTACATGCTAGATTGATTGAGCCCAACAACACGGCCCGCTCCTATACAACAATAGAAGATACAACAATATGTGTTGCTTGATTATGGTTGCTATAGTGTAGTATGATAAACATGCACCCGTACAGCAACAATATCATGCACTCCCTTGAAAGGCTCCATCAAAATTGATTTGTGGACATTCATTTTCAATCAAATAATGAAATTGAATGCAGAAAATTGGAGGATCCAATGATACGTTACGAAGCTTTCTCCCTAAGGTGTTGGGGTTATAAAGTTGCAATCCACGATCAGCTAAGGGCAATGGAAAGACATATTTCACAAGAGTTTCACATGTTGCCACTACGGGTTGCATCCGAGAAACCTAGGAACTGAGGATCGGTCACCATTCTCTTGTTAATTCATGGTTGATGATGTTGATAATCCCATCCACAACCAAGTTGTTGTTGGGTGATTTGAAATTATTTGCACTTGGAAATTATCAAAGCCTTCATGTTTCTTACTTTCTATGCATTTGTGCTCGATGTCTAGCTTAAATTGACTTGTAGGCTAAAACATATTCAATTTTTTCGTTCCCATAGACTCTCTAAAGGAATGGACGAAGTAGATTTACAGGAGAAGCTCAAAAATATATACCCAACTTCACACAAACACACTATACTCACACTTCTACTTATTCATTGGCCCTCCCTTGTCGAAGTCATGCCCAAAAGGGCTATGATACCAACAAAGAAATTTGATTGCACACCAATTAATATTTTTCATATATACAATCACAAATATGATACATATATACAGTTGGAAGTAGATCCATCTAACTTGGATATGCAGGTTGAGATATTCTCTCAACTAAATCTCAAACCAACACTAAACTTAACATGGAATCATTATCACTAAACTTAGCATGGAAGCATTATCTCCAAGTGTTATATTGTGTTGAATGTTTTTTAATAAAAAAATATGTGTATATGATAATGATAATTTTAAAATTTTCATTATCATATATGTGTGTGTGTGTGTGTGTATTATTTGTTTTTTTAAGTTTTATGATAATAAAAAAATTGGAATAATGTATTTATATTGTCAACGTTATTAAATTTATTTTTGCATTTAAAATGTATTTTATGTAATAAAAAATAATGATCTCACCAAAAATTCTATCGAAACAACATAAATGAATTTCACGTGTAGCTATAGAACATTTAAGCTAACCCTTGGGACTATCCATAAAAGTAAGAACAAAAAAACACAACTTTAAAAATTAAATAAATAAAGGGATTTGTTGAAAGAGGCATGGGGAGGGCTCGACGAAAGGAACCATTTCCTTCGTTCCCCTCTTTCCTCCTTGATCTGGTTGGATGCCACCAATGAAGCTCTGGTTCACTGTCGTCGTGTTGCTACCAGGCCTGGTCATCTTTCTTCGTCGACCTCTATTGTTCTTACGAAGGGTGTTGAGGGCCACTGAGGTGTGCAGGTCGTGGTTTCATTCTACCCTTTTTGTTGTTGCTTTCAATGGGAGTTGAGGGGACTAGGGTGTGGAGGCTTCTTTGTCATCCTATCCCTCGTTTAGGTCTCTTCATTATGTTGCAGTGGAGTGTTGATGATGCGGGATGCAGAGGTTTATAAGATGCCTTGGCCAGGTTTACATGGGATGTAATTGTTGTTGCTAAAGTGTTTCTACATGGTGTTCTACCTTGGCCCTGTGGGTTCACTTAACGATGTTCCTGTCTTCAATTGTTCGTTGCTTATGGGTCTCCTCGGCGTGGACGTTTTGTGGCTCTCGTCACCGCTTGGTCAACTTCTCTTGCTCATTTCCTCTCTTGGTATGACCCTAGCATGCCTCTTGACTTTTTTCTGAAAGTGCTTCATTCGACTTGCGATCTGGTTTCTTCTGTTGAGGTTTCAAGGTTATTTATTGCTCTTCTCGGGTTTTTGGTGGCAATGCTTGGTCTTTTAGTTTTTCCTTATTCCTTGTCCTAGGGTTTAATTTCTCTAGGATTTTCTTGGAGATATATTGGGGCTATCTCGGTAGCTTGTGCCCAAGTTTTTAGATGTTTTATGGATCTCTAGTTTTTAGAGGAATGTTTATATGAGTGCTTTAAGCTCTTATATGTTGGTAGGAATTTTTGCTAATGTGTTTATAATGCTCTTGAGCATCTGCAAAAATCCATGTTTTCAAATTAAATAAAGTTATTTTTTTTTCTCAGGAAAAAAAATAAATTCAATTCAATTCAATTAATTAATTAAAAATTATAATTATTAAAAAAATCTCAATGGAAAAATTATCCTACCGGTTTACTTTTAAAATCAATTAAAAAAAACTTAGTGGAAAAATAATCCTACTAATTTACCTTTAAAGCCAATTAAAGAAAGCTTTGTGTGGTTCATTATTGACTAGTTGAAGAAAAGTCAAATCCTATTAAATTGTTGATATCATCAACAAACCCAAATGATAAAGCTTAAACTCTTATTAGTTTACTATTAAACCATAGTTCAATTGACTTAAATAATAAGCTATAAAAAAACATGGAGTAGGTGTCAAAGAGAACATAAGGGTGGGGTTCTGTATGTGTGAGAAAGAGATTTCTCGAGGAATAATGGAGGAAAACTCTTATCCATGTATGTTTAAGTGTATTCTAATTTATAGACGAAATGATATGTTTCACGATATTTTTTGTCGTTAATTTTAACTAAAATATAACAAGATTTTTAAAAACTTGAGTTTAAATTGTTTAATATGTAATAGAATTTGAATGCCATAATAAGTTTTTAATCCATTTATACATTCAAAAATGTATTTTAAAAATAAACAAATCACCTTCTTATCTCAATTTATATTATTAAATTCCAATAAAAATGATTATTTCATCTCTAAATTAAACTACTCCTCTTAATCCAATTGAAAAAATTTCTCATCAATTCACTGCTAAACCAAACCCAGCTAGCCTAAATGGCATGTTTGACAATCCTACAACACGCCAGAACAAACAGAGAACATAATGAAAAACTAAGGTCTTTAAAAGGTGAATGCAAATCACAACCTCTTAGGGTGATTAGGTGATTAGGTTAGATGGGGTTAACTCACCCATTTATTCCTTGATTGAGAAAAACACCATTTGTTTTAAGATTGAACCACAACCAACTAATCTAAATCATAATCTCAAACTCTCATTGGTTTATTGATGAGTCACACCAAACCAACTTAAATGTTAGGTTTGAAATTCCTATAATTTACCATTGAAACAAATCCATCCAACCTAAATAATAATACGTATGCAACTCTCATAAATTTATATTAATTGAGTGTTTTCCAAATTTGGGGTTTTAAATCTACTTTTGAATTTAAAATAAAATATATTTTAGTAAAAAAAAATAATGATCTGACTTAAAAAGTTATATTGCAACAATATAAAAAAAATTTGCGTGCAAAGTTGATTGGGATAGAACTTCCAAATTGACATATATCTAACTGCATCACGCTTAAGCGATAGGGAAATTAAGGACGTTTTTTAAAGAAATTGAACCAACTAAAATGTTGGTTCAGAACAAGAAATTGCTATCTGACATCAAATTCAAACTTAAATCAAACCAACTTAAATTACTACCTAATGTCAAATTCAAACGGTTTAAATCGAAACAACTTTGAACCAGAAATTAGGTCTCAAACGTCAAATTCAAATTTAAATTGAACCAACTTACTTGAATCGATGTCAAATACAAATTTGACAGCGTAAACTAATTTTCCTATCTTTTTATTCTCTCATGGTCATATTCCTCATTAATTTTATTGAGTTTTTTCAAATATTTATTTAAATAGGAAATTTGAGTTATATAGTTTTTACAAAACACAAATTTAAATTATGAGTGAGAGGAAGGGAAGAGGTATTGTATGACCTAAAGGAAATTTGACTCTTGACTAGTGAAGTATTTACTGGGTTAAGACATGACAAATAAGTTTTTTTAAAGCATATAGTTGGCTAAAGAAAACCAAGTAGCCTTGTTAAATGTTTTGGGAGACTCTTTACTTTTTATCTAGCATTCAAGTCACTGTGTTCATGTTTATGTTCATGTTCATGTTCAAGATTGACGAGTTTGAAATTCGACAAAGGTTCAACAATAAAAAAATTGAGAATAAATTCAATGTAATTAGGTTCAACATGTTGCAAAATTCAGAAATTAAAAATATATATATATATATAATTATGCTCAAACCTAGCCTTGGAACTTAAACTAGAATTGTACAATGTAGTGTGTTGAATCTGTCGTGGATCTCGAACCCTAGTCACAAAGCACTTCACAATTTGAATCAAAGAGTTGAAACCCAACTTTCTCTCAAAACCCAACTGCAAAGCACATCATTATTCGAGAGCCAGCCATGCTTGACAATCGACCATAATGCACGTCACAATGACACCAACAACAAAGCAAATACAAACCCTAACTCGATCTTTTACTATCCAATTTGATGGGAAACTAGTTGGTAGTAACCACCACAAGTGCACATGCACTGTTAGAATTGAAGTTCGATGAACTAAAACGAATAAGTTCGAATTCTATTGAAATTCAGCGAATTTCGAACTTATAGGTTGAAATTCATCGAACCCGGTGACTTAGTCCAACATTTAGTGCAAAGCTCATCTCCAAAGGACAAATGTTAGAAAGCATCCTTAGAAGAATCAAGGAGATCGTGAAAGGCATCATATTAATAGAATATTAGCATGTCTTTAGGGACCTTAACAAAAAATCCTATAGTTGTGCCAATGAAGGTTGCAAGTTAAGTTTGGGGGAGTTAAGAAAATAAATGGTCTTCATGACCTATTAGCATTATGTAATCAAGATGAATATTGGAGGTTTTGTTTTCTCTTTAAGAGATTTGTAACTGATTAGTGAACTATGATGTGTAATTTTATCCTTTTGGGAAGTCGATTTGGTAAGGTTTATACCTACAATAGCCTAACTTTTGTTTTAAAATATATAGTATCTATGGAAGACCTTGAAGTTCTGACAGGTAAGAGGGCTTAAGAAGAAATATGGAATAAAACTTACATTTAAAATTAATAAAATAATACTTACATTAACAAATTATAATGTTACATTTAAAAATAATGAAAGAATACTTACAATAAAAAATTAAAAAAACAATGAAGAAGTCTTTCAGATTAATCACATTGCTAGGATTTAGCAATGTGATTACTCTAAAAGACTTCTTCATTATCAATATGGATCACAAAAGTTTAAGATCTAACAAACTAAAAAACATTGTAAACAAAAAAATCAAAATTCGGCACAAAGAAAATGCTTCAATTTTCAACTTATTTTTACATCAAACTTTATATAGAGAGATAAAGTAATTGAAAGTAAAAAAAAATACTTTTTGTTAAGAGGGAGATATGTAATTCCTTCACTACTTAAGATGAAGTTAACAAATGACATGTAAAAATAATATTATTGATAATACATAATGTGTAATTCATTCTATACTGAGTTGACATGTAATATTTAAAACAAATTATATTAACAAAAAAATATTTTACTATCATTTATAAATTATATAATTTTATGTCAATTGAGTTTAGATTGACTGGTTAGTTATCCTCCCCACCTAGGATCAAGTCTCCTAAGTTAGAAAATTTATTATATTATGTTAGATCTAAGACTTTTGTGATCCATAATGTAGATAGAAAAGCTTTCGGATTAATCGTAGGGGGAGTACTTGGGTTGACATCAATGACAACCGCTGATCAGCAATCTCCCCCTTTGGCATTGATGGCAACACAAGTACTCCCCCTGCGATCATGACACCTCTTCCTACAACATTCTCTCCCCCTTTGACATCAATGGCAAAGGGTAACTCCTGCTGAAACACAACCATCCTGTGGACCTGTACACACTTCCACTCCCCCTTTATATTCTGAATAAGGAAAATCTAATGAGAAATTGGGAGAATCCCAAGCTTCTGGAAAAGATATTCAAATGCTTTACGAGGTAAAGGTTTAGTGAAGATATCGGCGATTTGTTCTTTTGTACCAACATACTCAATTTTGATATTCTTTTCAATGACTTGTTCTCTAACAAAATGATGTTTGATTGGAATGTGTTTTGTTTTTAAATGCATGACAGGATTCTTGGAGATGTTGATCAGTTTATGCGAGAACGCCTTGAGAATAAACATATAACCATAAATACGAGAATGCGAGCGGAAATAACACTTCATTTTCATTAATATCAAAAAGAGCTGAAATTTGCTTACCAGACAGAATGGAAATAAAACTAGCTAGGCGGCTGGTAGCTATCTGCGAGAAGAGATGTGGGCGGGCTTGAGCGCTTTACAATGAGGCGCGAGGGCCATATTTATTATTGAGAAACAATGGAGAACCCTAAACATCCCAAAAACCTAACCCTAGGAGATAGAAGCGCCAAAACTATGGGCCCCGTTTGGGTAAATTGGTGTTTCAACTTCCCAGGGATGTAACTTTGGCATACTATCTCCGTTTGACGCACATGATACATCATTAGAAAGCTCTATTCGAGGACTACAGCTGTTGGGACGAATTTGATCAGCAAATTTGTTGGCGCTTTCATACCCAAAAAAACGTCGTTTAGGGCCTCAAAACGGCTCCGGAAGTTCAGGACCCGAAAAACTGCTAAAAATAGTAAGTTATGCTGAATGTGAAAAGCTGCAAGAATTGATGGTGCTGGTCCAAATGGAATAGGTGGGTGGCCACCGATATCCACCTGGATCAATGCTGATGGCACTAGTGTTTTCACAGAATATGGGAATAGGCTCACTGAATTGTACTTGAAGATCTTGCAAATTTTGTTTCATCCAAAGGACTTGAGTACAACATGAAGTTGTTGCAATGTATTCTGCTTCTGCTGTAAATAACGAGATTGAAGTTTGTTTTTTTCTCAACCATGATACAAGACAACCACCTAGATAGAATGCTGCTCCACTAGTATTCTTACAATCATCAATACTTCCTGCCCAATCTGCATCTGTAAAGGCTTGAATAATGAGATTGTTACCCTTGGGATACCACAAGCCATATTCTTTTGTGCCCTTTAGATATCGAAGAATTCTTTTGACGGCAATAATATGTGATTCTTTTGGTGCTGCTTGGAATCTTGCTACTTGTCCAACTGCTTGCATAACATCTGGCCGAGAGGCTGTTACATATAGAAGACTACCAATCATAGATCTGTACAACTTCTAATCCACATCCTTAGATGAGTCTTCTATGCTCAATTTGCAACCTGTTACCATTGGAGTAAGGACGGGTTTGAAATCTTCCATTTTGAATTTCTTGAGCATTTCCTTGATGTACTTGGCTTGACATATAAATATTCCTTTCTCTTGCTGAGATATTTGAAGCCCTAATAAGTATGTCATCTCACCAACTAAAGACATCTCAAACTCACTTTGCATCTTTGTAGAAAAGTTCTTACTTAGTCGATCATCATTGCTACCAAATATTATACCATACACATATACCTCAACGATTGTTAAATTATCTTTATCTATTTGTACATAAAGATTTCTATCAACAGTACCTTTCTTGAACCCTTGTTGACGTAGATATCCATCAAGACGAGCATATCATGCTCTGGGAGCCTACTTGAGACCATATAGAGCCTTCTTTAACCTGTAGACATAGTCTTCTTTTTGTGATAGTAGAAAACCTTCAGGTTGTTCAATGTAAACTTCTTCTTCTAATTCTCCATTCAGAAATGTTGACTTAACATCCAATTGGTATACTTTGATTTTTCTTGAACATGCATAGGCGAGAAACATTCGTATGGCTTCCATTCTGGCAACTGGTGCAAATTTTTCGTCAAAATCAATTCCTTCCACTTGTGCATAGCCTTTGCAAACCAATCTTGCTTTGTTTCTGGTAACCTGCCCATCTTCATTCAATTTGTTCCTGAACACCCATTTAGTCCCAATGATATTTTTATCTTTTGGTCGTGGAACTAATTCCCGGGTGTTATTCTTCTCAATTTGATCCAATTCTTCATTCATAGCTGCTACCCAATGTTCGTTCTGGCTAGCTTCCTCAAAACTACTAGGCTCAAAGGTTGCTAGAAAAGCAACATGAGCTTGTTGTGATGAACAAAGCTATCGACCTTCATTTATGTCACCAATGATTTGATTTGATGGATGGTTCTTTTGATTCCACTCTTTTGTTCTCCTTGGAGGAGATTCTTGTTGTTGTTCTGGTATATCTTGATGATCATTGTTTACTTCTTCCTCATTGATAGTTGCTTCTTGTTCTACAATTTTATCTGTGTCTTTTTCAGCCTCTGTCTCAAGTTTCAAAGATTCTAGATCCTCATCATTACTCGTTAGAACACCATCTTCGTCAAATGTAACATTTATGCTCTCCACTATCTGTTTTCGTCTTAGATTATAGCATTTATAGGCCTTTCTTTTGCGTGAGTAACCAACAAAGATACCTTCATCAACACGTGATTCAAACTTACCCAAATTTTGATCTTCTCTTTTGATATAACATTTGCTTCCGAAGATTCTGAAATATTTTACATTAGTTGGTTTTCCTTTGCATAATTCATATGGAGTCTTGTTGCAACTATTTCTGTGAAGACTTCGGTTGATAATGAAGACTTTCGTACCAATTGCTTGAACCCAGAATTTTTCATCCAATTTTGAGTCCTTCAACATTGTTCTACCCATTTCCTGGATGGTTTTGTTCTTTCTTTCAGCAACTCCATTTAACTGAGGTGTTCGTGTTGTTGAAAATTACCTTTTTATTCCATTTTCGTCACAGTATTGCTGAAATAATTTGGAAGTGAATTCTCCACCATTATCTGATCTTAAACACTTTATTTTCAAATCAATTTCATTTTCAACCAACTCCTTGTAGATCTTAAAGCACTCAAATTATTCAGATTTTTTCTTTAGGAAACTGATGGCTGTCATCCTAGTATAGTCATTTATCATTAACATGAAATATAATTCTCCGTCTAAGCCTTTTGTTCTCACAGGACCACATAGATCAGTATGTATCAATTCCAATGGATGTGATGCAAAGTGTTCTTTTGTTTTAAATTGGACTTTTTTCTGCTTGCCATGCCGACATGCCTCACATAGTGTGTTGGAAGGTTTGATATTTTCGGCATTTCTTGTACTGCTTCCTTTTTGCTTATCCCGACAAGATTGTCAAATTTTATGTGACCCATTTTTTTGTGCCATAACACAACTTTATAGATACAAATTTCCTTCTATCTCCAGTTATATGCGTTGAGCAACCACTGTCAACATACCACACATCTTTCTTTTTCTGAGCCTTGGGAGCGAGAGCACAATTATCAATCTTCTTCTTCTTCCATGTTCATTCATTCTGTGGCTTCGAAGATTCTTCTAGAGGATTTTCAAGTCTGCAGTCTCTGGCTATGTGTCCAAAGTTCTAACATTTGTAACATTCCATATTATTTCTTAAATTTACAAATCTATTGATGTCTCGTTAAGCCCTGGGAGGTTCATATTTGAAGAATCTCTTGGAATTGTATTGGTTCATAGGGTACGTGTGATATTCTACAGCTTTATGACCAAATTTTCCACATGAATAACAATAGCCATGAAAAATCTGTTGGTACCTGGATGAAAATATTCATCGAGGAATCGTCTTCCAATGATGTGCTTGCGAATCTTGTCCATTGAAGTTTACATGTATGTCAGATCTCATAGGTTCATTGTATTTTGTTGTAGAAGGTCATGCTTCTTCTTCTTTGTAACCGAGGCCAGTTCTGTCATTGTAAGATCGTTGATTGTTGATGAGTTCTTCCAATGCCCTTGAGCTGTTGGCATAGTTTTGGACAGTTTTTCCCTTCTTCACTTCCTTACGCAGCGAGACTACTTCGGCTTCAAATGCTTCCCTTTCTTGGTTGCTTTCTTCCAACTTCTTTTGAAGTGACTCTTCAATACATTTGTGTTCTTCAACCTCAATTTTGAGACCTTGAACTTGTTCTTCAAGAGTGTTGGAACGGATCTTCTCAGCATTGAGCTCTTTTATAAGCTTGATTTCCTCCTCATAAAATTCTTCTATGGTCAACCCTTCTAATTCATTGTTTGATACTTCTTGTTTATTGTGCTTGGCCATAAACAATACTTTATCATTGGCTTCTTCTTTGCTGTCACTTTCTTCATTGGATGATGAGATATCTTCTTTAGAGAGAAAGTTCCTTTTGGATCCTTTCTTTTTGCCTTGCTTGTTGAATTTCTTAAAGCCTTTCTTTCCTTTTGAGTTGCCATCACCTTTTTTCGGACATTTTGCTACGAAATGCCCAACCTCACCACAACCGAAACATATCAATGGAAGTTTACCTTTGAATTTTCCCTTACCAGGTTTTAGTTTTCTCGTAAAGTAAGCATATTCTTCATCTGAAAGACCTTCTCCATCATCTCCCTTTTCTTCACACTTGCAAGTGCATGTCATTTCAATTGAAGGTTGTTTGTCCTTATTGGTTTGCTTAGATGCAATGAACGCGGTTTCTAGATTTGAAGTACCCTTTTCTTCATCAAGTCTCATTTCATATGCTATGAGAACTCCATGTAATTCTTCCTTGCTGAGTTTGTCCAGATTTGCACTGTATTCTAAGACCGATACCTTTGGGTTGAATCTCCCTGGTAATGTTCTAAGAATCTTCCGTATAATAGTCTTCTCGTCAATTGGCTCTCCCAATCCTTCCAGAGTATTGGTTATTTCATCAACGTATTGGAAGTATGCAGCAATGTTGCAATCTTCTTTCATTCTGAGTTGCTCAAATTTTGCTCTATAGATTTGAAGCTTTGCTTATTTGACATTTGAGTCACCTGCATATATATTCTCAAGCTTGTCCCATACATTTTTGGCAGTTTTACAACCCAACACCTTATGATAAGCAGATTCAATAAGTCCACTGATAATAATATTCTTTTCTTTTGCATCATTTACCAAATTCTTCTTACCTTGTTCATTCGCAGTTGATGTAAATCCATTTTGAACAGTGTCCCATACTTCGTAACCTTGCACCAAGAGATAGACCTCCATTCTTCCTTTCCAAAGTGCATAATTATTTTCATTGAATAGAGGTACACCATTCTTAGTATACTCCATGACCTCCTTCCAGATGTTAAACTGCTATTGAAGGAACCAAGCTCTGAGACCAAAATTGTTGGAAATCTTTCGGGGGAGTGAATCGATATTCCTTTTGATTAAGGCATTAGTTAATCTTCAATTATTATCGGTGTTTATGCTGATGATAACGCAAACAAGAGGAACACAAATGACACGAGTTTTTAAGGTGGAAACCCACTCGGGACAAAAACCACACCAACTAATGTTTTTCTAATAATTCTTTAATATTCAACTCCAATTGAAAATAAAGCTCCAACTTCCTAGAATCTAGAAAAGCATTCTTCTCCGGCTCCCCTTTGGATGGACGCTCTACTACACGAGATTCTTCGGTAGTCAATTGAGCAGATGCCCCAACACTGTGGGCTACAACTCACCCACAGATCAACCCTACCACAGATAGAAGAATAAAATAAGAATGGACTCCGTTGGGGAACATGGTCCACTTTACAATGATATAGAATGATGTAGAAGAAGAAGAATATATACTAGACTAGAACCCCAACTTTGACACAACCACCTAATGATGATCCTAGACCTTCCAACATTGCCTCTTCAACCCTTGGCAGATAGATACTAGTACAATTTGTACAATAATGTATTTACAATGACTAAGTACAATGATACCTTTACAATGATTGTATGTAGTGTTGCCCACTTGAAGACTTCATATGATGAACTTCTTGCTGCTGTTATGCACCTTGGCTGCTGCTCTTGTCATGCTACCCTCTTCTGCACCTTTCTTTGCTTTGCTGCCATAGGAATTTTGGTCCTTTGCAACCCTTGACAACACATGATCTAGCCTTTTCTTACCTTCTAGGAGCTCGATATTGAATCTGGTGTATCTCTATTATTTCAGATCCTCAATATTTGATTTTCGGTCATGTAGTATTCCTTTGAGTCGTCTTTCCAATGCCACAAGTCTGACCCAATTTTGATTCTTCAAGAGATAGTTATACCCAATATCTCACAATGCCCTAATTATGGACTGTTTCAGTAGAGCGCACTTGTATGGAATTCCACGTGTCTCTGTTTCTTCATTTGGCTTTGAAATTGATAGAGAGAAACGTACAGACTGTGCACTATCCGCCACTTTTTACGGAATTCCAATCCAATACTCAGAGAGAGAGTTATGATTATTTTACCAAGGTCACTTCTTTGAGATGAATTTCAAGAGCCTGCAAAAACCCTGACTTCCACAGATCATATCTCCAAAAATATTATGTACCTTGATCTGAAATTTTTACTGAACCTTCCTCAGGATTTCAGCTTCGCCTCATAAAAATTTCAGATTCTGAACCTTCGTAGAAAAACAGTTAGAGCGAAAATTCCAAGATGACCTGTTTCAAATGGCGAAATCCCTTGCCTAAGGAGGAAATGAAGATCACAATTTATATAAATGCTTAAGTTGAGAGGGGTTTCAACAAGTGAACGTGGGAGGGATTTTAGGAGCTTAAAAAATATTATTTATGACTTTTCAATGACCCATGCCCCAACCCCATGGGGTTTTAGCCCACTAACTGGGGGTACAAACTTCAAACATGAATATCTCTCAAACCGTGAAGAATTACATGGCGTGCCATATATCAACGGAAACATATCGATAAGTAGGAACCATCAAAATCATTATTCACCCATAATATATTAATTTTTTAGGTCAAAATTCCCATGAAATATTTGGTTAGCCCATGGTGCTGCTTGGGTTGACATCAATGACAACTGCTGATCAACAGATAGGTCTCCAAGCACTTGTTGACTGCCTCTGTTTGAACATCGATTTGAGGATGATAAGCTATACTGAGTTGGATTTGTGTGCCCTGGAGCTTGAAACGTTCCTGCCAAATTTTTTTGGTGAAGGTGGGACAAGGAGGGGTGGGTGAACCATTCCCGACGAGCATCTTCAAGCTAATCTGATCGGGGTAGAGAGAGTGATAAAAGGGTGCCTTCATCCTCAAATTGTCGTGATAAGGCATCAACTACTACAATTTCATGTCCCTTTTTATAATGATTTCATAATCATATCCCAACATTTTTTCAGCCATTTATTTTTTTTGTGGTGAGGATAGACATTGCTCTAGAAAATATTTTAAACTATGATGGTCAGTACGGATTTGGAGTTGTCTCCCCAATAAGTATGGGCACCAATTGTTGACTGCATGTAATATGGCCATTATTTCTTTCTCATATGTGGATTGTCCCAGATGTTTGCCACTGCGTTGTTGACTAGTGAAGGCCAATGGTCTACCTTCCTGCATTAATATTACACCAATGCCCGTACCAAAAGCATCACATTCAATCCCAAAATATTTGGTGAATTCAGGTAGAGACAAAACTGGAGTGGAGCAGATGGCCTGTTTGAGAGCCATGAAAGCCTGTTGTGCAGTGTCAGTCCATAAGAATGAAATTTTATTTAGAGGATTAGTTAGGGTACGTGAAATACATCCATAGTTGTTGACAATTTTGTGATAGTAACCTCTGAGACCTAAGAATCCCCTCAAATTATTCAAGGTTTTGGGTTGGGGCCAATCCTGCATTTCCTGAATCTTCTTCGAATCAAACCTTACTACATTGCATCCCAAAATGTGCCCCAAAATACTCAACTTATTCCATTCCAGAGGAGCACTTAGATATTTTGACAAACAATTTATGGTCTTGGAGTAATTGTAGTATTTGGTCAACATGTTGAAGGTGCTTATTCTAAGTGAGACTGTAGATGAGGATATCATCGAAAAACACCAGGACAATTTTCTGAGATAAGGTTTCATAAGGTGGTTCATGAGGCTTGAAAAGTGAAGGGAGCATTACAAAGACCAAATGGCATGACCAAGAATTCATAGTGTCCTTCATGAGTTCAGAAAGATGTTTTGGGGATGTCAACTTCCTTCATGCATATTTGATGATAGCTAGAGCGGAGGTCGAGATTGGTAAAGAATTTAGCACCATGGAGTTCATCAAGCAAATCATCCATCACGAGAATAGGGAATTTTTACTTTATAGTGAGCTTTTTAAGGGCCCTAAAGTTAGGAAACATGCACCATTATTCATCATTATTTAAAACCATGACTACAGGAGATGAATAAGGGCTCGTGTTGGGACGAATAACCCCTACTTCTAGAATCTCCTTGATGATTTTTTCAATCTCATTCTTTTGGGAAAAAGGATAGTGATATGGAAGAACATTTGGCATTTGAGCTCCTAGAACCAGAGGGATTCTATGATCATGCTCACCCCAAGAAGGGGGAAGTTCTTGTGGTTTTTCAAATAATCACTGATGGCGATCTAATATATGTTGCATATCTGGATGAATTTGGGGAGGGGTGGATTCAATGGCTTGGATGGCATTAAATTGGGCCATGACCCCATGACGGCCCTTTTTTTAAATATTCTGCATTCTATGTGAGCTGATGATAGTAGGAGCACCCGCTTGGAGTCCCCTCAGTGTATGAGTGTGGCCTTCCTACTTAAATCTCGTATATAACTCTTGGAAATCCATTGTGATAGGGACGAGTGTGCGAACCCATTATGCACCTAGGACAATGTCGCAACCACCCATTTCAATGGAAAAAATATGGGCTTTAAGGTGATAATCCCCCATTTGAAGCTTAATGTTTTCACAGTGGCCCTCACATTTCATGCTCCCCCCATCAACGATGATTACTTGGAAATTAGAGACGGCCCTTATAAAATAATGGGTTGCTTCCGCTACCAGCTTATGGACAAATTTATGAGTAATTTCGCTATCAATCAACACCAGTACTAGTATATATTTAATGAAGCCATGGATTTTAAGATTTTGGGGTGAAGAAATTCTAGCCAAGGCATGTAGTGATATAATTGGCTCATCTGGCGAAGCTATGAGATCCTAGTCTAGTTCTATTTGAGTGTCACTCGCTTTTTCCTCATCCATGTTAGGGTTGAGGGCTTCCTCTGTTGTATTTTTTTCAGTGGAATCAATTTGGAAGAATTTTGGTTCCTTTCATTTATTCCCTGGGGTGTACTTATCATCACAGTAGTAGCAGAGACCTTGTTTTCATCGTTCGACCATTTCTATCAGAGACACATTCTAAACCTTTAGTGTTTGGGTGGGGCCCATGGCCTGGGTAGGACGTGGCTTTGCAACAAAATTCGGGCGATTAGATTGAGCGTGTAAGGAAACTTCCACCTCTAAGGCTTTTTGACATGCGTCCAACCAAGTAGAGGGGTGGTTCATCTAGACATGGGCTTGGATTGCTTCCTTCAGGCCACTCATAAAACATTCCAAATAAAAGGCATCTGATAAGCCTTTAGTTCTGATGGCCAACTTTTCAAAAGCATCCATGTAGTCCTTGATTGTACCCATTTGTCAGAGCTCAGTGAGTTGTCCCAAGAAATGAGAATCCCAATCAAAACGCTCACAAAGGGATTTTCAAAATACGTTCCAAGATATCAGAAATGGGTAAAATTTCTGATGCCAGTACCACCATTGACATATTTCTTAGTCCAAGTAAATTTCTCCCACTCTTATTTTAGTTTCTTCGTCATGGATATTATTAAGGAGGAAGTACTGTGTCATTTGAGCCAGCCATACCGTCGGGTTCAAGCCATCAAATTTGTACATGTCTAGCTTGGGCACCCGTTTACCTCGAAAATTGGGACCCTCCATGGAAGTGAAGGTGATGGTTGGATTCACCTTCTTCATATCCTTCCCCACGTGTGTCTTCCTTGCTACGTGACGTCAACAGAGACATAGCTTCCTGGATTTGGCCAAAAAGTGTATAAATTTGGGTCTCGAGGCTGTCGATTCTTTCGTTCACCTTCTCTACAACCATTTCTTGTGAGTGAGTTCCTTACATGCACTAGCCCAGATTTGGGACCACATGAAAAAATGTGGGTTGGTAAGTGAATGGTACCACTACGATCAGCTTTTCGTCTTGAGTCTTATGGGCTAGGTCTCCAGAAAGCATCCCAAAATGGCTCCATATTTTTTTAATTTTATTATTATTATTATTATTTTATACTCCGAATGTATTTTTACTCCCCGCTGATCAATACTGTAGTGGAAAAATACCCAAAATCTTGATACTGCCAAATGTCCTCCGAAAATCAAGCCTGGACTAGAGTAGTTGGACCTAGATGTCTGGGTACTGTCAAATTTGCCGCAAGAATCAGATAGATAGACAGCGTTGGCGGATCAAAATTGGTATATCTGAGCATGATAGATAATAACATCGAGCTTTAGATATATGTGGAAAATATGGTCACAAGGAGTGTCAGGTGCTACAAAACGCAATATACATAGGGGTCCAACAATTGTACTCGGCCCAATCTTTCAGGGCACCAACTAAGGAGGATCGACCGTACCCTTAGCCGTACTACACGACTACCTTGTTGTACGTGCGAGTAATCTCCTTGAGTGTTATTCTCAGTGTACTGTAGCAGCAAGATGGCTGACGGCTAAACTATGGTTAGGTTTCAGGGTTTCCTTGAGGGGCTTCCTATATACTTGAGGGTACGTGGAAGCGCAGTCCATTCATGGTTTTTTCTAATGCGCTACTACTCGAAGGGGTACCCATAAGGGTTACAAGGAAGTCCAAAAAACATGACCACCTCTTGTAGCTCCTATGTGCATACTTCTCCAAATCAAGTTTTATGCGCTCAACGACAGATCCCATGGTTTAAAGACGTCAGAACACGTCTCTAGCCTAAAAACAATTCTGCGAAAACTAGAGGTCCCACTGGCCCTAGAAAGAGCTTTGATACCAATTTTTATGCACTTGACCTATTAGATAAGCCAGAATAGAATAAATACAAAAAAATAGCTGAGACATATAGATATCACCAGAAAATTGACAAGTGACAAAGATATTTCATTATGCATAAGCAAGATACACTATTCACTTGCCTCTTTGAGGGGGAAACCTCCAACAGAGCAAAGCTCAATTACACTATGACACAATACTTTTTCCTTTTATATAATGCCATTTATAGCCTAATGACATCCAAAACCCTAACTACTTGTGGTCCCTGACATAATCATCGGTTAACCACCTTATTTATTAACTAAGCCTCATTTATAACTAATTGTAGTCCCTTTTCTAGAATGTGGGTCAACCACTTACAATTATTATTAATGCGGATAACATCTTATGGGATTTATTGACTCAACCAACTAACTATGACTCAGACTAGGCCCTTATGGGCTTATTACATAAATAAAGGGGTTAGGGTTGGACCCTAACAAAAATCCACTAGGATGAGTTGTCATATGGGCTCAACTATAGGCCAATAAAATCACCATATGTTATTGTGTTGTAAGCCACATTCGCCCGGCTCTTTGATTTAGTCACTCCATAAAAAATATCTATCGAGTTTGGAAAAAGTGTCAAACTGTGACCACTTAAACCATTCCTCCAATTTAGCTCTACAACTTTGACTTCTAAGGTTCTTGAACTTTGACTAGAAATAACTTATTATCCAAGAGGGAATTTTTGGACTTCCATATACCGTTGTAAATCTCTTTCTGAGTTCTATCCATCTAGGTGGGTCCCAAGTCCTCTTGAGATTGTCTACTAATTTGAAAGTAGCTTTAAAGTTAGTGCACCTTCTCCATATTTTCCTTTAACATGATTTGAACTAATCTTCATTCTTATTGCAATCATCGAGTCTACTTTTGCTTCATCTTCTTAAACTTTTCCGTCAATGAAAACATATTTATAACATAATTCTCTCCTAACGAACGAATAAGGGCTCTAAGTGTGCCTGTTTTTTATCGAGCATCTAAAACATCTTATCATTAACCATACACTTAGCCATATTCCCTTGTTTGCAATGAAAAACAATGTCTATTTGTTCTCCCTAAATTCGACCATGAAGAACCAAGTAATAGTTACCATTCAACTTAAGTAGCTTCTACATAATATTAATGAAGGTCCCATCAAAATCATAGTTGGCGTGCAATGAGTCATCATAGATCAACATTCTCATTCTTTTCCCCATTAAAATATTGATTGTAACCACTAGTGCATTAGTAACCATGCTTGTTTTACCACGCTTAAAGGTGAGCATGTACTCGCTTGAGATGTTCATTCATTTAACTGTGTTCTCTTTTCCATGTTGGCTCCATCCTACACCACCTCTTACCTCATCATGTGGTCATGTGTAATACAAACCATAAACTACCTGGGCATCCGTGCATGGAATTTGGGGCCCTCTATCCACTATTGCACACCTATATTCAATTTTATTAAATACCTTATCATGATTCATTCCAGCCACTACATATTGTCTAGTAGTCGAGGCTTTCACTTTGTTTTCAATATTCATGGAGAAATTTGATTGTCAACCACATTACCATTTATTTCTAGATTTCCTTTCTTCAGCTATATGCCCCTGTAATCCATCTCATCTACCATAGTATTGAGTTGTCTAAGCATGTGAAATAACTTAATCTTCCTAAACTGGTTCATTTGGAGAGATGTGATTCATAAGTAGAGATTCCACACTTCTACCATCTTTTTTCTTTGTCCAAACTTTTTTATGGAAATTAACCAATCACTAATCATAGTGATTATGGTTTCTCTCTTGTTGTGAAGTCATTTGAGACCTTGCCAAAGCGCCCAAAACTCAACTTGGTTATTTGAAGCTCCCTTAAGACCCCAAGCAAACATGTTTCCCATTTGTTCATCGAGATTTCGAAGGACCCCTCCTACTTCTATCACCCCGGGTTCCTTTTTGAAGCTCCATCAAAAAATGAAATTACCCATTTCCTTTGTTGCATCCAACCTTCCTGTTCATCTTTGCTTATTCATAGAGTGTAATTTCTTTGAACTTGTGGCTTTTTAGTGAAGCAACTAGTATGAGCATCCCCTTTTAAATTTCAAATCCACTCTATTTAATTTTGCATCAAATTTTCAAAAGTGTTATCCTTGACTCCACATGCGCTCAATCCTCCACTAGAAGAGTTATAGTTATACTATCCATAGTCTACATCTTTGGATGGGAATTATTGGATATTTCTTCATCTCTAGCAAGCCAAATTTTCCAGCATAAGTATTTGGTGTTGTCTCCTAGAAATTTCTAAGAGTTGATTGATTCATCATTTTTCAGGGATACATTTTTCTCCAATGTATGAACATATCATTCCGTGAAATTGGAATATCATTGAGCTAAAATACCTTCCCCGGCATTGTTCGTAAAACTTGCTTGGTAAAATTACGATTCCTGAAAAGGTGATCAATAGTTTTCTCCACCCCGCAACACAAGATACACCTAGAGGACCCTGTATATTTATTTTATTTAAATTTTCCACTATTAATAATTTAATATGAACTAGAAACCAAAAAAATGCATTAAATTTTGGAATCCCATCTCCATATTAATTTTCTTGAAACGCCACAACTACTTAGTGAATCTATTGAAAACAAATCAAATAGACACTGAAACCAAATTTACTTTCACCAAGATACAAAGTTTCTTAATGATCATTATGCAACTGAAAAATACCAAAGATAAAAAACACATGCACACAAAAATTGGCATGCTTGTTTTACCTAGGAAACCTAAAAGGGAAAACTTTCTTTCTTTATTGTGGTATTTTATTGATTTTTCTTCAGAAATTGTATCTATTACAAAACAATCAGTCTCTAAGAAAGAACTAGGCTTCTCCTCGATAATATGATATTCTACAATTGATCTCAGTCTGCCTTGATCATTTCTTGATCTTGACCCTACATACAATTTTTCCCATACTAAGTAGCCTTGATATGCTCTGCAAATCCTGATCCCCTTAGCTCCATAATCCTTGCACACTAGAAGCACTTATTTCCTTCCTTGCACACTAGGATCCCATTTCCTAGCACACAAGAGCTCATATTTTCTTGTGCACTAGGCTCTTATTTCCTTGTGCAAATCTCATATTTCCTAGCACACAAGCCTCCTATTTCTAATCGCACTTTTGGCTCCTAAATCAGTGTGCACTTTCTCCTCAATAATGTGCACTCCACACACACAAAGAATGTTTCACAATCTTGTGAATTATGTACCTTCTTCCTTCTATTTATAGAAATAATTTGAACATGCAAGGAGGCCTAGTCTTTAGTTGTGATTGTGAGCTACTTGAGATTTCAACTTTTTCTCTCTCCAATCAACACTAAAGACTTAACTCGTTCTAATTGAACTTGTAAATTCCACCTTATCCTATAGTCTAACTGAAGAAGACTCAAACTAACTGAAGCTCCAACCTACACATGAAAACTTGATGATCATTCTAGTAAACTGGAAATAATCTTATTGTAACTTAATTCTATCTCATGAACTTGCATCCATGCTAGAGAAAGTCTAAGTCGAGGCCTTCATTAGCTAAGGCGCAAGCCAGAATACCTTCCATCGCTACATTTTCAACACTCCATGCCATATATTATTTCATATCAATGATGGATTAAGCGTATTGTTGGAAAGCTTATTGTACCCTTCTTTGACAATGTAGTTACCTTATTTGGAGCATAACTATGTTCTTTTATCTTCCATGTTTATTTCCACAAGAGATTTTCCTTTTAATCGTTGGTTTAGAACCTCCCACTGACCTTGCTCATTGGGGTATATTGTCCAATTTCCATTGTTCCCATTCTCCAAATTCCCCACTCCATGGAGAGATATCAAATAGATTTTTGTAACCTTCTACCTCCATCCAAACTTGAAGCTAACTTAGAGAACTATCACCCTCCATCGAGCCTATTCCTAAAATATTATCCAACAAAATTTGTATTGTCTTGCCATTACCTAGTTCCTAACCTAAATTTTATTTTATTAACCCTTCAACAACCTTACACAAATTCCATATTCTTGATCTCACTCCCTCCCAATATAAAATTCCAATTTGGATGATGATCAATGTGCTAAAATATTTATTTATGAAAGCCCACTTCCAACATTCATTACCTTTGTTGATTAGGCGCTAGATAATCTTGTCTCCGAGTGTAATATTCATTAATTGTGAATATGTTAGAGTCAATCTGCCATGGTTTTTGGAAGACATATGGTATTCCAATTGAGTGAAATATTCATTAATTGTGTTTCTTTTAGAGCCAATCTACCATAGTTTTTTGGAATACAAATTTTATTCCAAATGAGTAAGTGAAAAAAATTGGTATTTCTCATTCCTTCTTACCATAGAAACTTCGAGATCAAAACATTGATTATGTTGACAATTTATTTTGGGGCGAGAATCCCAAAACTGAGCTAGATTGGGAGTGAGGGTAATACATATTTGATCTGGACTTCTCTTCCGATTGATTCCAACCAACATGCACCCCAAGCTTGGATTTTCTTTTTTATTTTCTAAATTTTTTCCTCCCATTCCTCTAGAGAAGTTCCACCTAACAATATTGGGACCCCAAGATATTTAAAGGCTCATCATTTAGCAGAATAGGGGAATTTGAGAATGGATGATATCATCCTCAACATATTGTCTCGACATTTCCAGCCATAATGTTGACATTTTCAATTCTTCATTTTTCCTTTAGACATTGCTTGATATATATCTAGAATCTTTTGAGTCTTCCAATTATCACTTTTGAGGCTCCTCCAAGCAAAAAGGTCTCGTCTGCAAATTAATAATGATTCAAAGCTTTTACATTTCTTATTATGGATATACAACTAAGTTAGCCATATTCCATTTCCATGTCTAGGTTCCTTCTAAAACTCTCTACTATTATAATGTATAAAGAGGGGAGAGAGGGAATCCCTTCCTCAAAGGCATTGTTGATTGAAAAATGTTCCTTAGTTGATAATTTATTAGAGGGGCTATCTAGGGCACAATAATGCAAGCATTGATCCATCTAATGAAATTTTGTTTGAAACCCAGCCTTTCCATTACCCTGAATAAAAATGAAAGCTTGAATCAGTCGATAATGTTTTCCATGTCGATCTTTATGACTAATTGTTGTTCCCTACTTGCAGTTAATGGGCTTCGATTCTTTTAGGATGAGAGCCATAAATATTGAGTCGGCAACTCCTCTAATTTTTTCCTTCTTCATTATCCAACATAACATTTTATAGAGATCATATTTAATTAAATTCCATAATAGTTTATAAAAGTTTATCGAGAACCCATCTGGCCTTGGTGCTTTATCTTACTCCAAGTCCCAAATAGCCTAGACTACTTCTTCTTCGAAGATATATATATATATATATATATATATATATATATTTAACAACAATGAGTACTCTTTGTATTAATTTTGCACTTGGTAACGTCAAAATACACGAGAGATTTACAATTCATATCCAACCATGGGCTTCAATTTTGTCATTTTCAAACTGATAATCCATGCCTAATTGTCCCTGGTCACTACAAAAATAAGCAGTACTCTATTTCTTCTAATATATTCTACCCAAGAAAATTGAGACAAAGCAAAGCACAGAAAAAACCATGAATTACATTGGAATTTTAAGCATTAAGATAAGCAAGGAAATTTAAATCAATGCCCGAGTTTTCTATTTTTGAAGGGGTTATTTGTTCTTCTAGGAGGGTGCTTGACTTGGTCATCTAGAGTTGGAGATCCTCGATCATGTTGCGCAACACTCTGACCTCGTCCTCAAGCCTGACAATCTACTTGAATTTGGCCTCAATTGCATCATAGTTTTCACAGGCTACCATGTTTTGGCGATGCAATAGGACCTTAAGGTCAAAGAGCTCTGATTTTATCTCAACAAGCTCCTGGCCACATTGGACACATACCGCAGAAGTCGGGGGAACCAAAATATGATGCTTTCGACCCATAGCCAAATTCTTCACGTCATTTTCCACCACCTGACCTAAACATGCACGTCGGTTGCCCCAAGTTCCCAAATCCATCCTCTCATAGTGCAATTGTAATTCAAAGCATGCACAGAAGGTGAAGAAGAGGAAATTCAACTCACAACTTGGATTATCCTGTATTGAAACCCACAAAGCTCGTTGGGGCAAGCTAGAGCACCCAAGTAGGGAAACATCGTCCAAAAGAAAAGTTGCAAACTTAAGCCTCAGAGGCTTTCTCAGACTCTTCTCTCTGAGAGGATGGAACCCAGTCCTACCATAATTTCAAATGATAAACAGAATGGGAAATTGAAGACATCCCAAATGAAATGTATAGTAGTTGACATGAATATATCCTGTGCGATGGATCAGAGAAAAACTATGCCCTCCGGGATCCTAATGTGGCGCCATGATATTCCTAGGAGGATAGAGAGCTTCAATTACTTGCAACAAGGAGCTCTAGTGGTTGGATTGTCTCTTCAGATCTGGAAGAGTAAATGCAGCACGAAGGATGAGAGGGCTTGCATGGTGAACAACTTCAAATTCCTGTGATAATACTTGAGCCAAGAACCAAACATGAAGACTCCCAAACTTAATTGTGGATCTAGCCCAGGTAGCGTCACGTGGAGGGGAGAATGAGGGTTGCGCATCAGGAGAGGAGGCAATGCTTCATCATGCAAGAGAGAGGGGAGGGATAGAGTGACCTCACAATAATAACAGTCAGTCGAATGGGAGGGGAATAATAAGATGCCTTGGGATCAAGGACAATATTCCATAAATTCCAAGGATAGGAGGGGCTAAGGGAGGGATGCATAAAGGGACTAGGCATGGGGGTAGTTAGGGGATGGGAAAAAAACCAAGGGCCCATTGGTTTCCAATTTTCCTTCCTTAAGCGGCAAGCTATGTTTTCCATCGAGCCAGCCTATGAGTTGAGGTTTTTGAGAATATGATAGACTCACAAACTATTAAAGGAATGGAGAATACTTTGAGCACATTGGAGAGTCTAATTTAGATGATTTTCTTGAGCAAGCTGGGAGGCAGTTCTTAAATTACTTATGACAAGGAAAGAGTCTCCCAAAAATTTTGTGTTTTCAATTTCCCTCTTATGGGCTAAGATGAGCCCCATATACAAGCAATAAACATTAGCTTGATTATTGGTCCTTCTACCTAGACCCCAAACATATTTATCCATTATTATTCCTTTGAGATTATAGAGAATCCCTCCCCCTCCTGTCACCCCTAATTCCTTTTATTATATTGACATTTTTTCTTTCATCAATTAATATTGGAAATATTCCTATAAATTTATCGATATCATCATTGTTGACCACCCCCTCCTCGGTGTAAATATTCTTAAAATGACTTGAAGATTTGTTTTTTTATATATTCCTCAAAGTTCATTTTCCTTCCCTATTCATCCTCGATTTCCCTGACCTTGTTCCTATACTCCCTTGCCTTAGTCTATTTGTGAAAGAAGGTTGTGTTTTGATCTCCAAAATTAAACCATAGTCTTATTTATTTTAAACTCCAACACTCTTCTTCCTCCCAATTGCATTTAAATATTTCATTAGATAGGTCCCTTTCTTCCATTAGAAGTTGCTTTGTTATCTACATTGTTTCCATTTTTATGTATGAATTATTCAAATTTTATGTTTCCTTAGTTTTCTTTTTGATTGAGAGGAACATATTTGGTTTTGGTCCGGTTTCTTAGTTCTGATTTGAATTTCCTTAGTTTTGACTCCCAAATAAAGGTTGGGGATTAATGAATTGAATTCAACCAAGCATTATGAATTAACTCAACAACACCTTCCTCTTTTATCCATACTAGATAAAATCAGAAGGGAAGTGGGCCTAAATTCTCTGTCTTTCATCTAGAGGAAAATTGGCTTATGATCAGACTCATTGTTTACTACAGTTTTGGAGGTTATATCCCACCCATCAATCAACGAATCAGTTTGAACTATAAATTTGTCTAGTCGCGTGATGATGTGACTTGGTCCTGCCCTTCTATTGGACAAGGTGAATTTTCCATACTTTGGGACTATGTCCACCATATCGCATTCAGGGATTTGATCCTCTGTTCATTCTCTCATTAGATCCCTTACAATATTTCCACCCTATTTTTTTGTCAAGTATAAAGTCAAATTTAAATCTCCACCCACAATGTTGCCTTTATTCTGTCCTTCCTCTTTAAGTTGGATTAATTGATCCCAAAAGTTTTGTTTTTCCCTATAATTTACTTGTGCATACACATTTTCTATTACAATTACTTTCCTAGTATTTATATGTTGTAAAGCTACGGCTATTATATTTGCTTCAATCATTTTATCTATTAATTTATATTGATCACTATACAAAAATAACAAAGTTACCAACTTAATGAGAATTGCATTGAGTTCTTGTTTTTTTAAAGGTCGCAAAAGATCATGATTTTCACGTTAATTTTTAAAAGTGTTGATGTAGCATCAGCGTTTTTTCTTGGAGCATATTTTTTACACTTTAGATTTTCTTATGTATCAATTATGTACATTTTTTTTAATGTTAGTGATTTTCATGTTGATTTTGAAAAGTGTTGATGTAGCAACAAGAGCTTTTTTTGGCAGGGCTTATTTTTGACAATTCAAGTTTTCTTATGTATTAAGTATGGATATATTTTCTTAAATGTTTGTGATTTTCATGCATATTTTAAAACACGTCGATGCATAATCAACCTTCTTCTTCTTCTTTTTCAGGGGCATATTTTTGACACTTTAAATTTTCCTATGTCCTAAGTATGCACAATTTTTTAAAATGTTGGTTATTTAACAATTTTCAAGTTTCCTTATTCATCGTTTTTCATCCTCGGATATTTGTTTTTGAAGGGTTTTTCAAGCTTGCGTTTTTTTTTTTTGCAGTGTTTTTTCAAAATGAAATTTTCTATTTTTTGCAAAGTTTAAAAAAATAATAAATTAATATTTTGAAGACATGATTTTTTACATATTTATATATCATTAATTAATACTTCAATACACATAAAATAATTGTCACTAAAAAAAAAATTATGCACTTGACAAAAAATAAACTTTTTCATATATATAATTAAAAGGATGTGTATTTCAAAACCTTTTCCCTAAAATTGACATGTTAAATAAATTATTTTTATGCAAAAAAATTGAATTAAAAAATTTGAAAAAATAACAAATTTTATGAATTTTATGTCCAAAGATGATAACAATTGAAGTATTTTTTTCCAAAAATAATGACCCACATAAAATTTTAAGTTAAAGTAACCAAACAAAAGTTTTGAAAAAAAATAAGATAGAGTTAACTCAAAAATAAATCAAAATAACAAAATAAAACTAAATTGTTGAAAAAAATATTGGCAAACAAACCAAAATTAATTAAAATCAAAAAATCAAAAGCTTGTAAAACAAAAATTGAAAAAAAATAAAAAAAATTATTTAACAAAAAAAGGAAAAAAATTAAAAATTAAAAGATAATTATAAGCATGTTTCCAAGCCTCTCCTACATCTTCTACAGACCTCTTTGGACTGTTGCGCTCCAAAGTAGGCAACGACAGAAGGCTCAAGACTTCTAGATGGAAGACACCTCACAAGGCTACAGGCAATGGATCCACACAAGCAGATGGCAAGATAATTGGAACAATGAAAGCCATACTGAGATCTGGGAGGAGCTCCACATGAAAAGAAAAATCCAGATAAAAACAGGGCCTGATATCCTTCGTTGGGGGCACATGCCCAGCGGTACTTACACAACCAAGGAAGCCTACAACATCCTCCATCAGTAGGATCCAAGAACAACCGACAACATCTGGAGAAAGATCTGGAAGGCCAATTTATGGCCCAAAATAGCCACCTTCCTGTGGCCGCTCAGTAAACGACGCATCCTTACATGGGAGAATCTCTTGAAATGCGGTTTTGCAGGGCCCTCTAGATGTCCTATTTGTCAAGTCAACTCGAAAACCATCGACCACATGTTGGACCAATGTCCTCATGCCAACTCTCTATGGGACAGAATTTTTGTCTTATACCGTCGGTCCAACCGTGCTAGAGGTAACATCATTCAAACCATCAGCAACTGGCAGGACAATCCTTATACCAGTAACCTGTTGAATAGATTATGGCAAATCACTCCAGGCATCCTCATTTGGAATATCTGGAAGGAGCAAAACAATCGCATATTCAAGGACAAGGCTTCTACACCTAATCAGCTTTGGGACATGATTCACAACAACCTCACTGAAACTCTGGCTTTAAATACATGGAGTAAGGAGGACTTACCCATCATGGCAGCTGAATGTCACATTTGGAACAACTGACAAATGAGTCTCAATACTCCCATGGAAATCGCTCCCAAAAGTGGGGGCAGATCTCCTGCCCCAAATACCTGGTCGCCTCTCCTCATGGGCTTCTTCAAATGCAATTTTGATGGGGCATATAAAGGTAACCCAGGAACAACAAGTTTCGGAGGTTTCGTCGGGAACACTAGTGGAGATCCTCTTCGAATCTACTATGGGAACATCGGATGGGACAACAAAAACTCTGTTGAGCTGCAAGGAATGATACGGGGTATTCAAATTTCCATAAAATTCCATTACTTCTCCCTGGAAGTGGAAGGAGACTCGCAAATAATAACTATGGCAGCCACCTGTATCCTTCAAGGCACGGCATCCTCAAAATTTTCCAACAGCTGGAGACTTGTCCACAAGCTCAAGATGTTGGAACTTCTACTTCACAATCACCGAGCCATCACTTTCGGTCATGTGTGTAGGAAATCCAATGTTGTTGCAGACCTACTCGCTAACAAAGGGGTGGAAAGTAACTGTGTACTACATCATTCCACCCTTGAGCAAAATGAAGATGAGGCACTTAGATAGAACTATCTCACCCTCATTCAGAAAGACCAGCTCCCCCCAGATGCGGGTGACACACCTAACACGAGTGAACATCAAATCTCAACTCATATGGACTGCGGAAATCTCCAACGCAATTCCCCACCTACAGCAGATCCAATTACTATTAATTCCTCACATGCTCCTCACAGAACCAGAGATAACGCATATCGGACAGGAATTGTGTCACCTAACCCTGATCATCACCTCGCCCACACTGCTATTAATTTCCATGATGTATAATCAGCATTGCAGCCACGCCTACCGCTCTGCACTTGCTCATTTTCTTGAGCTCCACACGCAGTACCATGTGAATATCATTCATTACCACACTTACAAACTTCATCCTCATACCTATTTATCCTCCAGACCTCTGCCACTTTTCTCCCTCATCTATTCTCTGTTGCATTTAGCTCTCCTCCTTCTGATCTGGACCCTCACTGATTCCAATCAGTTGCAAAGTCTCAGTCTCAGAGTGGAGCTCCGCAGGCTCCCTCTGCTTGTTGCTCTATACTTCACGCACCTGCCCCCCAGCCTCTACAGCCTCTCCAACCCCAGTGTCAGTCCTGCCTCCTCTCCCAGGTGTGCAATGGCCCCCAGAATGAGTCAACGCACTATTTGCGGTGGTCAGAGAGGGGCCCGCCCGGGTCATTACCATCGCGGCAAGGATAACCTCCTTGAATGGATTGAAGGCTCCTCGTCCACCACCCTTGCTAGCCATCAATCCACTCCCAGCAATGAGCATAATCCTCCAAGATATCAGCGCAAAGGGTAATTCGAGGCGCGAGGAGGTCCACCTCCTCTCCCAGAGAACCCTTTCTGCACCGCAGGTCGGCTCCCTCGAAAATTCATGCACAGGTTGATGAGGATATTGATATATAGATTATGGACTCCAATGGCATTTGGACAAAGGTTCCTGAAGGAGTAGACCCAGACTCCCCCATCATCTGCGCTCCTACAAATCTCCCCAAGCGAACTGCTGCCGAAGTGGAAGCTGTTGTGGAAGCGACCGTTGTGTAGACTCTTGCATGTCCCATCGATGAGGAGAATCCCCATTGTAGTGATGATGATGATGAATAATGTTTGCGCAGCTGTTCAGTTTTACTCTGTTTTTTTTTCATATGTGCCTACAGGGATTTTTTGTTATTTTCTACTCTCTAGCTCTTAGATGCATCAACGCTACTGCGCACAATGTAAGTTTCATTTTCAAGTTTTGTTTGGGCCAGCCTCCTCCCCCACGGCAGCCCAAAAACAATTCTACAAAGGCAGGGATCAGTTAAGCGCAGCATACCAACCCTACCTGTAGCATATGTATTTTTATGTTCTCAAAATTAATAGATTAGCACAACTTACCCAAAAAAAAAAATTACTTAAAAAAGAAAAAAGAAGAAAACAAAATTGAAAATAAAACAATTATGAAATAATAAAAAATAAAACAAATCGTTAAAAAAATTAAAGCATTACTAAAAATTTTAAAATAAATAAATAAAACTATAACTAAAAAAATTACAAAACAAATTAAAAAATAAATTATGAAAGTTTTAAAAATAAATTTAAAATAAATATATTGAAATTAAAATAAAAATTAAAAAAAATTGTTTAGGGGCACGTCGAGTACGGGAACCAACGACCCACTACCCCACCGCTAAAGGGTCGTGGCCAAGGGCGACAGGGGGTGACGCAAGTTAATTTCGAGAATCGAAAGCCCAATGCCAATGGCCCTTTGGCGTCGAGGTGGGTGGTGCAAGGATCCTCAACCCCACCGCCACTAAATTGATTTTTTACACTTTTTTAATTATTTTTTTCATTATTTAAAAAAATAAAAAATAAATTAATCAAGTTGTAAGTGTCCTCCTAATATGACTACGAGCTTAACCTTTAGCTTGAGAAACCATGACCCAGAGGCATCTAAGTGGTCAAAATCACACAGGATCACACCCAGCCTGGGCCACACCAGCCCTTAACATGACTGGCTTTTTTCCATTAAGTTTCGAATTAGTTAATTTCACATCACATAGTAACTTAATAGTACACCCCATCATCGTCTACTCTACGCCTCATGGGATTTTTCTTTTTTGTAAGCTTGGAAATACCTTTTCATTCATTTTCTTTCAAAAAGGATAGGTTAGAATCGGAAATCATATGGTTAGGTGGTCTCAACCTGCCCATAGGGAAACCAGATCTGTTGGCCACCTAACTGCATTATGTGCCATCCAAAGACATAATAATTTAAGCCTAACAAGCAATGCTAAATGTGTCTGAATATCCTTATACTTCCTAAACTCTAAATAAATTAAAAGGAAATTAAATTTTGTAGCATCTTCATGTAACAAAAGTAAAAAACAGAGATGAAACCATCATGCTATTAAGCATCAGAGGAATCCATGGGAATTGGATCGTTTTCACTAGAGCCTGTAAGCTCAGTTTGTGGGATGCATGGAATGTGCTTTTTGATGCGACTGAGACGTCCATTCTATTGTTGAAGCTGAAACTGAATCAGTTGAAATTCCTTATGGAATTCTGAGAATCCCTAAGCAGTCTTGGACGAATCCGAAGGGAGGTTTACCACCGATTTGGATATTATGTTTTTCATCATCCAATACTGAGTGGACCAACCTCTAGGATGACCGGGATCGGGCACCAAGTCTTGCCAATCTTCCATATC
Organism: Pinus albicaulis; assembly: GCA_034641835.2. Taxonomy (NCBI): domain Eukaryota; kingdom Viridiplantae; phylum Streptophyta; class Pinopsida; order Pinales; family Pinaceae; genus Pinus; species Pinus albicaulis. The sequence continues at coordinate 441,237,513 of CM076573.1, forward strand.
AATTTATGTATCTGCATCTCGATGGTTCAATTCAACTTTCCAACCCACAATGAGTTGACGAACCTGAGGTGAGTTTCCCTCATGGTAGGCATTGGATGCATCTCTAAAAATACGAGAGGTGGTTTTTCTTGGATGAGGGTGGGATTGATTTTCCTCACGGGTCTGCACTGGTTTCTTTCCACGACCGCAGGTACCCTGGGCTTGCTGGCCCTTCACCGAGGTGGAACGAGCCATGAGACAATTATAACTAGAACCCTTGACGATATCGATTAGAGACCAAAGCAATAGACCCTTGGATAATCAATGCACATCAACCTTGTGATTCCAAAACCCGCAATGAACATGAGAACATGTCAAGTTATTAAGGCAGGAGAGAAGAACACAGTAAGTATATCGAAAACCTACCCTGTAATGAGCAGCGAAAATGGATTGGAACAAATCTCGGAGCCCATAAAAATACAGTTGGGCCTTCCATGAGCGGCTCGGGATGTGGGCATGAGACAAATAATAACGAACCAAAAAAATGTAAACCCAAAATAGATGACACAATACATACATTGAAATATCACTACCAATGCCCCAAGGAATCAGATAGAGAGAATACATTATTCATCTTAGTTTTCCCCCTCAATATATTCCCATGCGAGAAAGTAGAATTCCAAAATATACAAAGATAAGAATGCAGAATACAAACAACCCCTCATAGGAATCGTCAATTTCCTTCCACAAACCACAATGAAACTTCCATCAAACATCAGATATCAGAATATGGCCCTTCCCCCATGTTATAGGTCAATTTGGGCACCATTCCCAATGACTTGGTTAAACTGGACATCATCCCCAGAACCGATGAATAGGGTCTATCATCCCCTATCATTTCAGTGGCTACATGCCCTAAGACAAAGAACAAGAACAAATCATCCATGACTTCCATTGCAAGGTTTTCAAGATTTGAAGTACATGTTATATCACCTATGAGCTCACCAATGCAGTCTCTCAAGGGACTAACTGCTTTTCATATGCAACTACCTCCATTCAAGGGTGCTCTGCAAAGCACTTCCCAACACTCAAGGGTGCGTTGGTCAATTGGGAGCGAAATTCTCATTGTTCCGGAATCTCCACATGGCCAGTGCATTCTAGAAGAGTGCATATGTGTCAAACTTTGAATCCAAGTGTCCATTCAACACCTCTGAGCTGGGAAACATGTTTTTCCTATTATTATAAATTCATTGGTTGTGAAACTACCTTCAGTTCATCTATAAATCGAGCACAGATCCTAGTGCTTGAGAAGGAAGAAATTTAGTAGAGAAATGTTGTTGGAATCTCAATTGAGGGTTTGATTTGAGTGATATGTTGCTGGAGAGATGTTCATTGTGATGAGGCTTGGATGATGCTGGAGTTGGTGACATCAAATCAATCGTTGGTTGTAACCTCCCCTTATATCTAGTAACAAAGATTGTTGCTTACTTTCCCACATATGTATGTGTATAAGCTTCTCTCTTTCATATTATGGATTTTTATCTGATGTATATGTTTCATGTCTCATTTATTTAACTGATTAACTTGAATAGCCATCTGTATATTGTGTTCTCTTTGTTGTTTAGTGTTCATTCTTGCAGGATATATTTTGGCGATCTAGCTTGGATTTGAAGCTACCGCAAAAGCGACAGAAGGAGAATAAGAAGCGCTTCGACTCCAAGTAAGTTTCTTAATCTATTTTGTGTGTCTATTTACTATTAGGAAAATTATTTGAAAATTCTTTAACCTGTTGTTCTAAATGCATTCCACCTCATTTAGGGAATAATGTTTTATTCGTAATCCATAATTCCGCATAACAAATTGGCGACTCCGCTTGGGAGTTTACCTTCATCCTTAGTGTATTTTGCCTCTGTTATCCACCTAGTAGCATCTACTCTCAATTATTATACTTTTGAAACAAATAATTGCAATAGAAGTGTGTCAGTAGTTTGATTTTTTTGTTCTCTGTTGCACCGAACGCACTGTTGGTCAAGACACAGTGCTTTGCATAGCACTGTCTCCCACTCAAGGGTGATTTGCAATGCACTGTCTCCCCTTAGAGACTGTGTTTCCCCCTAATCCAACCAAATTCCCTTTGAATTTTTCATTGTCATTGCTTTCAGTCTTTTGTTTGCTGTGTTTTCAACTGTCTGATTCCTCATAGAGACCAGTGAATCTACCTGAATCTTCCTCCTTTGAAAAGTAGGTTTGTTCAATGTCTCTTTAAGTGTTTTTATTTATCATTGACAAATCAAATTCAAATTATTTTATTGTTGCATTATATCCATTTGTTTTCATCAAGGAAATTGTCGTTAAATTCTTCATTTCCTGTAAGAAAAATTGTAGTTCCATTCTTCATTTTTCCTAAAAGAGAAGTTGTTGTTAATTTCATCTTTTCTCAATGAAGAACGCATTTGTTTTTATTGATTTGATTCATTTAGTTTCCTTTTTTCATTCACATTAAGGGGACTTAAAATAAAAACCAACATTTGCAAATAGTGGATTTTGTGTTTTGCATAGGAATAATTAGGAAACTTTCATATTAGTTTGTGCTATTTGTTGTTTTCTCTCAAAATTGATTGCTCTTTCCCTTTAGTAGCTAAGACTTTCATTGAAAAAGCTAAAAGTGAAAAGTTTTCTTATCATTTTAGTTTGCATTTTAGGAATTTCCATCACATCATCGCGATTAACCTTGAAAGGAAAATTGATAAACAAGATCAACTTAAAATTTACATCAATTTATCTAAAAAAGAATTGGAACAATAATGATAACATTTAGAAGTTCTAAGCTAGAGACGTGTTCCGGCATCATAAAATATAGCAGTTGTCATTAATTTTCAGCGATACATTTCGAGTGTGATACCTCACTCCACGTACGTAAGTATATCATAGCTCGTCCATGTACTTTCGAGTATATCGGGCGGTGTTATAGTACGAAAAGTATAAAGGGGTGCTCTCACTGTGCGGTTTCGCATCAAGCAACGTTTATATGGACTTGGGCCTCCACGTACCTTCGGGTATATTTGGGAGGACAACTTTAGGTTGTTATCCATCCATAGTGAACCGAGTCGATCGCCTTGTAAATTGTGATACACCGAACATAGCATTCGGGGAGATTGCCTGCCCGTACTTCTAGGTTCGCGAGGAGGTATTTTGCAGTTCACAGTTTCTTGGTAAACATTTTTCCTAACATTACCCTTTTATTTTGTTTATTTATTTTTTGTCATAAAATAAATCATTCATCGTGGAAGAAGAAAATCCCTTTCCCCGTCGTTTGCGTAGACTTGCATTTAAACCACCTTTACCACCAGAAGCTACTTCTGTGCGGCGAAGGTGACATCGCTCTACCGAAACCAGTACCTCTGGTGAAGCATCATATTCCCATATACCAAAGTAGGCACAATTTGTTTCAACAAATCCTGTTTCGTCTATTGTTGTCAAGACAAAGTCCTCACAGCTACCCGTGATCACGATCCATCCAATCAGTGAGACCATACCTCCTGAACCCGACGTTGTTCAAATGGAAGTTGATTCAGATCCTATCTCTTTTTTCCCAGAACATCTGCATGCTAAAGTTGAAAGACCAGAAGTTGTTCCTGTATCGGTCATCCCACATTCTATTGTAGCCATTGAGTCTCCCATATCGCGTAGTCAACCTCCTGAAATATACTTTGGGCTTGACAGTGAAATCCTTCCACCTAGTTTAATTTTGATTGAATAAATCCTACAAGACGAGACACCTTTAACTCCAACCCATTATGCGGAGTATCTTTACCTGTACGAGTATTTTCCTCAATCACCATCCTCTACTTTTGTTGATCCTGTTCCTATTCAAATTCTCGTCGATTCAAAAGGGTATACATTTGGTCAAGTAACCATGCCTGAACCAAAATCTTCAGTTGGACCCTCTATTCCAATTTCTTCAACATCTGCTCTCACTACATTGTCTATGTTCACAACCTCACCAGAGTCATATTTTCATGGTGGCCCTTTGGTCCCATCAGGTTATAAATATTTATCTAGAATTTTCTCTGGTGCATCTTCAAAGCCATGGACTTCACCAATGTCATCATCTGGTATTATAACTGGTAAACCTATAGTGAATACTGAATGGCTTGATCCTTTATATACATCATCAGGGCAATATCAAGTTGGTCCTTCTGGGTCTATTCCATCCAGTACCACGTCAACTGGACTCCCTGCATTTGGAGAACAATATTTTCCATCTTATTATCCTCCTCATGGTGGGGGGCAACCTTTGGTCACCCACTTTGACAGTACTCCGTCATTTTTTGGTCAACCTAATGTCGAAATGAATGTTTGTCAATGGCAGCCCACTCTGCCTATCCAACCACAAAAGGTTGTACACTCATATCAACCGGTTCAACCTGTTGCACCCACATCAATTCCACTTGTTAATACATCTTTACCCTTGTTACAGAATCAAACTATTGTACAACAACCATTTCAGGCGGATCCTTCAACTCAATACCCTCAAGTATTGGGCCCACAAACTCCAAATCCTTCGGCTAATTTACAACAACCTGTACCCGAAATCATTTATTCACAAGCTGGATTACTATATTATGGGATGTCACAACCACAACCAGATTATACCTATCCTTAACCGAATCCAATTTATCCTAATTTTAGCTATAAAATTGGTGGACAGACCCCTTGGCAGCCTCAGGCGCAAATGCCTCAACCTTCATTTCAATAAGTATCATATTCAGGTTTTGGTCAACAGAATCCTCAAGCGTTTTCTTATTAAAACAACCCCTATCTGGGTTACCAGTAGCAGATCCCTTATGCTGGTGCTCAAAGGCCTGTTGACCAAGCAATTCCATCATACCCTAGCTATGCTCAACCTGACCTTAATCGACAGTTTCCCTTTGTTACAACTTTAGAGTTACCAGATTTAAATCGCCTCACCAATGATCCAATCAACTATGCTCCTTGGTGGCCAGTGATACCCCATAAATTACCCTTGGATATTCCCAAGTTCAATGGAAACCCTGGGGAAGACCCGTCGACTCATGTTATGACTTATCATTTGTGGTGTTCATCAAACTCCCTGAATGATGATTCTATTCGGCTACGTATTTTCCAGCATACGCTCACTGGTCCGGCTGCAAAATGGTACATTGAGTTACCTAGAGCTTCTATTGATAATTTCACTGCCCTAGCTACTGTCTTTTGGACTCACTTCCAGTTACCCATATGAAATGAAACTGGAATGAAACTCTTGACTAATTTTAAACAGACTAATGCTACTCACATTTCTGATCATATTCATGAGTGGGGTCATCGTCGTAGAAAGGTTAAGACATTTATTCCTGATCATATCCTTGCTGAGTGGTTCATTAAGTCCCTGTTACCATCTATAACTGAGGATGTGGCTAAGGGTGGTGTCTTCACTAAAGAGAAGGTCATTTCTCTTGCCCAATATTTAGACTTGATTTATACTCAGTCTGGCATGCTCTACGAAAAAATTCCTAACGCGTCGCGATCAAATTTATTATTCCTCCTTCATCAAAGGAATCTCATGCTAGAGACGGTATGATTGGTATTACAAGCACACATCATACTACTGCATCTGATCCTGCACCTCTTCCAAAATTAATGTTGTGTCATTTGACAAAGGAAAAAGTGACAAGAAACCCGGAAGTAAGAAAAAATGGAAAATCTAAGAAAAAGCAAACTTCTAACTCGCAGGAAAGATAATCTAATCAATCGTCTAGAAATAGGAAACCTCATTATCCGTGCATAATCTGTAATGAGGGACACTTTGTTTTGGATTGTCCTCACCGCGCTGAAGTCTCAAAAATGATTAAGACTTCACATGCATCATCTGTGTTGATAGATCTGTTTTTGAATCCGGACAGAAATTTGGTTGCTACGGATCTAGCTTCTAGTTACCAAGTGATTATGCTATCTGTCACAAAACCTTCAACAGATATTTTGGTGTCAACACATAATAAATATTACGATATTCAGGCCACTAATCAACCTACTACCTCGACCACGAATCCTTCTACAGAATAAGTACCTCCTACTGCTATTCATGAATTGATGAGTAAGCCACCGAAGGGAGTCATTCATAAATCAACATATAATCCTTGAGCAAGAGCTGCTCAAAATTATAATATAGTTGAAGATTTGGCTCAATCCCCTTCAGCTATGTCAGCTCTTGGGGTATTACAAAATTGTCGCTCCTAGAAACAGGCTTTATTTTCAGCTATTGGTGGAATTGATCCAAATGATTCTAATATCATAGTCTTTAATCATACGAGCTATGTGCCGCAATTACCAGCAGAATTGGCATTCTCCATACAAGTAAATTTTCTCAGTCGCCTTTTTCATCGTACTATTATTGATGAGGGAGCATCTACGTGCATTATGTCTCTAAACTGTTGGAATTCACTTGGCTCACCACACTTATCTCAACCATCAACGACGTTGAAGGCTTTCAATGGACGTACATATAAGACTTCTGGTATTATTAATAACCTGCATGTTGAACTAGGGGGAAAAACAGTGAATGTTGACATTGAGGTCGTTGACGGACCCCTTGACTACAATTTTCTACTAGGAAGGCCATGGGTATATGCTATTATTGCAATTGTTTCTACATATTTTATAATGATCGCCTTTCCACATAAAGGTGTTATCACAGTCATTAATCTTCTATCCTTATTTCCCTCCACTTCACAGGTAACTGGAAGTGTTCTGTTTGTTCACGCACCCCAAATAGCACCTTAGAACATTGGTGTAGGACTCTTATAGGATTCCACTCTCATGGGAACCTTTACATTACCGCCGCCTGCAACGTCGGCATAAATTAGAAGTATAGAGACATGCTACATGATATCTTCCACTCCATCTGGCTTAAGGAAGAGTACGGGTGATTCTGGAATTGTTACATTGGATGAGTTTCTGCCACCCAACCCTATTGAGTAGGCATAGCAATCAATCTATCTAGCTTGGGCGGCGAATCTGAAATCATCATTTCCAGTTGTTTGGGTTGATCGTTCCTTATATTTTGGTACTCCATCTGATCCTTTTTCCTCAACTTTCTTGACAGATGAGAATATTTTAGAAACCATGATGTCAGAAGGAGAACCATGGGAATATTATCATCATCGTTCACATCTTCCTGATTATGAAGAAAATAATTTTAGTGAACTATATCACCCATCGATCAAAAATTCCTTTTCTAATTCTTTACCTATTAATTCAATCGATTCCGAGCGAAATTAGAAACCATTTCTATCATTATTTCAACCAAATCTGGCGTTGTATAAAATATTCATGTCGGCGTATCTTGTTCTCCATCAGAACTCAAAACATATCGTTCTCTCTTTCATGAATTTCGTGATGTATTTTCTTGGTCTTACGAGGAAATGTAGGCATAGATACTAGTATCATTGAATAAACTAATAATATGTATCATGATGTCAAGTCGGTACGTCAATGCATTCGTCCTGTTCATTCGAAGAAGGTTGTTGCCATTAAAGTAGAAGTTGAGAAACTTTTGCGTGTTGGTTTCATTTACCCTGTTCTGCTAATTGAGTGGGTTTCCAACATAGTTCCTTTCATGAAAAAACAAGGAACCATTAGAGTGTGCATCAATTATCAAGATGTTAATCTTGCTTGTCCAAAAGATAACTATCCTACTCCCTTTATCGACCAGATTATTGACGATTGTGCTGGATGTGAAATTTTTTCGTTCATGGATGGATTTTCCTTCTATAATCAAATCAATATCCGCCCAGTGGATCAACATAACACAACATTCATCTGTCCCTAGGGCACATTCGCTTATAGGAAACTACCGTTTGGTTTAATGAATGATGGGGCAACTTCTAAGAGAGCAATGGATTATGCTTTCAATGACATCAAGCACATTGTTCAACTCTATCTAGACGATTTGCCCGCACATTCAAGAAAGCGGACTGATCACCCCATGCATTTGAGAGCCATATTTTTACGTTGTCGACACTACAAAATATGTCTCAATCCACATAAAGGTGTGTTTTGTGTTGGTTATGGTCGCTTGCTTGGATTCTTTGTCTCAAAAGAAGGAATTCGAATAAACCCATTGAAGGTTTAGGCCATCCTTGATTTTCCTGAGCCATCAAATTTACTTCAGATATAGAAACTTCAAAGAAAGGCTAACTTCCTAAGGAGGTTCATACCCCACTATGCCAAAATGGCTAAAGGATTTACTCGACTCCTGAAAAAGGGGTTCCCTTCCATTGGGACCAAGTTGAACAAGCTTCTTTTAATGCTCTCAAGGATACTCTTGTTCGAGCATCATTAATGTATCCCCCCAATTATTAGAGTGATTATTTCTTATATTTCGCCGCAGCTGATATGACCATTAGTATGGTATTGGTCCAAGTAGAAAATGGGATAGAAAATCTAATCTATTATTTGAGCCATAATCTCAATGATACAGAAGTTAAGTATTCATACATAGAAAAGCTTTCCTTGGTAGTTGTTCAAGATGTCCAAAGATTTCGCCACTATATCGTGTTCTGAAAGACCATTGTCATTTCAGATTACAACCCCGTGACTTATATATTATCACATCAATTGCTGGGGGGAAAGTATTCGAAATGGATTGTCATTTTGCAGGAATTTGATTTGGAATTCATCAAATCCAAGTCAAAGAAGTCTTTAGTTTTGGTTGAGCTTCTCTGTGACCTTCCCTCTGATAGTACTACTACTACATCAGAACCATCAATTCCTGACGAGACTCTATTTCTAATCGGATCATCTGATCCTTGGTATGGGGATTTTATCATTTATCTATAGACCCAGAATTTTCAGCCTGATACCTCTCGCTCTGACCAGTGACGTATATGATACCAAGCCAAATATTATATGATCGTCAGCGATACGCTTTATCGTCGTCGTTTCGATAAAATTTTAAGAAGGTGCCTCACTCATGAGGAGGCCGAAAATGTTTTAAATGATTGTCATGTTGGGGCTTGTGGTGGACACTTGTCTGGATACGCTACCACGCAGAAGATACTCCACGCTAGTTACTTTTGGCCTACCATAATTCGCGACTGCATCCTCGCGGTCAGAAGTTGTCATGTGTGCCATATATTTGATCGTAAAATCTGCAAATTGCCAATGCCAATGCATCTTGTTGTCTTTGTAGGACCATTTTTGAAATGGGGTATTGACTTCATGACCTGTAACCCTCATTCATTCAGTGAGCATGGTTATATTATTGTCGCAGTAAACTACTTTACCAAATGGGACGAAGCAATGCCTACATTCAACAACATTGGACAAACAACTTCATTGTTTTTCTTTAATCATGTTATTGCATGGCTTGAGGTCCCACAGGCTATAGTCACAGATCATGGGAAGCATTTTCGCAACCATATGATGATTAAATTGACTGCCAAGTTAGGATTATCACCTGATAATTCTTCTCCTTATTATCCACAATAAAATGGACAAGTTGAAGCTATCAACAAGACTCTTAAATGTATGCTTCAATGAATGATAGGAGTTTGTAAAAGAAACTGGCATTTGATCCTATACTCAGCCTTGTGGGCGTACTGAACCTCGGTAAGAAATGCAGCTGGATTAACCCCCTTTCAATTGGTGTATGGTCTGGAAGCTATCTTGCCAATCCAATGTGAAATATCGTCGTTAAAACTCGCAATCAACTTGTTACCTAACACCTCATAATAAGAAGCACGTCTTTTTAACCTCATCCACCTTGATGAAACGCATCGTGAAGCCCAATTGGCCAACGAAGTGCATAAGAGACGTATAAGGGTGCAATATGAAAAAAATTTCCAGCCTCACATTTTCTCAGAGGGAAACTTGGTCCTTCTTTATGATCAAGAAGCTGATGTAATAGGTACCGAGAAATTTGAGCCATTATGGCATGGCCCCTATATTGTCAAAAGAGTTCTTTCTAAGGGTGCCTACGAGTTGGTGGATTACGATGGAATTCCGTTGGCGCAACCCCGAAATGGGTTGTATCTGAAACGTTACTATGGTTAATCATGAGCGTATTAATTTTTTGTATTATATTGTATATATATGATGTTGATTTGCATTCACTGTCTTAGTTTGTTTTTTAGAGTTTTCTTGACTTTAGTAATCCGCTTTACATTTCATCGCAGATATCTGAATCTTTGGAACCATTTGTTGGATATGCTAATGGTGCTAATCGTAGTACGCAGAATCTATCCTCTACAGCGTGGGCCATTTTCGCTCTGAATGGCGAGTTAGTGAGTTTTCAAGGGATTTGTATTGGTAGATCGACAAACAATAACGTTGAGTATAGCGCGTTTATCGAACTTCTCTCTGATGCCATTTCATTTGGTATTAACCGCATTATTATAAGGTTAGACTCACAACTTGCGATATTACAACTTACTAGTGTTTATACTGTTATAAATCCAACACTACATCGTTTGTTCCTAAGAGTTCGACTTTTGGAAAGACACCTTGATTTTATTCAATATCAAAACATTTCCAAAAATTTGAACACATTTATTGATTCTTTGGCTAATCAAGTTTTAGACAGATATTTGCAACACATGTATAAATAAACATTCACATAATTTAATAGGATTGTGCAATAAACATAAGAAAACACTGAAATCAAATAGATAGATAGTTATAGCTTTTTACAAAAAATTGTGCCCAAGACACATTGGTCATCTGACCTCAAAATGTATGCAAAATGTCAAAAGTAAACTAGTGATGCTCATGGTAACATGCTATAGATCTAGCTATCCTACACAGTAACTGCATCCAGCGGTTAGGAACGCCTATAATGTGGTGCTGCAGTCGCATGGGTAACTCCTCAATCCGGCAATCCAGAATCCCAAAGTTCAACCCCTCTATTTGCTGTCGAAGCTTAGACAGAGTCTCAACCATGTCTAGATCCTGAAGGACTACTCTCCCAACAACCCTCTCTTCTGGCTCATCTACTCCATGCTCTGGTTCCTCTACTGGTTGAACTAGACCAACATCTACATTACATTAAACCTTTAGTTTAGTCTTGGGAAAACATAAAAATACAAAAACATTGTATAAACCTTATAAATATCAAAAACATGGTCAAAAAATTCTTACCTATTGCACCCCACAGAGTGCCTTCTGGTAAAGCTAAGTCTAGATCTCCTCAGAAATCGACGCCTAAATAGGCATACTCATCGATGGCAACAACTTGTCGCCTGAACCAGGTGAAGAATGTAGTCGAGAACACAATGGATGATTGGCTTGCATGTCGAGCCATTAGTTCTACCCATCTCTGCATCCTTGGATCTCTAGGGTTAGATATACCCAATGTCACATGTTGTGGCTGCATCAGTGGAATTCACTCTAAGGCAAATAAAATGAGGAACGAACCATAATTGAAGTTTTTCTTCCTTCCTCCCTTTTCCTTGTTCAGTTTTTATTTTATTTGAGAAAGTACAGCTTCAGACTAGTTGAATACTGTTGGCTCCATGCACTCTAGCGCATACTGCATATATGATCTATTCGCTACATGTAGTGTAACGGTGCCGGAATTTTTTTCAATCGTGAAAAGAATGGTTCTCAAAGGAAAATCTCGAACGTCACGGATGTTTATTTTCCCATCCTTACTTGGCTCTACCCCTGGATAGCAATACTGCAAAACATAATCTCTTACAGTGTCTCCTCCGAGAGCAAACCCTAAGAGGGAAATAAGCAAGCCTCTCCTCGACAAGCCTGTAATAAAGTACACATCCTCCACTATAATAGGAACCACTTTGTTTCTAATTTGAAATGCCTCAATAGCTGGATCCCATGCTCGAACTAAGAACTCCAAGAGTTCTATTTGTTGCCTCATCCATGACAAGTGGAAATACTTTAACAAGCCATAATATCTTAGGGCTCTTACTCTACCCAGATCATTTAGGGAAATCATGTTTTGTTCTTCATGCTCTCTTTCTCTCCAAGTAATCGGCATTCTAGTCCAATGGAATCCTGAAACATAACCATAAGAGCCATTAGACTCCTTTTCATGCAAAAAATTAGGCAAATTTTGGGCACATTGCAAGAATAAAAAATGAGAATTGCACCCAATGAGGTCTTGAGCAAGGTACAGTGCATTGCATATGCACCTAGGCTTCAATTTAGGTGCTCCAAAACGCATTTTTCGATGCTCAAGGGTGTGTTTCCCTCTTTGGAAAAAGAATTTACCCTAAGGGGCCAAAATCCCTAAAAATTTTCAATGAAAGGAAATTAATTGACTGCTGAAAGAAAGAGAGGGTTCATGGCACTACCCTGGATCAAACAGCGATGAAAACCGTCCACAATATCGATCACAATCAACAACTGAAGTTCGGGGGAAAAAACAAGTTCAGAGCTCCAAAATGCAAATGGTAAATTTCAAATGGTAAAAATGAATAGTAAAACTCTTTTAATTAGTCATTTGATTATTTTCAAATCATATTTATTATTGTGACTATGGTTTTATTATATTTTTATCATGAAACAGGTATTTTTAATCCATTTGATGTTGTTCTGAACAGGTTTTACAACTGATGAGCAAATTAGTCATGCAGATTTATTTCAAGAATTATTTGACCACAAAGAATACTCTTTTCCTTATTTTTCGAGCTTTGTTAAAAATGAAAAAGGACTTGAAGCGCACTTTTATCTCTTTTTCGAGCTTTGATAACAGCGAAAAATGAACCCCTGGAGTCTTCTTTCAACTCTTTTCAAACTTCGATAATGTGAAAAATATTACCGAGCACTTGTCTTTTTGAGCTCGTAAAAGTAAATGAATTGATATCTACTCAGTATAAGTTTAACCCTTCCTGACTGAGATAGATTATTTACAAAAAAGGAATGCCTTAGTCGAACATGGCTAGGAGTTTCTCTCAAATATTATATAACACTTTTTCAGATCTGGGCGACAACTTTACGAAAAAGTACTTATGGAGTTTTCTTTCGTCCTATTTTTCAAACTCTCTAAATATGAAAAAGGACAGGGATGTCACTATTGTTAGGCTCGTTAAAACATAAAATAGCGACGGACTTATCGATCATGGAAAGAATCGAGTTTCATTCATCGCTACACTCATTAAATTATTAAATAGCGATACATTTTTCGCCCGAAGGGTTGAATTATAGATCAAGCATATGTTATCCTCCTCAAGCTTGTTAAAAAATAAAGAGGTACTGGTCAAAAAATGACCAGGGAAAATTTGGGATAGTGAACAGAACTTTTTACGATAGCAGGTCGCTCTTGAACATGACACTTCACTCCATCACCGTGACTGTTTGGGTTAGGTAATCTTCTTGATGGTTCATTCATACCTATGGTTCATCATACCTTCACTTCGGTTTTGGGTCAATGCTGCCAACTCATCTCAGTGTCGCCAATATGTTCAAGAGAAGTCATCTAGTGAATACTCATCCTTCTGCAATACTCATAAACCTTCATTCCCATGACAGTCATCCCTGAACATTGCTATATCAAGTCACATTTTGTCTCTGAAATTAGTAACTCTCATTTCGCAATAAAGTAGCTTCATTTCGTCAACAAATCACCATCCAAGAAGTTTACTTAGAAATATCATATTCCAGTGCCATGAGGCTTGTTACAGCATCGACAAGATCCTCACTTCCGGACTTTTGACCGAAAGATTTTGTTTGGCGTTCGACATCAAATCATCTATTCACACCTTACGAAATGTATTGTAGTACCTTAAGGGAAATTGACAATATTGGTGGTTCTCTTGCGTTTGTTAATAGCTCACATCATTGGTTGGTAATCAAACGATGTCTTACCATGTTCGACTACAAATCATATATTCGCATGGCTAGACTTGTACCCGAATAATTGAGTGAACGAGACAAGAAGACCCCAGATCTAGTTTCAGCCATCCGGGCTATGATTTTAGGATTGTTGTACACATCATCTGTACGGTGACTTTACATACAGATCGTCATCCAAACATGGGCCTATATCTGTAGGCATGTATGTATTGGGAAAAATTCTAATGTAGACGAATTTCTGAACTATGTACATGTTATTAGATAGTTTATGTGCTAAGCATGAGAATTCCTTCCCTCAGCAATTCGTAATCAAGAGGATATATCATGATGTAATGTATTGTAAGATTGATGTATGTCACCACTCCGCTTCAGCTCCAGCCCATCACACTGTAAATAATCTCATTCAAAAAATATTTTTATTATTATTCTGACTTCATGGTTTAGGGGGAAATCTGTTATAGGTCAATTTGGGCACCATTCCCAATGACCTGGTTAAACTGGACATCATCCCCAGAACTGATGAATAGGGTCTATCATCCCCCATAATTTTAGTTGCTACATGCACTAAGATAAAGAACAAGAAAAAATCATCCATGAATTCCATTGCAAGGTTTCCAAGATTTGAAGTACATGTTATATCACCTATGAGCTCACCAACACAGTCTCTCAAGGGACTAACTGCTTTGCATATGCAGTTGCCTCCATTCAAGGGTGCTCTGCAAAGCACTTCCCGACACTCAAGGGTGCGTTGGTCAATTGGGAGCAAAATTCTCATTGTTCCAGAATCTCCACATGGCCAGTGCCTTCTAGAAGAGTGCATATGTGTAAAAATTTGAATCCATGTGTCCATTCAACGCCTCTGAGCTGGGAAACATGTCTTGCCTATTATTATAAAGTCATTGATTGTGAAACTACCTTCAGTTCATCTATAAATTAAGCACAGATCCAAGTGCTTGAGAAGGAAGAAATTTAGTAGAGAAATGTTGTTGGAATCTCAATTGAGGGTTTGATTTGAGTGATATGTTGCTGGAGAGATGTTCATTGTGATGAGGCTAGGATGATGCTGGATTTGGTGATATCAAATCGATCGCTGGTTGTAACCCCCCTTTCTATCCATTAATATATATTGTTGCTTACTTTCCCACATATGTATCTGTATAAGCTTCTCTCTTTCATATTATGGATTATTATCCGATGTATATGTTCCATGTTTTATTGATTTAACTGATTAACTTGAATAGCCATTTGTATATTGCAATCTCTTTGTTGTTTAGTGTTCATTCTTGCAGGAAATATTTTGGCGATCTAGCTTGGATTTGAAGCTATAGCAAAAGCGATGGAAGGAGAATAGGAAGCCCTTGGACTCCAAGTAAGTTTCTTAATCTATTCTGTGTGTATATTTACTGTTACGAAAAGTATCTGCAAAGTCTTTAACCTATTGTTCTAAATGCATTACACCTCATTTAGGGAATAATTTTTTATTCATAATCCATAATTCTACATAACACCCCAGGAAAAAAACCATAAATATGTGGCAATCCATGGACGTGAGGAAAAATAATCTAAAGCTAAAAACATACCCACAGAGAGCAACCAATGGCAAACTCAAATCCAACTACAACCTAGTGGAGAACCACAAGGAGTGCCTTCTCAAGTCTGCCACGAACCAGTCTGTGACCAAATTTCCTTTTAGAGCTAAAAGTTTACTTTCCCTCAAAGCAAATTTGCCATATAACCTTTGTGATGCTCCATTACTGCCACATTCCTTAATCACATTAATGAACTACATGCAAGAGGTCACCTCTCCCTATGCCTTCTGCATGAGAAGGGTGGTAAAGTGTCATCCCTATACCTTGATCATCACGGAATGACAGTTGGTAATCCAAATACCTTCGGCTCGCACCTTGATCAGGGATATTTTTTCTAATTTTTAATATTTTTTACTTATTTATTTTTTTAAATTTGTTTTGTAATTTAATATTTATTATGTTCTAAATATTTTTTTTAATTATATATATATATATATATATATATATATATATATATATATATATATATATATATATATATATATATATATATTTTAATTTGTTTGTTTTTTTATTTGATATCATTTTTAATTATCTATTTTGCTTCTTCTTTTTTTGGGCCTAAATTTTGAAATATTTTTCTTAAATTGTATTTTTTTTAGGAGATATTATTTTGTTTTTTTGTTTTTTTCAATAAATAGAATATCTATAATTTGTATTGAAAATTTTGGTTTTCATGGCTAGAACCATTTGCATGCCTCTATTACTTTTATTGCTTTAATATTCCATACAACCACAGGAAAATTTATTTGCCTCTACAGGATTTTTGCACTACAATTTTGCACTGATATTGCCCAAACTTAAAAAAATTGGTCAAGAAACAATTCAAATTTACAATACATATTACATATTTAACTAGGGTGCCCCAAAGGGTCTTCTTCTCATTTGTTCCTCATTGCTACATGTTTTCCACAAGCCTGGCATTCACCAACTGACACTCCTTCAATGCCAACCTTTCGCTGGTCCATTATCGGGTCGAAGAAGCCCTGCAAGTCATCATCCTTAGTGTTCCATGCGACTTCTCATGACAGAGTCTTCAGTAAGAGAATATCTTCCTCTGAACCAGTGAGCCTCCTCTTTATTTGTGCTTGTAACCACTTGAATTTGTCGTCCATGAGCTTGGACCTCTCATCCCTTTCCCTCTCCAATAACTCTAACCTCTTATTGACCAATTCATACATTCTCATCAAAACAAAAACCTCTCCACAAACTTCTTCTAGTGGGTCATTTCTCATTTTGCATATGGTTCTCCATGGCAGTTATATTAACTATCCAACTCCTTAACAAATCAATTAAGTGCAGAGGGAAAGGAGAAAATTTAGTGAATGCTAAACATTCATCCAATTTATTAATGCATATGTTTGCCAGTGATGACACTCCCCGAGCAAGGGAATTAATTCAACCAACAAAGTGAGATCTCCAATCATCCCCCCTACCATAAAGATAATCTTCGCACATTGGGATCACTCTGGAGCATTAATTTTCATGGCATCTATAAATTTTAAACGGATCCTCAACATCAAGTGAAGAGTTATATTTGCATTAAAACACCACCATCCTCTAGTCCCTTTAGTCTATTTGTTATCACCTATGTTCAAGAGTTGCAACATGTAGAGACCATGCCAACCACACGGTTGTCTGCCTAAGAAGGAAATGCCAAGGAAATGAAATTCCACCTAGTGCTCTACATTTATAATTTCATTCCTTTTGTTCCAATTATCATGAGCTTTGATCGAAATAACCTCCTATTTTTCTCATTAAATTAATTTTTGCAATCACAGGATTAGAGCCATAGACCTTACTCCGTCCTAAAATTCAGTAATTCCTTGCTTAAGCTCTGAGCCTAGTTTGGAAAGCTTATTTGCCTTGTCATTTAGATTTCTAGGGATATGCTGGACAGTAATTTCTTCAAATTTTAATCTGTGCAAGGCTATCCTTTAAATGGATGAAGGGAGAATAAAGAAGTTGTCTGATACTGCCTTGGAGATCTGACAAATAACGACCATAGAGTCTCCTAGGACTTTTATTTTCTTTATTTCTTTGCTTATGAAAATTTCCAGTCCTTTCCAAAGTGCCCATAATTTATCTTGGTTGTTTGTTTTTGTTCCTAAGCTCGATGTGAAGTTATAAACCTCTTGTTCTTCGGGGCAGTAAATAACCATCTCGCTTCTGTCGCCCCTAGATTTTTTTTTTGTTTTTCATTTATTTTTTATTTTACAAATTTGTTTTTTTATTTTATTTTATTTTTATTTTTTTCCCAAAGAAAAAATCAAACATTCTATTAAGTATATGGAAGGTTACATAGTATATGCTCAAGGCATTCGATGAACTGCATGTTTTCTCCCTTAAGAAAGGAAAAAAAGATGGAGTTGCGGCTGATTAGGAGGAAAAGTTTTTTACCATTCCTCCCAGCCCTTTCAAAAATTTCATTTAAAGAAACATCTACTTCCAGCCCCCGGGCTTCCCTAACAATAGGAAAAAATTCCCTAAACAGGGGTGGGAAAAACAGACCTGTTGATGTTTGCTTCCCACAAAACAAAACTTGGATGGTAGACACCTTCCCAGATATTGAGTTTTACAATCCAAAAAGACAAAAAGAAAATCACACCAATCTCTCGGCTCTCCTCTTAAGAGGAAAACAATCTGAAACAGAGACAGTGGGATTTTCAAAGTAAATTTCTTTGTTGTTGTAAAAATATACAATAAACGTTGAAGACATAAGTTTGGGAAATGTTTCCATGCTAAACAAGAAAAAAAACAAGTAATAGTAACTGGATGTAAGATTTTAGCAGGAAAAAAGAGGTTGTTCCATGATTCAAACCAACTCTCCATCAAACACTTTTGCTACCCAGAGCCCCATATCTTGCTGAACACCCTCCTTAGATAAGAGGTCTTCTTCATAGTTTTGTTCCCTATAAATGTGACAAGCAGAGAATTGATTAAAATAGGATTTTAAAACCAGAACCTCATCTAATAAAGGAGTCAAAATGTAATTTAGGCATCTTTGAGATCCGTTAAACCATTTTATGATGTTCATAGAGTCGCCAAAAATTTGGGCTTCTCTCAGCTCAAAAGAGAAGAGCCAGCACAGAAGGAGATGAAGAGCTTTAAGTTCTGCAATGTTATTTGTACCAGGCCCGAGGGGAATCGAAGATTTGTACACTTTCCCAGAGGGAAAGTGTATGGTGAGGCCTGCTCCACATATGTTATGTGGGTCAGATGCCCCATCAAAATATGCCCACGGGATGTCTCCCCTAATTTCTTCCACTTGAATGGCTCTAACATGTTGGGATTCCGTAGGGATGGGAATGAATTCAAAAATAAATACCCCTTCGGCTGCTAGTAGATTGATGGGAAACAAGATGTCTTGAAAAATGACTCGATTTCTTGCAATCTAGGTTCCCCATGCTACAATGAGCGGGATGTTCCTCACCCTGTCGTTTGGTGATTCCTGCCACCATCGCTATTTTTTTTCTTTTATGAGTTTATTTTTATTTTTAAAAAACAATTTATGCTTGATTTTTTATATATATAATTTTTATGTTTTATTTTATTTTTATTTTTCATTTAAAAAAAAAAAAAAAGCGAGTTTAATTATTTTTAATCTTTTTTTCTTTTCTTTTTTGTAATTTTCTTTTCAATTTATTTATCTATTTTATTTTATTATATGTTTTTGCAAGGCCTATGTCGATCCTTGACTAGCAACCTGACCCCAATATGTGTCAATTTCATAGTTGATTTTAAAATTTTTGTTACATGGATCAAGTTCGCCCCCACAGTATGTTAATTTCATTGTTGATTTTTAAGTTTTCATTGCAATGGGTCAAGTTTTCCCCCACTACATGTCAATTGAATGGTGGATTTTTAAATTTTTGTTGCAATGTGTCAAGTTGTCTTAGGATAAGTCTTTAAAATAGTTATACTTTTAACATATAAAAAAAGAAATTACTCTTAGTATAATGGTTTTGATTTAGCTATTCATTTTCAAAGGTTTTTATAGTCGTGATATTTGGTTTAAATTCTATGGCTGAAAAATGTTAAAATTTTACAGTTTTTTAGAGTCGTGATATTTATCCTTAAGGTCATGGTTGAAAATTGGTGGAATTTTAAGGTTTTTTGGAGCCGTGATATTTCATATTTAATGTTATTGTAAAAAACTATTGGAATTTTAAATTTTTTTAGAGTCGTGATATTTTTTTAATGTCATTGCTAAAATATGTTAGAATTTTAACAGCAACAAAAAAATTGTTTATGCAGCATCAACACCTTTCAGTTTTGAGGTGTTTTATCATGTTTATTGCAAGAAAAATTTAGTTTTTAACGTCATTATTAAAGAAAATGGAATTTTAACCCCAAAAAATGGTGTTGATGCAATGTCAACACTTTTCATTTTCAGGGTGTTTTTTCATATTTATTGCACAAAAAAATGGTTTTTAATGTCGTTGCTATAAATATTTGGAATATTAACCCAGGAAAAAATAAAAATAAAATAAAAAAATAAAAAATAAAAATAAAAAATCCGTTGATGCATCAGACTTTTCATTTTTTGGGAGTCTTTTCATGATTTTTATGCAAAAATAGGGGTTTTTTGGGCTATAGTTCTCATTTTGAGGGTAAATTTCTCATTAAGTTGGTAACTTTGTTTCTACATACCTTGTTAATTATTTTTTTAAACTTTGTTTCCTCCTCTTTCTTGTATCAATAAAATTCTCAGTTTTCCTGCCTTTTTAAATCCTTTAAGGCTAAGGAGTTTTCATTGCCTCCCATGCCTTTATAGTTCCATGAGATGTAATTCATTACTTACTATATGTGGTATAGGTGCTACCTCCATCTCGAAATACTTATTAGGGTTGCATTAAGAATGTTTCTGAAATGGGAACATGTAATCCTAGCTTTTTGTTCTACTCCTCCTCTATTTTTCTTGTTTCTTTATTCCTGGGTCATCTTGCTTTCCTTTTCACACTCAAGTTTCTAGCTATTTCCCCTTTTTTGGCCCCTTGGGTTGCTCCAGTTTTATTTCTCATTCGCATTCCTCCTCCTCGCCTAGTATTGAGGGGAGACTTAATGTGCTTATGTTCTTCCATTGTCATTTCACAATCCTTCTCTATCCCTTTTCTTGCTAATTTATCATTAGAATCAATCTTGTTGATGTCATTATTTTGAGATTCTCCTCTTAGTCGATATTGTACCATAATTTCACCATAATTGAATTCTTCATTCTCATTTTTCAAAATAGCAAAAGGATTTTGTGATGATGTTCCTACTTCATAATTTTTATTTTTCTCCTACGCGACTCCTTTATTTCTATTACTTTTTTTATTTAGCACATACCATTGTTTTCCTTGATCTTGTTCAGTTCCCTCTGTCTTTATATCTTTTTCTTTCTTGCAGTCTTAGGTGAAGTGTTTGTAGTCATGATAACTTTTACACCTACATGGGAGTTGTTCATAGTCCAACTTCTAAACATGCGACCACCACTCTTACATTAACTTTATATCCTTTGGTAAATATTTTTCAAGATCTACCTCCATTTAAATCCTCGCGCATGTAAACTGGCATCCTTTAGGTTCAAATATATCAATGTATTTATTATTTTTGTTGTCAATTGCTCTTAAACAGTCATCTTCCCAGCAAGATCATGGGAGTCATGGAAATTTTACCTAGACCGGGACTGTCGTTGGGATATCATCCTAATAATTAAAATCAAGCATCCATTTATTTAGATTAAGGCCCCAAGAGCCATAAAAGTATGGCCCGAAAAATTCAAATATTTACCATCCTTGTGTTGAAACAATAAGACAAATAATCCTTTATTGCATGAAAACAAATTGATTTTTCCTTTTATTAGTGGCTTCCATGACCTAGATATCCAATATTTCATGAATTTTGGTGATGGCCACATCCTTGTGACTTGGCCAATGAGCACCCAATCCGCTAGTGCTATTGTTCTCTTACAGAAGGTTGAAGATGGAAGCACCATTGAGGATATTTCTGTGATCTTCTTCACAAACCTTGACATCTTTGGTCTACTATTAATCTACTTAGCTAAATATGCTACAATTGCATGAAAAGTTGTAACCTCGTCTTGATTGGTTTGAGGGGGAGAGGCCCCCATCAATGCATGTAAACTTGTTAACACTAAATGATAATAATAATAATAATGATGATGATGATGATGATGATAATGACAGTATATCATATCATTTTGGTCATGGGAGGTGAAAGAGAAAATAAAACATATTCTCCATTTGGAGATCAAATTATTTAGCAGTTCGAGAGCCAAAAATATGAGGGTTTATCCACCAAGTTCCATCTTAAAATTTTATTTAATTTCCTATTGGTATTCCCATTAATAAAATTGTCAGAGTTGTAGCATTTCTTTCTGAGTTTATATCGCAAATCTTATTTAAATTGTTGGAGATTTTATTGTTTGAAAATGTGCGAATTTAAGTGCCTTGGAATAAGAATTTGATGAAAAAAAATTTCTAACAACAAATTCACTAATATTTAATCATAAATGTAAACACTCCCCTCCTAACCCCAAAACTAAACCAGAGTTAGAAGGAGGTGGTTACTCTACTGACCCAACTCCCAAGGCACATTTATGGGAATGGGATTTTTTTTTTTGGAGTTTATTTATTTTTTTTAAACTTCAAATGGAGAACATCGTTGCATTCATCTTGTCAAGACGATTCCAACAACATAAATTTCATCTCAATCCAACTTACAGATCCAAAGTTATGGCCCTCTGAAGATAGACAATTTCTATCCTACCACATCATCATGACCTCCACGTGGCATGTGATGAGTCTATAGCCCTTTGTGGTGAACCCATGTGGCACCTGACATATGGCCACCGTGGATAGTTCCATGTGGAAAACATGTTTCCCAAAGGAAGTTGGGATCAACCCTCCTTCTATCATGATGCATTTTAATTTTAAACAACTAGGCCTGACCCCCAACCTTCGACCTAGGTCAGGATTGGCACGAATTTTCCTTGCATCGAAACACAATGGGTTGGGGTTGGTCTAACACCTGACCTAACTAACCTCTCGACCCTGGGTGACATTCAACCTGCGTGTTGTTGAGAGGCAATTTAGCCCACGGTAGGTCGGGGCAACACCCACCAGAGGCTCGACCTTTTAGTCGACCTATTGAACTCCAACATGGTCATCCTACTAACCAGAATTGAATTGAATTTTTTTTAATTTCCATTAATTCCAGCACTTGAAAAATGTTACAATTTTTCTAACTTTTCAAGCTTCTTATGCACCACTTCTAGCACCTGATGGCCATTAAACTCATAAGAAATTTATGAAAAAACTTAAGAAACAATAGTAAGCATAATAACAAATCAAAAGCATGTTTAGGTGCATTTTCTTCCAAAATACAAAAAATTGTAGTAATTCATTAACAATGCAGAAATCTTGATCTCCTTGGCTCAACAAACTCATCAGTTGAGCAAATCGGTGAACCATGCTCTTTAATTCATGCATGCTTAACTAAACGATAGAATGAAACTACAAGGAACAACATCAAGACCCTTTCCTGCAATGATGAATGTACGAATTAGCACGTAATAAGTCTGTCAAAACTTATACAACAATTTAAACATGCAACCAACACAAGATTACTAATCTTTCCACAATGTCCATTGATACTAGTATTGAACAATCACTTCTACTAGTGCAACCCAACACCATCATAGTGAAATAATCCTTGCATACATGATGTTAGTATAATACCATTCATCTCATTCAATCATACTTTCACATCTTCATGTATCTTGAATAAGAAATTTACACACAGTAACATGCATAGTGTTGGTAAGAGCCTGTATTATACATAATCATATCACTGCAATAAGAAAGATTTTCCATGTTGGTTTTTGCATGAAAATAACCATTACAACCACATGTTGTTCCAACACCTTTAAAATAGTGACAATAATACATTGGTCAATCATATAAACAGTGAAATCATAAATTCATGCCATCAATAACATCATTTCAGACCAACAATATTCTTGATTTCATGAGATCATGAGAAAGACTTATCTCAAAAACTAATGGGAAATTGAGTCTAGGACTATGATTTTCCACCCAACCATAAACAATAGTATCTCACTTGCAGTTGTCACTCTCGAGCCAGATTCCAGAGACTAAGGGATCTTCTGCTTCAGGGATCAAACACAACCATCAGTTGAACCAGGGACTCCAGAGATTCATCCACCTCCACCCACCAACTAAGTTGAAATCAACAAAATGCATAAGGATTCTAGAGACCAATTGTCTCAACCCTTAAAAACTCAACACTGTGGTTCCACCCAAATAATGGATTCCGTAACTCACAATAAAATCAAGATACAACAAGGAAACATCCAGAAATCCTCCAAGAATTTTCTAAGACTAATTCATCTACCCTAACCCTTAGGGATTTATTTATAAACACCATTTCCACCCCCTGGCCAATGGGGCCTCGAGATGAAATTAATTCCTCACCTAATGATTTCTTCCTACTCCCTTTCCAACTGAAACCTCATTCATTTTGTTTCTCAACCTTCTCATGGAATTCAATTTTCTCTCACTTTTGTTGTTTCCTGCACTCTTCCTCTTTTCCCAACTTTGTTTTTTTTCATATCTCCCTTATTTTCTCTTCTTGTTCAAATTCCTCCCCAGTAATTGACTTCCTCCTCCTCTGCTACGTTATCCCTTGATTCTTCAAATTCCTTGTTGATATACCTTATTTCTAGCAGTTTGATTTTGCTCTTTCTCTTGCCTCTTGCTGACAATAACTCTTTCCGGCTAGATCTTGTCAACCAATGAAAATATGCCACTTGTCCAGTTGTTCCCCAAGTTGTTTAAATGTAGTTTTGCTTGTTTAATGCAGTGAATAGCCAACACATCTTTCCAAATAGTAGCCTGCCACTCTTCATTTCAAATTTCATGTACCTTATTATCATTTCTAGCAAGCAATCACCCCATCCCTCTAGAATTTGTGTCCCATTGCTCAACCCATTTTTCCTTTTTTATCAAAATATTTACAATGCATCCGTAAATATAAATTAATTAGGGTTGTCGCAAACCCTTCCCCCTTAGGGGAACTTTATCCTCGATGTTCTTTATCCATATTCAACACAAGATACATGCTTAAAAATGAATACATACTATTTATTGAGATTTATATACACATATTTGTACAATATTTACAATTTATATACATTTCTTTCAACCAACAATCAAAAAAGGATATGTTTCCCTCATGGAATTAGCCATTTCCTAAGTGGATTCCTTGGGCCCAAATTTCCTCCATTGCACTTTGACTTGCTCTATTTCTTGATTCTAAAGCATGAGGCTCCTCTGGTACAGGATACGTAGTGGATCTAGCTGGAAATATCCCTCTGGTTCCACCTCTAGCACAAACTAATAAATCACACGATTAGAATCCTGTAAATATATTTTAAGCAAAGAAATCTAGAAAACACCATGGATCTTATCTGATGGATGTAATGCCAACCTATAGCCCACTCGTCATATCCTTTCAAGTATCTCAAAATTCCCACAAAATTGTTGCACCAACTTGGCACATGACCCAACCTTAAAGGAACTTTTCTTGTGACTAATTCTCAAGTAAACATGTTCCCTAGTTTAAAACTCTTTATGCACCCTATGTTGATATATCATAGCTTTTTTTTTTCTTGTGTTATCTTTAAATTCTACTTAATTATATGCATTTTATTTTCCATTTCTTTTAGCATATCAGGACCAATAAGAACCTTGTTCACTTGATGACTCCAGTTGATAGGAGTATTTCAACTCCTTCTATACAATGCCTCAAATGGGCTCATCTTTAGAGATTAATTGTACCCACTGTGTTGGGCACAACCCAGCCCAACTTGGCCTATATTTTGGGAAGGACTTCGCATTTTTTGGAGCGGAGTGCGAAGTGGACCGCGCAATGAAGCATTTTAAATATATCGATCGGTGTCATAGGGGCTTCGGGGTAAGTTGAAGCCCCTCCTTTTTGTAAAAGTGTGCTATTTTGTAAATGGTTTGGGGCCAAGGTTGATTGTTTTAGGGAGACAACCTAAATCTTAGTGCGCAGGCCAAGAACTATTTTTTGTTCAAAGACTTATTATATTAAGAAAAATTTCTTGTTGAAGTAGCCCTACACTGGGGTGAACCACGGAAATTTTGCGTTCTCATGTGATTGATGTGTATATTTTCTTACTATCTGTTGTAGCGTAGTTGTTATTACAATTGCATTTTACTTTAGCACAATAATGGTTTATGGCTTATATGGCATGTTTAAGTGATTAATCTAATGCAGCGAAGTGATTTATAAGTTCTAAGGGTAAGATAACATAATAATGCCACATCTCCTAGTCCCTCAAGGCTATAGAAGTCTAGTTCATCATCCTCCCATAATCACTTCGAATGAGACTATGATCTGCTTGCAGATCGTTGTCGAAAGGGCCAGTGATTGAGAGTTTTGTTGGTGCGTAGTATATATTGAACTGAGGTCAAACAAAATCATGCCAACAAATTCTTATGTTGTCAGGACCAGGATCTGTTTGAGGGATATGTGGATGTGGCACCCGTCGAAGAAAGAGATTCAAGACTATATAGAACTAAAAGAGCAAGAATTTGTTGATCAAGAAAATAGAAACCCTCATCTAACATCTGAAGCCTGGTTACAATATTATATTTTTATAGAACAATACAATATTTTATTCACTTCTTTTCCTTTTGAGTTGTACAATTGTATATCAATTTTGACCGAAAGGAAGGATTGTTTTAACAGTGGAGAACCTTCAGTGTGGACTCCTGAGTTGATATAATGACTCAAGAACACTGACAATAGGATTTCAAGGGTCGTCAATTTCTAGATTGATAACATATTGCGAGGATCCATTACTAAGTTCGTTGTAGATTCAAACATCTCCTACAGTAAAGCGGAATGACGATTCTTCAAAAAACCGTGAGGTAAGTATTTAAAATCTCTGAAACTTTGGATTAAGATGCTTCTATGTGAAAAGGGAGTTTTACAGATGAAATCAAATTGCTAGTCTACTTATGTTTGGAAGAAAAGAGAATAAATATAAGCAAGAGAGCGAAGTAACACAAAGTGGAACGATACATAAAGTAGATACCCGAAATATATTTTGTGGACAAGACCCAAATACCTTTGTTGAGACTAATTATAGTCCTCTCTTGAGTGGATCTAAAAGTGAAAGGGAAGAAAACCACCCTGATAAACCCCAGGTAACTTCGAATTATTCTCCCCCCCAAACCTGAGAATTCGCAAAAGCTAGAATCCAATAATCCCCCTACCCCTCCCACCCCCCATCCCCCTCCCCCTCCAAGAAGAAGTACGGCTGACAATATTAAGCTACCAGTTTTCAAAGGAAATTGATTGGAGGATCCATAAAAAATTTGGTTTTTATGTGAAGCTGTATGGACAATGAAGCAGATCAACGATGATAATATAAAGAAGGTGCAACTCATTACGATGTTGTGAGATAAAGCATTGACATGGTATATGAATTATTCAAATAATCATAACATAACATTTGTAGATATCAAAACAACACTGATAGGAGAATTCAAGAAGTCAAAGTCTCAGTCACAGTGCATCATTGAGTTGAAATAAATCAAACAGAAACCTACTAAGTTTGTTTGGGAGTTTGACCATAGATTTAAGGTGTTAATGGATTAGATAAGCTTCGACATAACTCCGCAGCAAAATCAGGACTTGTTTATAGCTTCATTGCTGCCACAAATCAGATTTCCATTGATGCAACAGAAGATAGGAAGTCAAGCCGAAGCTCTAGAGATTGCCATGAAATTGGAAGCTTCGTCTATAGGAGATACTAATGCAAGCATGCAAAAAATTTAGAATCAGCTGGCGAACCTAAATTTACAAATGCAAGACACCTAGAAAAGAAAATAAGTTATAGAAGAAGTATGGTGTGCGAAGTGCACACCAGAGGGCCATTTTAAAGAACAGTGCCCTATCTTCAGGGATTACATGGTTGGTGGGACACTGAATCCCTTGAAGGGGGGATCCAACCTGTGGTGAAAAATATGTAAAACTAGAGGCCAACGTCATTAAGAAGACTGTTACCTGTTACAGAAATATGTGCAGACTCCAAGGAATATATATTGCAAATTCTGTAAATCAGTAGGACATGATGAGAATAATTGTCAGGCTTACGAACTAATGATGGAGCATAGTACGGACGCTTATAGAATACAATAAGAATAACACAAACATGAGTAAAATGTACAACGCGATGATCGAGGAGGTTACCAAGGAGGAGGTCGAGGTGGTGGAGCTGGTCGAGGACGTAGACATATCATTTGCTATAACTGCGACCAAGTAGGTCATTTTGTGAGAGATTGTCAGAACCCCACAACAACATGTAAGTACTGTAAATCCTTTGACCAAGTAATTGAAGAATTTCCTGTACTTATGACGAAGATGCAAGAAAATAGGAATCAACAGCCAACACAAAATATTCAAATGATGATTGATGAAAGGAGGAGCGATGAACCTCAAATTAGTATTGTCATTAGAAGTGGAGTTGTGACTGGTAGTGATAAAGCATATGAAAAGAAAGAATCTAAAAATGCATGGGCGAGAAAGACTATTGTGAAAGCTCTTGTTTTTTATATTCAGAAAGAGAAATAAGTGTTTATGGAAGCAAAGCCAAGTTTTATGGATGTTAGAGCTTTGACCTCTAGTGCACAGCCAAAACCTAGTAATTGCGACGTGTCATCAGCTTCAATGCAGAACCGAGCTCCGACATAGGTTCGAGGTATGACACAAAACCAAGATCCAGCAAATCAAGTAATTATTTTAAATTATTTTTTATATACTTGTATGAAATTGTTAAGGGATCATAAGGTTGTAGAAGGGATTCAAGAATTGATAGGTTCTTGTGCATCCAAAGAAACACCGCAAAATGAGATGCGCATAGTCAATTATTTGCATCAACAGAACAGAATTGGAAGAGAAATAAGGCTTAGTACGTATATAGGAGAATATGAGATGGATCAAAATATTCCAGATCTAGGATCATATCCTAATTTCATGACGAAGCAGACATGGGAATTAATGGGTAAGATGAAGCTACAGTGGTCCCCTATTCAGTTAAGGATGTCAAAATAGAAAAATATCTTCCCTCTAGGAAGACTACCAAGTGTCACAGTGTGTTGATCAGTGGTTGTCAATGATGTCAACCAAAGCAGCACCAAGGGCTACCCCGATCTTGCATGGGAATTTTGAATTGACAACTTACTCTATTCCGTCTCAAGGATATTTTGGATGGTTTCTACTTGTTGAGATGTTTCTGTTGATATATGGCATGCCACATAATTCTTCACGTTTTGAGAGATATTCATGTTTGAAGTTAGTAACCCCAGTTAGTGGGCTAAAACCCCATGGGGTTGTAGCATGACACTAATCATTGGTTGTGGTCATTGAATATTCAATAATTAATAATTTTTTAAACTCCTAAAATCCCTCCAATGTTCACTTATTGAAGACCCTCTCAACCTAAGAATTTATATAAATTGTGACCCTCATATCCTCTTGATGCAAGGATTTTGCTACTTAAAAACATGCCATCGTGGCATTATTGCTATAACTTTTTTTTCTATAAAGCTTCATATGTTGAAAAAAAAACTCATTTGAGCCAAAATCCTGATGAAGCGCGTGCCCGAATTTCAGAAATTGGTTCGCTATAGTTTCGGAGATATGATTTGAGGAAGTTAGGGTTTTTGCAAGCTCTCGAATTTCATGTCAAACAGGTGACCTTGGGAAAATTGTCATAACTTTCTCTCTGAGCATTGGATTCAAATTTCATAAAAAGTGACAGAAAGAGGATGGATTTTAGTTTGTTGGATATCGCTTTCAGGACCAAAGGTTGAAATAGTGACACGTGGAACTTCGTACAAGTTCGCTCTACTAAGCCAGTCAATAATCATTTCATCGTAGGAGATTGGGCATATATGTTCCTTGAATAATCCAAAATTGATCAGAACTACGAGGTTGGAAAGAGGACTCAGAGGACTACCATAGGATTCAATTTCAGACCTTGGAGATCTGAAATTACATAGATATAAAATATTCAATATCGAGCTTCTAGAGGGCAAGAAAAAATATGCATTCAAGGATCACTGCAGTAAGGACAACACATCAATAGTCAAGGGTAAGTTTGCTACAACAAGGTATGTATGATTAATGTTTTAATTTTAATTTTAATATCATCTCTGACATGTGTTTTTTCAGGATAGTGTAAGTATTTTTTATGTATGTTTGATTGGGTTTTGTTCATAAATTTTGAACGTATTTACATTTGAATTTTGAATATTTCTCTGACATATGGTTTGCATGATAGTGTAAGTATTTTGTTTGTATATTGGTTTGGGTCTTGTTCATTAATGCATGTGCAGGAAGGAGGACACAATAGGAAAACTTAGACACATACTAGAATGACAATGCAACACCAAAGTTCCATTACTTGAAGCAATCACAACAATACCTCAGCAGCTGCTAGTGTTCAAAGAAGTAGTGTCAAGTCAGGTATATGTCGTGTCAAAAGCTAGTATTTTAAAAGTCATCAATGTAAAATTGTAAAAGAGTCATTATTTTAAATGATTCAATCTGCCTAGAGTTGGAGAGGAATTTTGGGAGGTATAAGTATCATTGTTGGATAATGTTATGGTTGGGCTGCAGGTCATTGTGTGATTGGGTGATTGGTCTAGTTCAAGAAAATCATTGTGACTCATATTGTATCATGGATCACACTCCATGTATTATTTCTGATCATTATAGGGTGGCAAGGAGGTGTTATTTTGGTGCATGGATTCACCTACAGGTTGGAGTCTGTGAACACTTCAAGGTGGTAGGTCAGTCTAGGATATCGGGGCATCCATTCAGTTGACTACTGAAGAAACCAAGGCGTTAGGGAATCCTTCCAGTGGGAGATGGAGAAGAATTATTTTCTAGAATTATAAAAATTTGTACCTTTCATTTCAATTGGGGTTGAATATTAAATAATTTATTAGAAAAGTGTTCAGTGGTTTTTGACCTGGAGGGGGTTTTCCACCTAAAATTCATGTGCCTATTGTGTTCTATTGTTTACTGTTGTTACTGGATAAACGTTAATAATAATTGAAGATTAAATAATGCTCTGAAAATATTTAAAAGTGATAATTGATAAGAAATATTGGTTCACCCCCCCCCCCCCCCCTCTCTCAGTATTTCCAACAACATTGGATATTGAAGGAGTTCGCACTATTGCTGATTTTGAGGTAACAGAGATCGTCGATGATAGTAACCCTTATCCTGCATTTCTTGGACTTGACTGGGAATTTGACAACTTGGCCATAATTAATCTAAAGAAGAGACATAGATATATGAAGGAAACAATATGAGAGTAATTTTTCCCTTGGATCCATCAGAAGGAGTAAGATACACAGAACCTATCAAAGAAGAGTATTGCCTAGCTGACATAGACCATATCTATCAAATGACAGTGAAGGAACAATATTTTGTTAACCCTACTGCAAAAGGAAAGTTGAGTTTGGAGCATGATAGTTCTTGTACTTCAGACTCAGAAGAAGAATTGGAGAACTGGAAGAATAGGCTGCATGAAGTATCCACAAGGGAATGTGCAAGAATTACCAAATTGGTTTGTTGTATGATATCTAAGGTATGTAACTTTCCTTCTTATGGTGGCTTATGTGATGTAAATACTTTTCTTAATGATTATGAATAACAAGTTCTAGAAAACCAAAGGTTGTCATATTTGGATATATCCCTGAAATATACCCTTGTTAGATGGTGGAATGCACACAAGAAGAATATAGGAGGTTGGAAGGAATGTCGAATACTGATGTGGATAAGATTTGGACAGATAGATACATAGATGGAGATAAAATATGATGGTGAAACTAATCCTAGGAAGCATATCTAGCTATGCACTACAGCATGGAAGGAGATTCCATAGCAGGAATGGGTACATGGATTCATTCATACATAAGAGACAATCCTTAAGAACTGGTACCTAGAAACTGAGCTTTGACATGGTATCATGAACTAGGTAGACATGGTTGATGGTTTCATATTCACATTCAACTTTGAGGACGATTTCCCATATATAGATTTGGCCCTTTAGGCAGTCAAGAAGAAGATCTTTGAGAATGTAACCCCACTGACATGGCAACAACCTGATTTGGTTGCACATATAGAAAGTGCACTGGACTGTTATAACCGTACTACAGTTGAAGAAGAAGACCCTCGCAACATCGACATAGCAGAATCAGAAGGATAGCGTGAAGTAACTGGACCTAAGCTAGAGATACCAGACATAATGAAGCCACTAAAGACCAAGAAGTTGAACATAGGATCAAAGAAGGAACCCAAGTTTGGAACTATAGGAGACTACTAGGATGAGGGGACAGTTAGTAAAGTTACAAAGTTACTTCAATAATATCAAGATTTGTTTCCCACCAAGTTTTCAGAGATGAAGGATATAATAGGAGATCTAGGATTCATGAATATTCCCCTTAAGTCTAATGTGAAGCCAGTAAAACAAAGGCCTTACAAGCTAAACTCGAAGTATAAGGAAAAATTGAACATAGAGCTCGATAAGGTGATAGCAGCAGGATCATTGAACCTATAGAAGAATCAGAATGGGTGAGCCCTATGGTGGTGCAAGAGAAGAAGACTCAAGCAGAAATTAGGATATGTGTTGATCTTAGAAATTTGAATGATGCATGTTCACATCCCTTCCATATTCCTTTCATAGATGAAGTGTTGGACAATGTAGGAGGTCAGGAATCCTACTCGTTTACAGATGGATTCCCAGGTTATCATCAGATTAGGATTGCACCTTAATATCGGCATAAGACCACATTTTCTACATAATGGGGCTCATATCAATACACAATAATTCCTTTTGGATTAAAAATTCCCCTGCTATATTTTCTAGAGTGGTGATCGCAACTTTTAAGGAGTACATCCACAAGTTTTTAGAGGTATATTTTGATGATTGGATAGTATTTGGATTGCTAAGAAAACATTTTGGAATTTTAAGACTTATGCTCAACACATGTAGACAATATCATATCTCTTTGAACCTAAAGAAATGCATATTTTGTGTACCTTTCGACATATTGTTGGGACATATTGTATGTAAGCAAGGACTAATGGTGGACCTTGATAATATCGCTATCACTGTGAACTTGCCTCCACCTAAGACAGTAAGGCAGCTTCGCACTACATTGGGACATACTGGATATTACAGGAAGTTCATCAAGGGGTATGCTCAGATCACTACGCCTATGGATAAATTGTTAAAGAAGGATGTAACTTTTCAGTGGTATGAAGACTTTTAGAAGAGCCTCGACATATTGAAAGAAAAAATGGTATCAAAACCTATACTAGTGTTCCTTGATTGGAATAAGGAATTTCATATCCATGTGGATGCCTCCTGTATCGCATTGGGAGTGGTAATGGCACAACCTGGTGCAAGAGATATTGATCATTCGATAGCTTTTGCAAGTAGAAAGTTATATAAAGAAGAAAAGAATCACACCACTACAGAAAGAGAAGGGTTGGCTATGGTGTATGTTTTGCATAAGTTTAGACACTATTTGTAGGGGTTGCGCTTTAAAATGTTTACAGGTCACTTTGTACTGAAGTATTTGGTTAATAATATTGTCTTAGGTGGAAATATTTGTAGATGGTTAATGTTCTTACAAGAATATTACTTTGAGATCATTGTTAAACCAAGAAGACTGAATGCAAGACCTGACCATCTGTCAAGACTGTAAACAAGCAAAGAACCAACCAGCATAGTGGATAATCTCCCTGATGCGCAGTTATCTGCAATCAGAGTAACAAATGACCATTTCATAGATATTATTCAGTTTTTTACCACAGTAATGGATCCTTCAGAATATACTATGAAACAAAAGAAAGAATTAGTGGTTAAGGCAGTTGACTTCTCATTAATAGGAGGACACTTATATAAAATTGGACTAGATGAGATACTATGAAGATATGTTCTTGAACATGAAAGACAGATGATTCTAGTAGAGGCTCATGAGGACGCAGCTGGTGGACGTTATGCAAGAAAAGCTAAAGTGCAGAAGATTTTAAGAGCAGGATTGTGGTGGCCTACACTACATAAAGATGCAAAGGAGTACTACCGAGCATGTGATGTGTGTCAAAGAACGGGGAAACCTTATAGAAGAGATGAGATGACATTGGTACCACAAGTTACATTGTAGGCCTTTGATAAGTGGGACATTGATTTTGTTGGACCCATTAACCCACCTGGAAAAAGGACTGGTGCAAGGTACATAATTACAACGACTAATTACTTGAAAATATGGGTCGAATTACAACCAGTAAAGGACTGCAACGCATAGACTGTTGCGAAGTTTATTTTTGAGTACATATTATTTAGATTTTAATGTCTGAAGATTTTGATGAGTGACCAAGGTTCAAATTTCCTAAATAAGACTATTGAAGCATTGATTGAGGAACTATAAGTTTATCATCAGAATAGTAACCCTTATCACCCTCAGGCCAATGGAACAGTAGAATCATTTAATAATATTTTGTACTATGGTATGCAATGTGAATATAGATAACTGGGGTCTTAGAATTCCAGTAGTATTATGGGCTTATAGGATCACATGTAATAAGTTGACAGATCAGACACCCTTCAAGTTATTTTATGGGCAAGAGGTTGTGATGCCCATGGAGTACATCGTGCCTAGCTTGAGGATTGATTGTTTTACAGATATGGAAGACCCTGATATAATGGAGGAAATTATGTTAGAGTTGATTTATTTGGAATAAGATAGATTTATAGTAGGATTCCATCAACAGGTACAGAAAGCGAGAGAAAGGCCTGGAATGATAGACATATTAAGTAGGATAAATTCTAGGTAGGAGACCTTTTTATCTTTTATGATAGTAAGTTTGTAAAATTTCCAGGAAAATTCAAGATGCATTATTTGGGCCCATACATTATCAATCATATTACTTATGGAGGTGCAGTTCAATTAGCAAAGTTAAATGGAGAATTGGTTCAAGGAAGAGTACATGGTAGCAGGTTGAAACTATACAGGGATAACCCTAGCCCAACAACTTTGATCTGAGGAAAGGAGAAAGTCTTAGTGCCACTTGCACTTGATAGTGGGTACGGGACTATAAACTATGTTGTAGAGATAGCTTTGAACAATCTAAAGTATGTCGAAGTTCGCAAGAAGGGTTGCTTCACTACAATATGGGATATGTCAAAGTTCGTCAAAAAAATATGACCATTAAAAAAGGAAAATTTGTCGTTGAAATATGTAGAAAGATGCATTTATGAGAACAAATCGAGCGAATCTAGTGACATATATGCAATTAATGAACACAATTTGAGCTAATGATGGGCTTAGAAATTCATATTTGTTATAAAATGTCATGTCCCACATGGATTTGAAACTTTTCTATCCTGAGAATTCGAGTATTGATACTAAAAATAAGTTGTAGAAATTTGTGTTTCCATATGAACCCTGAAGATTTTATTCGTATATTCACTAACAAGGGATTAGAAAAAATCATGGAAGAATCCGCAACAGCTTCTAATACACTTGAAACATCATATGAGATGCCCACCATAGCATCACCACCTGCAACAGCATCATCACACACACAACGGAGTTCCCCACAGAAGAAAATGAACAAAGAGTAGAGAACGAAGAAGAAACAAGGAAAGAAACCTGTTGAACCTTAGGAAGAACCTGAATAGGTGAGAGATAGTGAGGAAGAAGCAGAGCAAGTGCGAATAGAAATGAATGGCGCAACATCTCCATCTCCTCTCCCACGATATATTCCACCTAGAAAACTAGATGCAAAACCAGTCATAGATTCAAAGGATGCAAAGTATGACACCTTCACACCCTTATTTCTAGAGGAAGTGCAATTTATTGGGGAGAACCTTGGAAAGAATTCGCAGCTAAAGTTTGTGGACTATGCTTTCAATAACAGAAATAAATGTTTATAGTTCGCACTAGAATTTACTGAATAAAATGCTCAAGTAGGTGATCCAAGAGAAGGATTAGGCAGTACAACAACAAAATGAAGTTAAAGGAAGTAGTTGAAGCAACATGTCGCGAGGTTCCGGACATTGATGTCCGAGAAAAGGAACCAGTGGAGGAAAAGGTTGCAAAGCTTGGCCTTGCAATAAAGGATATATAAGGACAAGATTGTTGGACATTAGGTTCAACACTCCCCATATGTTTCGCCCCTTGTGGATCCTAACTCTGGCGATTGTAGCGAAGACTAACGCCTGCGGGTTTTAGTCTAACGGCAATCATGATTCCAACAAGTGATATCAGAGTGACAGGTCTCAAGTTCGAAACTCACCCAGCTCACGTTGTGGGGGAGATTGTTGGACATTGGGTTCAATGCTCCCCATGTGTTTCGTGACATGAACTAACCACCTCTCGTGGATCCTAACTCTGGCGATTGTAGAAGAGACTAACACCTGCAGGTTTTGGTCTAATGACAATCGTGATTCTAAAAAAGATTGCAGATGTACAATTTTAATATGAGATAAATATCAATGAGATGCATATGAAGCTACAACCAACCACACCACAGGAAGTGCACAAGAAAAGAGAGATAGACCTAAAGGCTACAGTGGTCAGTATCTCTGCAACAATGGAAAATTGTGGGAAGTTGTTGGATGAGAGCTTACAGATTTGGACTTCATTGTAAGAAGATCCAAATGTACAGGAGTTATAAGAGGATATTCAATAGAAGCAACAATAGTTGGAGGATATTAGGGAAACTATGAGAACCTTACCATTATCAAAGAAGCTCGCAAAGATCAATGAGGAAAATGCCCTCTAAAATAAGATAGAGGAGCTGAGAAGGAAAGAGAAGACTCTGACAAAAATAACTCAGCCATGGCAGGATGAGGCGCCTCTCCAATTGTCCCAAGCAGTGGATGAAAAGCTTCAAGAGCTTCAACAGAGAGAGGAGGCAGTGATGTAGAGGACTACCAGACCAATGACAAAACACTGTTAAAGTACGTAGTGAAGAAAAGAATATCATAGACATTCTGCAATAGTTAAATAAAGCCTAAAATAGCATTGCAGTGAAGATCAAAGGAAAATCTGTTGAGTGAATCGAGACAAGTCACATGTGAGTGTTGGGGGCATGTTGGACGCAACCCAACTTGGCCTAGATTTTGGCAAAGACTCTACATTTTATGGAGCAGAGCATGAAGTGGACCACGCAGTGGAGAATTTTAAGTAAACCCTGCGATATCATAGGGGCTTCGGGGTGGGTTAAAGTCCCTCCTTTTTGTAAAAGAGTGCTATTTTGTAAATGGTTTGGGGCCAAAGTTGCTCGTTTTAGGGATTCCATGGTATTTGGACCATGGTATTTTGATTTTCTAACCCTTCGATGTAATATCATATATAGGGGTAAAATAATAAAAAGTGAAGCATCAAATCAGTGAGTTTTGATCCAGATCCATGTTATGGGTGAATTATTGTGATCTGTAATTTAATAGCGAAGGAGAGGTTCTACAACTAACTGTGCAGAGGCCTGAGTCTACAACTTAGTGCACCGGCCAAGAACTGTTTGTTGTTCAAAGAGTTATTCTATTAAGAAATAGTTCTTGTGGAGATAGCCCTATGCTAGGGTGAACTATGGTAATTTAGTGTTCTCGTGTGATTGATGTGTATATTTGCTTATTATATGTTGTAGCGTAGTTGTTATTACAATTTCATTTTACTTCAATACAGTAATGGTTTAGGCTTATATGGCATGTTTAAGTGATTAATCTAATGCATCGAAGTGATTTATAAGTGTTAATGATAAAATAACATAATAATACCACATCTCCTAGTCCCTCAAGGCTCCATAAACCTAGTTTTGCATCCTCCCATAATCACTTCGGGCGAGATTGCGATCTGCTTGTAGGTCGTTTCCGAAAGGGTCAGTGATTGAGGGTTTTGTTGGTTCGTAGTATAGATCAAACTTGGGTTAGCCCAAATCAAGACAACACATTGTTGTATGGAAACTATACAAGTGGAAGCTACTCTTCCCACTTCTTTTTTCAGTGCATTGCATACATCCTCAAAGTGTTTTCGCGGATTTTATTCTTCCTCTTCGTTTTCCCATATGTCTGTGGATGATAAGATGTATTGAAATACAATTATGTCCCTAATCCTTCAAGCAATTCCTTTCAAAATTTGGAAGGAAACTTGGCAACTCTATGTGAAATAATTTTCTTGGGAACTCCATGCAGCCTAACAATTTCCTTAATGAATATTTTAGCCACCTCACTAGCTTAATTGGTATATTTAACTGCTAAAAATTGAACCACCTTGCTCAACTTTTCAATCACAACCATAATTGCATCATGTTACCTCGAGGTTTTGGGTAAACCATGTTGCAAATGTACCAAGGAATGGCTTCTTTGACTTGTGACTTAGTCAAAGATGCTAATTTGAATTCGATCTCATAGATACTTGAGATAGTTTTCAATTAACATGTGTGATGTGGCCTATCACTGAGTTATTGTCATTTAATTCGAGATAGATGGCTTTTAGTGAGATGTGGACTAGTTGATGGCTAAAATTAGTTATCTAGTGCATTTAACTCCAGTGTCTGTCAATTAACTGATCTCTAGTTCTAGAATAGATATATATTTGAGTTTGAGAAGTTTACTTTCTGTTAACTCAACTTACTCTCAGTTAACTAGTTGCAGCTGCTAAAATTAGCCCTATTAGGTCATCCAATTCGAATTTCCTATTGAGATTGAATGAAGGCAAAAAATTTATTTATTATGGTACACAAGTTTTTGTGTGCAAATCTTGAGAAGCATGCAGATAAATTCTCTTGGGAATTGTCCAAGGAAATAGGAGAAATTCCTATTTTTAGGGGCAAATTTGCGCTAGGAAGTATGAGCTCCTAGCAGGCCTTATTTTCTTAAGTGTTGGGCAAGCCTTGAGAGAGAGTTGATCAATATTGCAAAGAGCTTCAAGATTGAAGTATATTTTATGTAATAGATAAAATTGCTCAATTGTTTTAATAAATGTAGGAGATATTTTTCCCAGTTGGGTTCCCCAGATAAATTATTGTGTTAAATGTATGATTGTGCTTCTATTCATTGTTTTTTTTTTGTAAAATTTTGTTAGAAAAATCCTGTGTCTTTTTATGATCACTTTGCTCTCATTAGTAGTTACAATGTTTTAAGTATTTTATACCTGGTATTAGATTTCAAAACAATATAGATACCAAGTTCCTTGATTAGATTCAAAGTGTCTTGAAGAGAAGATAAGTTGGTGTAGGAATTCTACAAGTGCAGGAATCATGTCTTTCGAAGGTTTGAGGACAAAGCATGCACTAGAAGGGACTTCAAATTTCTGTGCATGGAAGGACATAATGGAGGTTGTGTTAGATGATAATGGAGTTTCGAAATACATCAAAGTTGATATTCCTAAACCTCCTACATCAGATGCATAACAACTGACTCAATGAAAGAAGGACATTGCCAAAACTAGGAGGATGATCCTAGAAGGAGTTAGAGACCATGTTGTCCTAAATTTTCATGGGGAGGAAACTCCACACCAAATGTGGAAGGCCCTTACTTATCTATTTTAAAGCAGTATAAATGCAATTAACTTGCTTTGAAGAACAAATTGAGGAACATTCAAATGGGTAAGGATGAGCCCATTGTTACATATCTATCGAGGTTTTCTCAAGTGAGGGATGAAATTGGACGTGTTGGAGAGATATTTCCACCAATAGAGCTTGTGAGCCTTGCTCTTCTTATAATTCAAAAATCTTAGCATAGTTTCCAAGATGTAGTGAATGGCAGAGATAAGCTCCCCGATTGGTAGAGACTGTGGTCATGTCTTGTGCAAGAAGAGATAAGGAGGAACATAAGGGATGGAGTCTCATATGGGATAGAAGATGAGGAGAACCTTACTTTTGCTAGCAAAGGGAAGATAGCCTAGTGCAAGAAGGAACAAGACAAAACTGAGCCTAGTTAGAATGGAGGCAAGGAAAAGAAGGATCTTAAAAAGATCAAGTGTTTTCATTATCATGTGTTTGGATATTATGCTACAAAATGTCTAAACAAGAAATACATCAAGCATGTTGCAGCAACAGTGGGAGGAGAAGCACTCTCTTGATAGTTAAAATTGCATTTCTCCTTGATAGCTTGCATGACAAGCTCATTACAAGGTAATGTGTGGTACATTAACTTTACGGCTTCATTCCACATGACATAGAACAAATATCTCTTCAGTTGTTTGGAGGAGAAAGACATGCAATTCGATATCGAGCTTGGATATGATGGCATATACTTGACCAAAGTAGTTGGTATTGTGAGATTTAAGAGGGAGTGTAGTTCCCTTCTCCATCTCAAGAATACAATGTATGTTCTAGGATTGAAGAAAAACTTGTCTCAGTAGCAGTCCCTGAATACAAAGGGTATGATGTTGTATTTGACAAAGGGAAGGCCTACCTCAAGCATTTTTCTTGAGGACAAGTCAAACAGATTGGAGTCGGGATTGATATACTCTACAAATTGGAGGTTAATACATGTGCAACCTTGAGCACTAAGGCAAAGAGTTCTGAGAGTAGATATGTAGTGGTTGAGTGAGAGCGGGACAGAGCTTTCAAGATGGACCCTCGACCAACATCTCATTTTTAGTCTAAACTAGTTGGTAGTTGGGTTGAACATCAGGATGATGATGAGGACCATAGTTTAGGGCGAGTGGAGGTAGCCACTCAGTCAAAGACTTCTAGTATAGGGAAATTTAGAGCTAAGTGGGCAAAGGATTTGGTTAAGGGAGCTCATAAGAGAGTTGAGTTTCCCAGTATTAAGAAGCAGACACCCAGATACATAGGGTACATGGATATTTCTAGTTCAAAGGGAGCAATTGAAATGGCAAAGAACTTGGTAGAGATGAAGATAGATTGAGGTGGAAGAGGTTCTTCCAAGAATCCCTTCCTCACTAAGAGGGAGTGTTGAAAATTTAGCAAGGAATGGCATCTTTGAATTGTGTCGTAGTCGAAGATGCTAATTTGAATTCAAACTCATAGATACTTGAGTTAGCTATCAGTTAACATGTGTGATGTGGCATATCATCGAGTTATTGTTAGCTAGTTCAACAAGTTAGATGGATTTCAGTGAGTTGTGGACTTGTTGATGGATAAAATTAGCTATCTAGTGGAGTTAACACTAGTATATTTCAGTAAATTGATCTCTATTTCTAGAATAGAAATAGATTTGAGTTTAGTTGAGTATTTGACTTTCTGTTAACTCAACTTGCTCTCAATTAACTAGTTGCAGTTACTAAAATTATTCCTAGTATGTCATGTAATTCGAATTTCCTATTGAAATTGAATGAAAGCACAATTGTATTTATTATGGTACACAAGTTTTTGGCAGATCAGTTCTCCTGTGAATTGCACAAGGAAATAGGAAAAATTGCTAATATTTAGAGGAAATTTTTCTCTAGGAAATAGGAGCTCCTAGCAGGCTTTATTTTCTTAAATGTTGGGCAAGCCTTGAGAGAGAGTTTATCAGTATTGCAGGGAGCTTCATGCTTGAAGAAGATTCTATGTCATAGATCAGATTGATCAGTTGATTTGATACATAAATAGTGGTTTTTCCCAGTTGGGTTACCTAGATAAATTATTGTGTTCTATGTGTGATTGTGTTCCATTGTTTTATTTTGGCAGAATTTTGGTAGAGAAACCTTGTGTATTTTGTGATAAGTTTTCTCTCATTAGAAGTTTCAAGGATTTTCTACAAACCGCTAATTAAATCCATGGAGATCACTTTCCACTTCCATTCCATAATGGGAATGGGTTGTAATAAGCTTGTTATATGTTTACATTCAGCCTTCACTTGCTAAAATTCTATGCATTTGGCAACAAAATCATCCACTTCCTTTTTGAAATTAGGCCAATAAAAAAAAAATTTAATGTTCGTGAGAGTATTTTTGTATCTTGGGTGGCTAGAATATCATTTTTCATGGAGTTATCTCATTATAAGCCTCTTCAAATCATCATTATCTGATACATAGATTATGTTATTGAATCTAATTAGACCCTGATTTGTGAGATGATATTCCTCATCCTCACCATCTTGTTGTAGCTTTTTCTTTACTAGTTGATATTTCTTATCATGTTTTCCTACATGCTTGATTCGTTCTAACAAATCACTTCCATAAGAAATTATGGTTTCCATGTGATTCAATTGAATTCTTCTACTGAGTGCATCAACAACCTTGTTCTCCTTGCCTTTGATGTACTTGATCTCAAAGTTGAACTTGCTAAGTATAACGAACCATCTAGCTTGTCTTGCATTCAACTTAGGTTGATCAAACAAATATTTGAGTCCACCATGATTTGTCATGAGTGTGAAATTTTTACCAAGGAGGTAATGCCTCCACATCTTCAATGCATGAATAATGATATCTAACTCTAGGTCATGAGTCATGTAGTTTGTCTCATGCTCATTTAATTTTCGCGACTCATACTAAACTACCTATCCTTCCTGCATCAAGACTCCACCGAGCCATTCCTTGTAGGCATTTGTACTGACCACAAAATCTTTGTTTGAATCTGCAATCCTCAACACTAGTTCATTAGTGAGAAATTGCTTCAATTGCTCAAAGCTTGCTACACATTCAACTACCCATTCAAAATTATTTCCTTTCCTCTATAAGGATGTGATGGGATGGACTATCTTGGAGAAGTTTCTGATGAACCTCCTGTAGTATCCTTAGTATCCCATGAATGATCTAATCTCATTCACATTTTTCGATGTTAGTCATTCCATCATGGCTTTGACCTTTTGCGGATCAATTGATATCCCCTCCTTAGAGATAATGTGCCCCTAATAGTGTAACTGTGACTAGAAGAAATAACACTTTTTGAGACTTGCATAGACCTTGGGTTCCCTCAACAACTATATTACTGCTACTAGGTGCTTTTCATGCTCCTCTTCAGTCCTTGAGTATACCAAAATATCATCAAAAAATACAATCACAATTTTTTCCAAGTAAGGATGCAACACACTATTTATTAAACATATGAAAGTGGCAAGGCATTAGTAAGCCCAAAGGGTACCACTACAAAATCATAGTGCTTGTATCTTATTCGGAAAGTAGTTTTATGGATGTCTTCCTCTTTGATGCACACTTTATGTTACCCTGATCTTAGATCTATCTTGAAGAATATTATTGCTCCTCGCAACTAGTTAAAGAGATCATTAATCTATGGCAAAGGATACCGGTTATTGATGGTCACTTTATTTAATTTTTGTAATCAATGCAAATTCTGAGTGTTCTATCCTTCTTCTTTACAAATAATATTGGAGCTCTTCATGGTGACACACTTGGCCATATGTAACCTTTATCAAGCATTTCCTTCAAATGCAATTTTAACTCAACCAACTTAGGCATACTCATTCGGTATGGTGCCTTAGATGTTGGTGCTGCTCCAAGCACCAATTATATAGAGAAATAAAATTATTTGTAAGGAGGTATTCCTAGAATATCAGTGGGAAACACGTCTTTGTATTTATGCAACACACGATACTTCTCCAACACTTCAGTTTTTTCTTACCCCGTTGTCATTGACTTTTCCATCGATGAAAATTTGTACAATAAATAATTTACAAACTTTTCGACAACTACACTTGGATTGGATGGTGGTAATTAATCTCGATAAAGTTGGCTTCCTCTTACCTTGTAAAATTTTTCTTTCTCCAACA
Source organism: Pinus albicaulis (assembly GCA_034641835.2). Classification (NCBI taxonomy): domain Eukaryota; kingdom Viridiplantae; phylum Streptophyta; class Pinopsida; order Pinales; family Pinaceae; genus Pinus; species Pinus albicaulis. The sequence goes on from CM076573.1 coordinate 441,280,740, forward strand.
TCATTCATGCATTCAATTGCCTTTTCAAAATATTCAACTTTAGTTATGTGCATGTACAACCATTCCATGCCCAGTAACATGTTGTATGCACACTATGGCAACAAATTTAAATGTGTTGTAGTTGGCATGTTGCTGAGCTCAAACACACATGATTTCACCCAATAGCTTATTTTTCTCTTTGTTTTTGTTTCCAACTGAACTAACGATGGCTCTACGTGCAATTCTTTAGCCAATTTTCATTTTTCCACGAGCTCCAAACTGATATAACTATAGTTAGAACCGGTATTAATTAAAATAGAAATAATCTTATTACACAACTTACCTTCCATCTCAATTATGGATGTATATTGGTATATCTGGCGATTACCCACAACTGCGTAGATTCTAGGCAGACTTTGTGCTACTATAGAAATTTTAATACAATTATGTATTGCCTAGATTCTCTTGATCTAACAATTATATGCCACTGTTAAATACGAAATCCTTCTACTAAAATATTTGAGGAAATTTAATCGCCAATTGAAAACACATGAAGAAAGATCAATCACACATAACACAAATGTTTTTACCGGGAAAGCATAAAGCTAAAAAACCCACTGTCATATATTATGTATATATCATGGATCATGAAACAATATCATAAAAAACTCTAATCCAAGAGCTCTTAGTACAATATACAATCGTCTCACACTATCATACAAAAATTGGCAAATACATGCGCCAATTTACTGCCTCCTGGCAGCCTGCCTCCACTGCGCAATCCCTGCTGAACACAATCCTAAATGAATGAGATACTGCCTTGCCTTGACTGCAAAATTCTCATTGGCATCTCCAATGTGTGTGTGGTTGCATGAGTGCACCCACTAATTTCACAACAGATAGTCAAACTGACCCTTTCACCTATCTCTCAACTAGGTCTCCACTGGATCTGACATGCATGTAGTTAACAATAGTAAATATTCAGTTGCATGTGAGATCACTCCATGTGAATTAATTTAATATGAAATTCACTGATCTCTCACTAGTGTTTCTTTAGTTACAACTAGTTACAACTAGCACAACTGATTTTAACTCACTTAACTGAGTTAAACTACTTTACAACTCACATAACTACACATCCAACTTTGTTACAACTTCGAATCACTCAGTTACAACTAAGTCCACTTGCATGTCCCATCAACTAACCTTAGAACTTGAAATTACTTCAGCTAACTAGTTTTCCACTTCAGTTAACCGAAATCAAGTGCTTCAAGAGAATAGATTAATATTTATTATCCAATTATTATTAAGAGATAATAATAACCGACATGCATTCTATATTTAGACATGTGATCTATAAATATACTTCGCACATGCATCTAAAAATATAATCTCATCTATAAATAGAATTTTCTCACCATTCTAAAAATAAACTCCTGCTATAAATAGAATTTTCTCAACATTCTAAAAATAGAAATATACCCAAAAATAGCCTACGAGCCCCACCTAGTGTAGGTACTTAATTTTCACTAAGGTCATCATCTTGTTGAATCTCAACACTCCCTCACAACAAGAAAGGGATTATCCTTCACCCCGATCTTGTCTCTATGGTATTCAAATTTTCTCCTGGTGAGTGCCTTCGTCAGAATATCTGCATCCTGATCCTCCGTAGGAATGTACTGAAGCATCATGATCTTCCATTGCACACAATATCTGATATGATGATACCGAATATCTATTGCTTAGATCTATCATGGAACACAGGATTAATCGAGAGTTTAATGCAACTCTGATTATCACAATGAATCACTTTAGGATCTAAAAGAGAACCAAACAAACCAACCAGGATCTTTCTCAACCAAATAGCCTCGCATGCAGCTTGAATTGCTTCCATGTATTCCGCTTCCGCTGAACTAAGTGCCATGGATCTATGTTTCCTGCTGTAACAAGAAAAAGCTATAGATCTGATACTGAAGACCCCTCCTAATGTGCTCTTTCGATCCGTTGGGCTACCCTCCCAATCTGCATCCGTGAAGCCATGCAACTTCACCTCATCCATATGTCTGTACCATAAGCCACACTCAGATGTGCCTCTGAGATATCTCAGGACATGCTTGCCTGCCTTCCAAAAGAGCTTGGTAGGATTAACCATCGCTTGACTAAGTTGGTTCACCGCATAGCATATGTCCGGTCTTGTATTCACTAAATACATTAGTGAACCCACTAACTGTCGATAGACAGTAGCATCCACTACCTCTCCAGATGTAGCGTCCTCTTTCCTCCAGTTTCCTGGAAGAGGAGTATCCATGGGTTTGCAGCCCTTCATGTGAAACTTACCCAGTATCTCCCTTGCATACTTTCCTTGAGACACAAAAAGTTCACCTTCTTGCTGCCATATTTCCAATCCAAGGAAATAATGAAGGAGGCCCATACCCTTCATCTCAAACTCCTTTTGCAAGGTCCTCCTTGCATGATTGTGTTAGATGCTCATCACTAGTCAGTATTAAATCATCAACATAAAGAACAATGATTAAAAGCTTTCCCTCCACCATAATTTGGTATAGGTTTGCATCTGTCTCACTCTTGGTGAAGCCAAGTCTAGTGAAATAGCTGTCAATCTGAGTGTACCAAGCACGGGGTGCTTGCTTCAGCCCATACAACGCTCTTTTGAGTCTGCACACATGTGACTTGCTGCTGAAGATCTCAAATCCTTCAGGCTGCTCAATGTACACTTCTTCCTCAATGATCCCATTAAGGAACACAGTCTTCACATCCATCTGACGAATGTGCCAACCCATCTGCGTTGAGAGAGAAAGGATGGTCCTTATGGAAGAATGCCGTGCGACAAGTGAAAATTTTTCTTCATAATCAATCCCCTCGATCTGTGAGAAGCCCCGAGCCATGAATCTAGCCTTGTGTTTCTCAACACTCCCATCAGCAGCTTGCTTTACCTTGTAGATTCATCTTGAACCTACCACTGATTTATCAACCGACCTTGGAATAATTTAAGCATTGTTTCTGACAATGGAGTCATACTCCTCCACCATTGCATCTACCCATGTGGGCTCCTGCACTGCTTCTTGAAAGGAATATGGCTCAGTTACAATACATTTTCTCATGAGAGCCATGTATCTAGTGAATCGGTCAGGAGATTGTCTTTGTCTGCGCTATGAAGTAGGGACTCCTACATTTTGTGACGCATAAAGCTTCAGCCTCTCAGCTTTTGTGGTACGCCTTCTGCCAGTTTTGATGTTTCCCTCTGCATGAGTGGACTCCTCCACTCCATGAACCTCCTCTTGTGGCTGATCCACATCTAGAGACTCATATTTGGGAACCAAAATCTCTTCCTCTGGATGTAAGTCTATCTCCCTCTCAAGCGACAACTTCATGGCTTTCTCCTCATTGAATTTTATATCTCGTTTCACCACAATCATTCAACTGTTTGGAAAATACACACGATAATTATGGGGTGTTTCTGTGTACCCCAAAAATATCCCAACTTCAGCAGTCGGCTCCAGCTTCTTCTTGACGTTCTTGGTCACATGCACATAAACAGATGAGCCAAAAATCTTAAAGTGAGAAACATCTGGTTTCTTACCAGTAAAAGCTTCTTCCAATGTACTCATGCCAAGTACTCTATGAGGACAACAATTTTTCACATAAACCGTAGTGTTGCATGCTTCCACCCACAAATGCATTGGTAGGCCCTGATCATGCAGCATTGCTCGTGCAGCACCCACGATCTTTCTGTTCTTCGTCTTTGCGACCCCATTTTGTTGTGGGTTATGAGGCACTATGAGTTCTCTTCGAATTCCCTCTTTGCTACAGAAGTATTTGAATTCTTTCGAGATGTATTCTCCACCATTATCGCTCCACAGAGCCTTCACTTGCTTCCCCGACTCTTTCTCAACCAATGCCTTAAACTCACAGAACTTTGAGAATGTTTGATCCTTATTCTGCATGAAGAAGATCCAGCATTTATGAGAAAATTCATCAACAAAAATAACATAATGCCTGTGTTTTGTTATTGAAGCAACCGAGAATGGTCCACACACGTCTGTGTGAACTCTCTCTCAGGATCACCGAAGCACGGTTTTCCTTTTCATGAAAGGTATACTTTGCATACTTCCCCATGGTGCAACCCTTGCACTGATCTAACTGAGCAAGTGTTCCCATTGGAAGTCCAGTAAATATTGGATGCACGACTTTCAAAGCTCCATGATGAAGATGGCCCAATCACCTGTGCCATAATTTGCCCTCATCCCGGCTCACCACTTTTTCCGCCTTGCCCATCATGGCAGCGCAGCCTTCTACCTCTAGCTTGTAGAGATTCTTGACTTGAATCCCTATCCTCTTGGCTTGACCTGTTGTTTTATGTCGCATGAAAGCTTTTCCATCGCTGAAAACAATGCCATAGCCTCTGTCCTCCAACATCGCGATTGAGACCAAGTTTTTCTTTAGACCTGGAACATGCATAACATATTTCAATTGAAATGGTTTACCTAACTCCCTCTCAAAGTTAATGGTACCAATGTCAGTTGCATTGTATTGTCCATTGTAATATTCCCAAACGGGGGAGCATCAATATTTGAACACAATAATGGAAATAGCAGTGAACAAATCAATACACCATGATATCAGCCAAATGTACAGCCATCTTATTAAACATATCAGCAAATAATAGGCACAAGATCTTGAGGATGAAGTCACTCAAGCAATACAAACAAGCCTCCTTTAAGAAAATATGTCAATACATGAGAAAATACCGCTATACAAGTGCCATGAGCCATGACAGTGCAGTTTTAGGGCATAAACTGCTATAGCAAGATATAAAAATATGTATTTGCTGTTATATAGCTCAAAAAATGTTGGGAGTGAAGATCTAGGCTCCCAAACACATTTCAAAGACAACCCAGGAAGGGTTTCCAGAAATACAAAAAATACCAAAATGCCGGAATGCAGCCTTAGGGCTGAATAGCAGCTGCAAAACTGAATACTAGAAGGAGGTGGCTGAACTAATAAAGAAATGAATAGAAATTCTCCAACAAAACCTCCAAGTTAAAGGCTGATCCTAACACTGAAGATCCCACCCTCTGAATCAAGCACTGAAACCTCTACTGCAAGTACTCACTAAAATAACACAGTCAAAGAGGGAATCTGCACTTTAGATGATGGGAATAGGTTGGCCTAGTGCCAAGATGTGAAAGAAAGCTCAATAACCTAATTTTTTGGTCTCCCAATGAGAAGAATTCTTCCTCCCTTGAAAAAGTAGCTCATAAAGTGGGTTTTTCAACCCTCCAAAGCAACACCCCGCAACACAACACAAATCTGAACAGACACTGTGTTGTAGTTGAAGACTGAAACTTGGCCAGAATGTTGAAATGTGGAAATGATAGTACAATACTCTTCCTAGAGGCTACCTCAAGGGAAGAGGTGGGATCCCCGCTCGGGAACACCCAGTGCTAAACAACACAACAATCTCAGCTAAACAGCTAGAGATTGCAAGAAGTCATACAGACAACAAAATCAATAATCAAAAGATAACCATATATGGATGCCTTGCCCTCCTTATAAACAATGTGAGCCTTCTCACTTTGGGTTCCACTCATTAGGGTTACTTCTATCATGGATACTTCCTCCCATTCACACTGCGTTGTCTCTCATTGATGATCCACTCCCTCCATACCAGCGTTATTGATTTGGTCAAACTTGACCTTGTCCACATGCATTAGCCCCTGTTCACACATGAGGGTGCTTTATCCAGCTATGAAGATGATCCATTTTCACATTAAGAAGGATTTTATTCCTACTAAAGAGATTTATGGGTCTCCCTACCCATTTATTCATCTAACTGAATGACAAGAGAAAAAATTAATATTCCAATTAGCTGCATGCTAATTTAGGAATATTACAGTCCTCCCCTCCCAAATGTTTCTTGTCCTCAAGCAACTGCAAGGATATAACTGAAGAGCCTCCCCTCCTCCTCCTATAAAATCCTCATATGATAAGCTCCTCCAAATTACAAGATGTCGTCTCATCAATAAATCTCCAAGTTTCTCCTCCCAAGTATGCAAGCTAGCTTTTGGTGACAATCCCAAATAGCTATCAATATGAAAAAGTGAAATACCCATGGAGGCAACTATGTGTTGTTTAGAGGCCTTATTGAGGCATGGAATCTGAAATATATTGGGAAATATAATTCCCATGTGAAGCCCCTATCTCCAAGCTATCATCCATACAAAATGAGTGACCCTCCAAAATGGTAACTCATGGAGAAACTCCTCCACCTTAGGCTCCTAGAAAGTAAGTGGGTTGCATAGTTGAACATGATGGATCATATTGTCCATCCCACATTGTATCTCTCTCCAATTATGATAAGTGTAGAGTTGTTGCTGATTTTGGGCTACAATAATGTTGCCTTCAAGAGGCAAGAAGAAAATTGGATCTTCAAGGATCCTCTCTCTAGAGTCATGAATCATGCTGGCCCAAACCACCCCATATATGATGAATAGGACATCATCACCATATGACATCCAAATGAGAAATATATTGAAGGTTTCATGTGGTGCTAGAAGGTACCAATAGTTTCCCAAGTGGTCACAATGCAATTTTTCTAACTGATGTTTCAAAATATAACATGGCAAGTTGTCTCCCTACAAGTTGCTAGTTGTGCATGTCATCTCATCTACTAGCAAATAGTAAATGGAATTATTTATCAATTGAGAATACAAATAATAGTACAACACTTTCCCCAATCCATTCAAGAGATGGCTATCCCCATCACTGATGTTGGTACAAAAATGACCGTGAAGCCCAAATAGAGGCTTTCCCTCTTGTGGAGCAATGCACTGTATAGAAATGGCAAGAGAATGAAAATACTGTGTTAGATAATCAATAAGTGAAAAAACACAACTCTTACCATGTACTGAGAGTAAGCTGATAATAAGATCCATGAATGAGCCCTCCATAGTGGTATGACATATTCCCATGAAGAGGAGTGAACCATGTGTTGCATGAAAAACTTTCTTCTTATGCGTGGAAATCCAAGTCAAGAATATCATATCATGGTAATAGATGTCTCCATCCACTACTCCATCACGCTCATCTCCTACTTGTCCATCAATTGCATCATATGTGAAGTGATCCGGGGAACACCCCATCAACAAATCCAAGCTCCCAAGTGACAGCACTATTGGCCTTTGTAATAAGGCTTGTTGGGTATGTGTTATATTCTTTCCATGACTAAGCACGCGCGGGGGGGTAAGAGGGGGGGGCGATAGCCCCCCCTTTGCGCTGTGTGCAGTGGTCCAGGGCAGCACCCCAACGAAAAATTTTTGGTCCTTAATTTCCGATGGGTAGTCCACATCCATGGTTTTGTGCATGCTTTTGCACATGTTTTTGGGGTATGATGGTTTTCGGCCCCTGGTATTTTTGTAGATCCGGTCAAGGGAACTACGGTTATGTTCTAATCCAAGGTTAATGGATTAGGGTTCATGTATGCTTTGACATGTATATATATGTGTTGTAAAACTAAAAGGAATATAATGAAAAATCAAGTTGGTCGTCCCGATTTGGGATCCAGGGGAAAATCTCAGTGTTTATCTATTTTATGTTTTATGCTCTCGTTATTGTTTATTTTCTGTTATAAGCTTTGTGTTTGTTCAAGGTTAAAACCTACAAGGCTCCTGTCATCTCATAGCTCCATTCTTTGACATGACAAATGTCAAAGTAATTTACCATAATGCTGTTATATATGGGAGATTCCTTCCAAAGTGGAAGTAGCTCCTGATCCCCCAAGGCTAAGGAGTAGCCCCTTTGCACCATGATGGTGCCATCACCTACTCCTGCAACATCATGCAAACTATCGGAGAAAATCAGCCCTACTCTCCCAAGAGTTTCTAAAGCAACAACAACTCTTGTTGCCTCCCCACACCATCACCATATAAACCATGGAGCAACAACATGATGGTTGACATGAAAGATATCACATCACCTCAATACACCCAAACTCCTTGCTTCCATATGATGGAAGTGACATGCCAGGTCCCAACCATTAGCACACCCTTTGGAATAGGATATGTTACATGATGGCCAAACTCTTTCAAGAGTAGCCAACATAGCCTTGCCTCCTACTTCCCTATGTCATAGATTTGCAAGTAGCTTTCCAGCCACTTGCTCATCAATATCACCCATCCAACCAATGGTGAGTGTCTATCATCATGCTCAAAATTGGTATTTCTCCAATGGAGAATACCATCCTCCCAAATCAGATTTCTATCTTTGCATTTCATGGGATGTTGAAATGCAATCTCCCAGAGATCTCCAAATGAAGACCACTCATCAATGACCATGTTGAATCCATAAAGATCCAAGTATGTTGAAGGCAAAATCTTCTCATTGAGCTGTGAAATGCTCATCAAGAAAGATCCATCACAACAATGAAATATAATATGTCTCTCATCAATCATCTACCTATCCACTGCTATACAAGTGTGTTGGTCATCAGAATGTCTCAATATCAGTTGGGCCCCAACTCATCATTGCTGCTCATTGACAGCACTGCTGATCTCCATGATGGTGTATATGTTGTCTCAATATCATGCTCAATGTTGAACACATGGTTCTGCATTGCATTGTTTAGGATAATACTCATCCTATCCTCCAAAAATCTACACTCCAACCCCAAGAGTTGTGTGCAGCTCAACATTGAATAACCAGGATGACTGTATATCTGCACCTTGAACAAATCAAGGGTCCTCGGCGCAATGATAGTCTGCTGCTCCAAATTAGCAATGTGTTTTGACCCTAGGTCATGCATTTGCCCCGATAGCATGTTTCCATAATCCTTCATATGATGTGCTGAAATAATAGGAAATGGACATATGTGCATACCTTGGTAAAGCTTGGGAACATCTTGTACTACTACAAGAGTTCCTTCCCCCGATGTGATGACTTCCCCAACTACTGATGATGATGGCTGCTCCTCTATGGCTGCATCAATGATGGTACAAGTCTCTTCCATCTCATGCATCTCTAGAATAGTGCATGGGACTCTAAATTTCAAGAGATCAAGACCACTTTGCAAAGGTGCAAGTGTTCTTTCTCCTGATGTAAATGCTCCTGCAACAAGTGGCGGTGGAGGTTTCTTCTCCTCTGATTTCTTCTTGTCAAACTTATTGATCAACCTTTGAGTAAAATATGCATATGCAGTCACTCTTGCATGAATCAATTGGCTGAACCACCAATTTTTTTCTTCACCCTCAAGGTGCAGCACTGCAATCTCAACAATTTCTCTCTCTACTACTGGATGTATCAGGAAAAATGCATCCAACTTCATTCCCCAAGCTCTTGTTGTACATGTGGATGACCCATCAAATGTAGGCAATAGAAATATATTGTTACAAGGTATCCTTTCTTCTTTGAGATGAATGAATTGTGGGAGAGTTATATTCTCCTTGAAATCCTTTGATTGAGATTTGTATTCTGCAAGATACTCACTTAGAATCTCATGATCTAAGTGTCCTCCATCTCCATGCATTTTGTATTCTTCTTCAAAAGGAAAGGGCATAGTATGTTTCTTTGGAGCTCTATGCAATATCAGTTTTATCTTATGCTAATAGGAAGTGCATGGACCTTCCTCATCTTGAAACCTTCTAGAGTTCTCATTGCATCTCTCCTTTTTCATCTGCTTGACCTCCTTGGAGAGGTTCTTCATAGATCTGAAAAGTGATGAGACAAATCTCATTCATTCCATCATTTTAGATCTCTTCTTCTTCTTATAACATAATGGCTGAGATCCACAGGTTGAGCCAAGCTTATGCTCTGATACCACTGTAATATTCCCAAATGGGGAAGCATCAATATTTGAACACAATAATGGAAATATCAGTGAACAAATCAATACACCATGATATGAGCCAAATTTACAACCATATTATTTAAAATGTCAACAAATAATAGGCACAATATCTTGAGGATCAAGTCACTCAAGCAATACAAACAAGCCTCATCTAAGCAAATATGTCAATACATGAGAAAATACTACTATACAAGTGCCATGAGCCATGAAAGCACAGTTTAGGGCATAAAATTCTATATCAATATATAACAAGATGGATTTGCTGTTATATAGCTCAAACAATGTTGGGAGTTAAGATCTAGGCTCCCAAACACATTTCAATGACAACCCAGGAAGGGTTTCCAGAAACACAAAAAATACCAAAATGTTGGAATGCAGCCCTAGGGCTGGATAGTAGCTGCAAAACTGAATACTGGAAGGAGGTGGCTGAACTGATAAAGAAATGAATAGAACTCCTCCAACAAAACCTCCAAGTGAAAGGCTGATACTAACGCTGAAGATCTCACCCTCTAAATCAAGCACTGAAAACTATATTGCAAGTAGTCACTAAAATAACACAGTCAAAGAGGGAAGCTGCATTGTAGATGATGGGAATAGGTTTGCCTAGTGCGCAGATGTGAAAGAAATCTCAAGAACCTCCTTTTCTGATCTTCCAATGAGAATAATGCTTCCTCCCTTGAAAACCTGGCTCAAAAAGTGGGTTTTTCAACCCTCCACTGCAACACCCTGCAACACAACACAAATCTGAACAGACACTGCGCTGTAGCTGAAGACTGAAGCTTGGCCAGAATGCCGGAATTTGGAAATGATACTACAATACTCTTCCTAGAGGCTACCTCAAGGGAAGAGGTGGGATCCCCGCTCAGGAACAACCGGTGCTAAACAACACAACAATCTCAGCTAAACAGCTAGAGAGTGAAAGAACCAAAAAATCAATAATCAAAACATTAACATATATGGCTACCTTGCCCTCCTTATAAAAAATGTGAGCCTTCTCACTTTGGGTCCCACTCATTAAGGTTACTTCTATCATGGAGACTTCCCCACATTCACATTGTGTTATCTCTCATTGATGATCCAGTCCCTCCATACCATCGTTGTTGATTTGGGAAAAATTGACCTTGTCCACATGCATTAGCCCCTGTTCACACATGAGGGTGCTTTATCCAGCTATGAAGATGATCCCTTTTCACATTAAGAGGGATTTTATTCCTACTAAAGAGATTTATGGGTCTCCCTACCCATTTATTCATCTAACTGAATGACAAGAGAAAAAAATAATATTCCAATTAGTTGCATGCTAATTTAGGAATACTACATCCATCATTGCCCATCTCTATATGCATATAGAGATCTTTCTCCTCTAAGTCACTGAAAAGCTGCTTATCTCTCGTCATGTGGAAGGAAGCACCACTATCAAGATACCACACAGATCCCATTGTGCTTGATATCAAGCATGCGATCAAAGAAAAATCAAGTTCAAATTGTGAGGCAAGAGCCTCACCAGCTGTAGCTCCAACAACCTTCTTGTTCTCCTTTTTCAGTGGGCAGTTAGTGGCGAGATGCCCATGCTCGTGACAGTGAAAACACTTCACCTTGGAAAAATCCAGCTTCTTTCCTTTAGACTCGGATTTTGAGTGGAATTTCTTCCCCTTCCCTTTCCTTGCCTTGGTAGCCAAAGCACAATCCTCTTCATCATCATGCTTTAATGAAGAGTCATCTCTGTTGTTCCACCTGAACTCCTCCTGCACTAGATTCAACCACAGTCGTTCCCAATCTAGCAGTTTTTCCCGTCCGTTGACAAAGTCTTGGTAACTATGCCAACTCTTAGGAAGTCCCAAGAGATCCAAGCTCACCAAATCATCATCAGCAACCGTGATTCCCACACTCTCCAGTTCATCCCGACATTGGACAAAATTTTTGAGATACTTAGGAATATTGTCGCCCTTCTCCATCTTGATCTTTCTGATTTTATCCTTCAGTGCCAATTTCCTATGGTCGCTGCTTCTTTGGAAAAGATCTGTCAAAACCTTCCACATAGCATATGGAGTGGATTTCCCATGAAGGCTTGAGACAATGTGGTCTTGTACACCTTCCAACACAATCCTTCTCGTCTTCGCTACTTTATTTTTCCAAGCGTCAAGTAATGCAGCATCCGTCGAAGTGGGCTTAGGAACGTCATTGTCGATGAATTACTTCAAGCCATTATCTTCAAGCACCACCTCCATCCTGTCTTTCCATGCAATGCAGTTCAAGCTACCCTCGAGTGCATACTCTAGCCACAAACCATTGAAATCCATTTCGATGTTTACTCAATTGTCGCACCAAGAAATTCTTGCAGCAAATTCGAATTTTTTCCACCAACAAACTCAACTACTGCTTCAATATTGCAATCTTCTTTGCTCCAATACCATGTAGAAATTTTAATACAATTATGTACTGCCCAGATTCTCATGATCTAATAATTATATGCCACTGTTAAATACATAATCCTTATACTAAAATCTTTGCAGAAATTTAATCGCTAATTGCAAACACATGAAGAAAGATCAATCACACATAACACATATGTTTTTACCGAGAAAGCATAAATCTAAAATCCACAATATCATATATTATGTATATATCATGGATCATGAAACAATCTCATACAAAACTCTAATCCAAGAGCTCTCTGTACAATATACAATCGTCTCACACCATCATACAAAAATTGGCAAATACATGCGCCAATTTACTGCCTCCTAACAGCTTGCCTCCACTGTGCAATCCTTGCTGATCACAATCCTGAATGAATGAGATACTGCCTTGCCTTGACTGCACAATCCTCATTGGCATCTTCATTGTGTGTGTGGTTGCATGAGTGCACCCACTAATGTCACAACAGATAATCAAACTTTCCCTTACACCTGTCTCTCAACTAGGTATCCACTGGATCTGACATGCATGTAGTTAACAATAGTAAATCTTTAATTGCTTGTGAGATCACTCCATGTGAATTAATTTAATATTTAATTCATTGATCTCTCACTAGTGTATCTTTAGTTACAACTAATTACAACTAGCACAACTGAGTTAAACTACTTTACAACTCACATAACTACACATCCAACTTTGTTACAACTTCAAATCACTCAGTTACAACTAATTCCACTTGCATGTCCCACCAACCAACCTTAGAACTCGAAATTCCTTCAGCTAACTGGTTTTCCACTTCAGTTAACTGAAATCAAGTGCTTCAAGAGAATATAGTAATATTTATTGTCCAATTATTATTAAGGGATAATAATAACCGACATGCATTCTATATTTAGAAATGCGATCTATAAATAGAATTCACACATGCATCTAAAAATAGAATCTCATCTATAAATATAATTTTCTCACCATTATGAAAATAGACACCCGCTATAAATAGAATTTTCTCAACATTCTAAAAATAAACATACACCTAAAAATAGCCTGCTGGCCCCACCTAGTGTAGGTGCTTAATTTTCACTAGGATCATCATCTTTTTGAATCTCAACAGCTACATCATCCATAGTACGAGCTTCCTAGGTGTTGTAAATTTTTGGACTTGAATTTTCCTGGTGTGGGTAGTCCCTCTTTCAGTGATTTTCCCCATAAGTCAAACATTACAATGGCTCTTTACCTTTTGATCTGCACTGCTCTTCTTCTTTTTTATGTGCACTATGTTTTACAGTGGGCTAAATTTCTATTTATATCGATTTGCACTAATTGTGTGAATTACTTTATTTTTGTCCGTACTTTTCTTAGGCCATTTCTTCTTATCCTTACCATTGTTCCTTGCTTTTTAATCACTTTTAAATTATGGCCGACACTTTTCTTGTTCATAGGAGTGTTTTAATTTCTTCATATCATCATCCAAAGTCTGAGATTCATAAAAATCAATGTGATATTTAAATGACACAGGAAACCCATCAATAAATCACCAAAATTTTTCCTTCTATTCCTTGAGATATGGCACATATATCAACGATTCCAGAAATCTGGTACTGTATTCTTCATCTAACATTTGTCCCATTTTGGGCTCATAAAATTCCTTTGTCTTATTTTCATAATATCTTTTTGATAAATATTTGTCTCTGAAGAAGCCCTCAAACTCACTCCATGTCAGTGTTTCTTCAGTTATGCCTTCGAAATTCTTCAAATCTTCCCACTATATGTTTGTTTTTCCTTTTAAACTATAGGTGGCCACTTTTGCTTTCATATTTTTAGAATAATCATTGATTTTGAAGAATTTATTCATCACCAATAACCATGCTTCTGAATCTTCAAATTTCTTCATTTCTCCTTCAAATTTGGGTGGTTTTTCCATCTTGAATTACTTAGTTATATAGTCCCTTTATTTCTTTCTCTGATGATGATGATAATGGTGATGATACCTCCTGGTAGTAGAGCTAGAATGCCTACTAGAGTGATGCCCACAGGTGTTGGTTTTTCTTCCTGGGGTGCTCAATGGTGCATCTCCTCTAAATTTCCTTTATGTGACTCTTCTTGACCTTCCACCATCCGCCCCATTCATTTTCTCTACTAACCCCAAATAATTATGCTTGTCTCTATGAATATTCCCCAACTCATGCTACCATTGTCTCTACAATTCTGAGAGGCTTTGCAATATGACTGCATTCACCTCAACTTACCTCTCCAGGGCTTTTATAAACCTTTCTTTACCTACCTTGAAGCTTCAAATATCATCCTTTAGGATTCTCAAGGTATCCTTCCAATTAGGAAAGTTTTCCCCTCCCCCTTGGCCAACTGAACTATATTCTTCATATCCATGTTGTCACTTATCAAAGTTGTATTGTACCATTCTTGTCCTCATTTCTTTTCCTCTCCTTGTATTTTGTTGTTTGTGGTGTGATGTCATTCACATGAAATTGCTAGATACACAGTGAAGTAAATAAATGACAATAAATGATGCCATGAACTTGCTTTTGCAGAGTTGTTATAATAAGGTCAATTGTAACAACAATCCATGTTAGCACAATAATATCAATCAATCAACGAATCCATAACATCAATTTACATGCCTAAATCTTAAGAAAAATATATATGTCAACAAAAATCATTAGTTCCGCAATAAAAATAAAAAAATTTCAATCATGCATGCAACCAATTAATTACAGACCAAATTTTAATACCTAAATTATTTTCTTATTGCTTGCCCTTGATAGAGGCCATCTAATCCAAGTGTTGAACCTAGATGCTCTAATACCACCTGTAAACGCACCCCTCCCAACCCCAAAACCCAACTAGAGTTAGAAGGATGTGGTTATTCTGTTGACTCACCTCCCAAGGTACAATTATGGGAATGGGATTCAAAATTTTGAATTTTTTCAAATTTTCTGGAACTTCAAATGGACAACATCGTTGTATTTGTCTCGTTGAGACAATTCTAATGATATAAATTTCATCTTAATATGAATTACAGATCCAAATTTATGGCCCGCTGAAGATAAACCATTTCTATCTTGCCACATTATCATGACCTCCATGTGGCAGCCCCAAAGAGGCCCACATGGCATGTGATAGGTCTATACCCATTTGTGTTGGACTCATGTAGCACCTGATGTACAGATACCATGGAAAATACCATGTGGCAGACACGTAGTCCAAAGGAATTCGTGGTTGGCTCTCCTTCCACTGTGACACATTTTAATTTTAAATAGTCGGGCATGACCCCCAACCTTCGACCTAGGTCGAGGTCAGCCTCACTCTGCCTAGTGTCGTAACACAATGGGTCAAGGTTGGTCTGACCCCTGACTCGAACGACCTCCTAACCCCAACTAACCTATGACTTGTAGGCCACAGAGACCTAGGTAGACCTGTGATAGGTCAAGGAAACATGCCCCGTAGATCTGGCCTTTTGGCTAACCTTCGACTTGGCTAGCCTGTTATCCAAAATTGCAATTTTTTTTTAAATTTCCTTTAATTCCAACACTTGAACAATGCTGGAATTTTTCTAAATTTTCGAGCTTCTTATGCACCACTTGCAACACTTGATGGCCATTAAACTCATAATAAATGTATGCACAAACTTCAAAAATAAACATAATCATAATAACAAGTTGATAGCATTTTAAGTGCATTTTCTTCCAAAATATAAAGAGTTGTAGCAACTCATTAACATAGCATAAATCTTGCTCTCCTTGGCTCAACAAACTTATCAGCTAAGCAAATCAGTGAACCATACTCTTTAGCTCATTTATCTTTAACTAAATGACATAATGCAACTACAAAGAATGACATCAAGGCCCTTTCCTTTATTCATGAATGTACCAATTAGCATGCAACACATATGCCATAACTTATACAACAATTTAAATGTGAAATTAACACAATATTACCAATTTTTCCACAATTTCCATTGACACTACTAAGTAGTCACTTCTACTAGTAAAACCTAGCACCATCATAGTGAAATAATCCCTACATACAAGATGTTAGTATAAGACCATGCATCTCATGCAATAATACTTTCACATCTTCATGTACCTTGAATAAGCAATTTAGACACAGTAAACATGCACAATGTTGGTAAGAGCCTCTATTAGACATAATCATATAACTGCAATAAGAAATATTTTCCATGTTGGTTTTTGCATGAACATAGCCTTTATAGCCACTTGTTGTTTATGTACCTTTAGAATAGTGACAACAACACATTGATTAATTATATAGACAATGAAATCATAAAATAATCAATCAATAACATCATTTCATACTAGTAATGGAAAATAAGCATTTCATTTCATGAGATCATGAGAAAGACTTATCTCAAAAACTAATGGACAAGTGATTCTAGGACTATGACTCTCCACCCAACCATAGATAAATGCAACCAAGTGTTGCTTGTAGTTGTCACCCTTGAGTCAGATTCCAGAGGCTCGGGGATCTTTTGCTTCAGGGATCAAACACAACCATTAGTTGAACCAGGGACTTTAGAGATTCATCCACCTCCACCCACCAACTGAGTTGAAATTAAAAAATGCGCAGGGAGTCTAGAGACTAGTTGTCTCCACCCTTCAAAGATAAAAATTGTGGTTCCACCCAAATCAGGGATTCCATAAATCATAAAAAAATAAATATACAACAAGGAAACATCTATAAATCCTCCAAGAATTTTCCAGGACTAATTCCTCCACCCTAGCCCTTAGGGATTTCTTAAGAAACACCATTTCCACCTTCTTGGCCAACAGAAACTCAAGAGGAAATTAATTCTTCACCTGGTTATTTCTTCATGCTCCCTTGCCAACTGAAACATCATTAATTTTTTTGTTCACCCTTCTCTTGGCATTCAATTGTCTCTCTTATGTTGTTGCATGCCCTCTTCCTCTTTTCCCAAATCTCCTTGTTTTTTGTATCTCCCTTCTTTTCTATTATTATTCGAATTTCTCCCCCAATAATTAAAATTCCTCTTTCTTTGCAGCAATATCCCTTGACCCTTAAAATTCCTTCCTGATTTTCATTATTTCTAGCAGTTCAATTTTTCTCTCTCTTGCCTCCACATTTGACGTGACTCCACGCCCAGCAAGATCTTGTTAAAACAATACCAAAATTTTCCCTTTTATATCAACTTCCCTAGGTTGTTTAAATGTAGTTTTGTTTGTTTAATGAAATGAGTGGCCAACACATATTTCGACTAGAAGCACGCCACCTTCATTTAAATTGTTTCTTAGCTATCATTTCCAACAAGCGATTATTCAATCCTTTGCGATTATTGTCTAAGGCCTTATAATTTTCTTTTTATCAAAATGTTTACATTGCATACATAAATATAAATTAATTGAGGTTTTCACAAATTAATTCCCAAGGATATTATAGAGTATATTGTTTTTTATACCAAAAATCTAGATTGTGAGAGGATAGAGATAAACTAGCAATTGCACCACATGTTGCAAAGGAAACGACGTAAGACGACAACATGGGAAAGAGTAGCATAGAAGAAAGAAGTAAAAATATAAGCATGAAAATAATATCTATTGTTGATTCAGATAGATTTTTCCATTCCTTATGTCTCTAAAGAATAGTAGGCTTCCTTCAAAGTCAAACTAATGTTCTAAAAAACTAATGACATATCATAAGTCGAATGATTCCGAATCTTGGGTGATCTTGTTAGATGCAGAGGATGGAGTAGCATTCAAACTGCCTACAGTAGAATCAAAGGTCTTCCGCTTGGTGGTGATAGCTACAGTGTTACTGCACAACGGATTTTCATTTCAGATCTTTAAAGCATCGATCGTCTCAACATATTTATGTACCCTTCCAACCTAAGTTTCATAAAATGACCAAATATTATTGGTAAATTAAGAAGCTATGCAGAATCAAATTTTAAAAATATTTTTTCATGGTATCCTAGAATTTTTAGAAATTGTTGAGGGATAGAAACAACAATAAGACCTAATAAATCTTCTAGCAAGAATTGCAACTTCATTTAAGAGGTTTACAAGATCAACACCATCAATTATAACCTATGTGCAATTTATTTACGAAGGTATTCACTGTTATATGGAAACTAATGATATCAAGGGGAACATAGATCCTGTCTATAATTTTTGAGGTGAGAATGGTGGTTTCAATTCAAATGCGGTTTAGGAGTCTTTATGACAACAAGATTTCTCAAGGGTCATCTCTTCTCAAAGAGGAGTATTTTCATTAGAGTAGGTAACCTAGACATAAGTAGCCTCTGATGTGGGAGGTTTGATGTCCATCTTTGATCATTAAGTAGTAAATTTATCCTTTACCTCTTTAACTTGTACATGCAACTCATTCAAATTTAGTAGGATGATCACGTACTTGTTGCTTCTTTTTATCAAGAGATTGCTCATAATTATTTTAACCTACTAGTATAAGTTGGAACTTTTGAAATACTTGGTGTCTCGGGTTCTAAAGGATTCATCTTATCGGACCCACATCCTAGCTCCTATTGGGTTTTTTCATGAGGGAAAAAACCTCCGTTGACCTTTAGCTTCAACACATTCAATGGTTTCCTTGATTGCGTGAGGGGTGCAATGGTTGTAAATGGTCTTTGAATATTCCACCTCATGTTGGGAACTGATGATTGGTCAGGGATGAGGACCTTCGTCGTCTCATATAGTGCTTCCCTTGAACCATGGTAACCAAATAAAGAACATCCCTCTAGGAGAACACCATGACAAAAACCCTCAATATTCTAGAAAGAGTCAAAGTAAAGGAATCCAAAGAATAGATGAGTTAGCAGAATTCGAAGAGTAGAGGAGTAAGTAAATTTCCACACCTATAACACACAGGGGCTTCATTGCGAGAGCAATACTATAACACGTGGGTTCATATTGGGGGATATATAATGAGGAAAAAATGACATAATATATTGGGGGATATATAGGGGGTAGAGGGTTTTTATATTTGCTGGTATAAAAAATGGAGCTCAAAGTTAATGAAAAAATATAAAGGGGTATAAAAATGTGAATGAAAAAGTGGATACCTACAATATATAGTGAAAGTAGGGGTTTTTAAATTGGGAAGGTGTATCGGGTTTATATTGGCAGGGGGTTAAATAATGTGATTTTTAGAGGAATTTTCCAATATGTACTCAAATTAAGAGTATTGTACTCAAATTAAGAGTATTGTTCAGTATGCTATGATCGCACGTGATATGTTAGATGTTCATTGAGTGAAGCCCCTATGCTATAACATTACTTTGAATGAGAATTCAATCCCATTTTCGAACAAGAATGAGGTTGACCCAAGACATAATTCAAATTAGAAACACCAACACCCACAAGTATTAGTAAACTTCCAAACCTATAACGTTATCTTCAGTGAGTATTTAACCCCATTTCTGAGCAAGAGTGAGGCCGACATGAGACATAAGCTGAATTAGAAACACCAAAACCCACATGCATTAGTAAAATTCCAAACCTACAAAATTACCTTGAGTGATAAGTAAGTCCCATGTTCCAAAGGTGGGAGTTAGTCTAACACCCTCTCATGGGACTAGATGAAATCAAACCTAGGTCAACGATCTAATGCCATGTTAAAGTTTACTATTACACTAAATCCATAAACATTATAAAGCTTCTAAACCCATCACATTACCTTAAGTGAGTGACAAGTTCAATATTCCCATAAAAATAGTTAGTCCATATGATCAATTTAAAAAAAAATGAAGATGATGAATAATGAAAAACACACATCCCTCTCACCACATTCAAAATAATTACTAAAACACACATCCCTCTCACCACATTCAAAATAATTACTAAAACACACATCCCTCTCACCACATTCAAAATAATTATTAATTTTTAAATTGACTTATCATTTTGGTTTACTCCTTTAGTCAATCTCCTAATAGCATTCCCCTACGTGATTATTAATTGCACATTGGAAAATATTTCATCCCTTGTTTTAGAGATGTTTACATTTTAGCTTCTCTTCCATCGCTATTATTACTATTATAATATTATGTGGCAGAATCAGTGATATTATAATCAGTATTATTAGCTGGTATATATATAATACCAACCAAATTGTATATAACAGAACAAGTGATATACAAGTGATATAGTTTATAATCAGCATTATTGGCTGGTTTATAATGAGCACGGGTGTCTGGGGCAGCTTATTAGCTTTATACGGGCAATACGAAATAGTTGAAATGACAGATATATTCATTTTAAAGCGTAAATGTGCATGTCAAACCTAGACGGGCCTGCAGTAGTACAGCATTGTAAAGCAACCAAGATGAAGCAATGGAAGAGCCAGTATCGAAAAATATATAAAAAATAATCTTTGATATATGAATCGACTAAGGATAGAATTTTGATAATTTCACAAAATTTCTTCAAAGAAAAAAATGAAAAGAGATCGCCAGCCTTAAAAAAAAAAAAAAAAAATAAATAAATAAAATAAAAAAAAAAAAATAAAAAAAAATAAATAAATAAATAAATAAATAAAACTACTTCTTCAAACATAATCTGTTTTCTTTTTCTAAAAAGCTATGTATTTTGATTGAAATTAGCAATATTTATTTTTAATATAGATTATACTAATAATAAAGAATACGTAAAATATGTGTTCCAGATAATAACTTGCTTATATATCCTTAATAATGATAATGAGTGAAGAATCCATCCAAATTTTAATAGTTTCAATCTAGATACACAATTTCGCTAAATGAAAAAAATCCAACTACTTCCTCAAACATACTTATTTCCGAGGAGGGCGTGCAGTTTGAGAATAATATCGTCTTCATCTTCAGAAAAACCTCATCGTTTGAGATCAGGGCGAAGATAATTTATCCATCTGAGCCTGCAACTTTTGCCACACCGAAGCAGACCCGGTGAACGCAACAAAAAAAAACCAGTTTGTCAGCATCCAACCAGTAGCAAAATCCTTAGAATTAAAATAAATACAGATTGAAGATAAACCTGCGGCCTTGGGGAGGGAACGCCAGCATCCTTCTCCATGAGCCTGAATATATTGGGTAAGCAAACGCAACAAGAAATAAATGAAACCCTGACTACATAGGAATGAGATTTCGGTTTTGTTCGACCGAGTCATGGCGTTTATCATTTCAATTTTTGTAACCGATTTATATAACGGTTTCAACCGGACGGCAGAGAATAGTTTAATCGTCTAACACATGATCGGACGCAGCAGACAATTCCACGGTAGCAATTGGGTATGTTGTTTTCAAATAAGTACGACTTACGTCGTAAATATTGACAATAGAATATATCACAAGTGTATGAAAATATTGTAGGTAAAATATTTACAATAAAATATGTTATAAGTGCTTAAAAGAAATAATGTAGTGGGAAAATAATATGAAGAGATTAATTATTTGTGCTAATGGTAAAAAATTCATAAGACTACATCATGAAAAGCTTCATGGATTTTACAATGGTGAAGGCCCATATTTATATTATTTACAAGTACCTTTTCACCTAGAGTCGTACACTTTCATTATATTTCAAATACCATGGGTAATAAAAAACTATGGATGGATACCATAGATCACTATGGTAAAAACTAATGAATGGTTGTCTATGGTAAAAGCTAATTTATGATAATATTTTTCTTTTCATTACACCTTTAAAATTCCATGGGTGGATACCATGGTTTACCAAAACCATGGGCTTGCAAACCACCAATAGTAGAAAACTATTAGTGATCATAGTGATTCTCTGACATCCACTGGGACTGCTTAAGCTAGCTAAGAAGATCGTCAATCCTAGGGATCATGTATCTCTTCTTGATACTACTTTTTTTTTATGGATCTATAATCAACACAAAGTCTCTATGTCCCATCCTTATTCTACACCAACATAATTGGACTCCTGCAAGGTGAGAAGCTCGATAAGTGTGGCCCTTTTGGATGAGCTCATGAATATGGAATTTTATTTCTTCATTCTATAAGAGAGAGTGCCTATATATTAGGCCATTAGATAAAGGAATATCATGTGTCAATTTAATTGAGTGCTTGACTTGGCAGTGCAGAGACACTCCCACATGTGGAGTGAAGATATCTTTGTATGTCTCTACAATATTTCCCATTTTCTTTTTTTGTGTATAGAGGCCTTGTGATAAGTTTTTGGTGGTTACTGTAACCTTCCTTTCACCTTATGATTTAATTATGAAGAGGAAAAACTTTGTAGTTCGAGAAATTACCTTTTGGCAATTTTTTTCTAAGATCAATGAAATTGCATTAGATCGAACTACCTTTGGTACCCTATAGAGCTAACCTCTAAGAGTAACAATGACACTATAGGGACAAGACTCATAAACAACATGATGTTTCCACATATATGATTATCCTAAAATAATATGACAAACTTCCAGTCGGGCCACATCATGCAATACCTCATCTTCGAAGGGCTTGATGCCATAGGACAAGTGGCATTGTTAGCTGACATGGATGTCTTGCCCATAGGTCAACCAACCATTGGTGTATTGTTAGGGGTGTGGCACTATCGAAAGCTTAAATCTCTTGATTACTTCAGTTCATATCATGTTCTTTTGGCTCCCATTATTAATAATGAAATTTAGTGGGGTCCCCTTCACCCACATCTATGAATGAAAGAGGTGCTCCCCTTCTCCTCTAACTCTTACGGTTAGATATTTATGGTCATAATGGTAACATTAGGTTTTACATCAATGGTCCACTTTCCTTTATCCTTCTATAAATCAGGATCAGATCTAGATTTTATTTCCTTTTCTTTAAGTTCCACCAACAATGATTGTTTTGAGTTGCATTCATTAGTGTTGTGATGTTGTAGAACACACAACACGTTCCCGTGTCCTTTTTCAACTTCCCATCACCCTCATTTGTTTATGACTTGGGCTAGTTGTCTTGAGGTTGATTCTCCTTTCTATACCCCTTATTCTACAAGTTTGGGTTGCATTTTCGAGTCTTCTATTGTAATGGATTTGTAGACCCAAACTCCCACTTATTCCTCTGCTTCAATTTCTGCTCAATTTAAATAACATGTTGATAAGCATGTCCTCGTGAGGAGATGTCCAAGAAATATATATTTATTTGGACTACATGTGTAGACCATTATAATGATTCAGAACTAGGTGCCACGTGGAGTCTTTAATACCAAATTTTGAGGACAAGGTATGGAATATATAGGTGTACTCTGAAACTATCTTTTCTCTCTCTTATTGCATGGTTGTTTGTCCCATGTACTGGTCATCATAGTTACCAATATCATAGAATTACGCCTTCAGATTATCAACAAAATCTTCCCAAGTGGGTCATACATTGAATATCATAGATTCATCTTTTCTTTGTCTCTTCTAGTAATCTCTCTACTAATATTTGACACGGGGAAGGGATTTTAGGAGTGCAAAGGTGATCTTTTCATTACCAAATTTGTTTTGGACAAATTAATATCCATCTAATATATTTAACCATTTCTCCAAGTATTTGCATCATTTGGCCTTGAGGATATTAAAGTTAATTTGTACCTTGAATATCGTTGCACATCCAATATTGTTGTTGGTTGAAAATACCTCGATTATTATTGGAATTCTTTGAAGGATCTGGGGAAATTTTTTTTGTTGTCTCAGTCCTTTGTCGCATGAATGCTTCCTCAAGCAACAACTTGATAGGATCCCCCTCTTTTTCACCACTCTCATATTCCAACATGGGAGGACGCTTGAGTTGGTGAGAACAATTGTTCAAAAGTGAAAATAGCTCGAGTCCCAACTTTCTGTACCCTAGGCTCATCTAAGACATGCACTAAGAAACAATAAGGAGAACAATGCTCTAATACCACTAACCCAGGTTGTGCAAGGAACAAAATGAAAGACATGAGAGGAAATGAAGCACACATATAGAAATATAATAGATAGCATAATGATAGGTGAAAACCCAATTTTCTATCTAGAAATGAAATAGCATAATATTTTTGAAAAAAAACTAGCTAGAATGGTGGTAGCTATCTCTAAACAATATAGATGGTGCCTACACACATTTGCAAAAACTATTACAAGAGATTGAAAGAATGACCTTTTAACATAAATAAATAAACATGGAGGTCCAAAAATCCAACCCTAAAATATGGAACACCAAAAGGTTTGTGGGCCCTAAGTTGGTTAATTGGTACATCAACTTCTCAAGGGCACAAATTTTGCATACATCTGTTTGGGGCGCACAAGAGCTTGTTGGAAAGAATCACTGCAACTTTCAACTAGGGCCAAGGTATGCCATCATAATTGGTGGCCCTATAAATTTCCAAAAAACATCATTTAGGGCCTCAAAATGACCCAAGAAGTTCGGGACCCAAAAATCATAGAAAATTTTCCAAGACGATAGAGAATTGTTCATACGATGGAAGAAGTGGTCGGCTACCAATACCCACCTAGATCATGGATCTATATGGGGTAGTGCAAATAGAAAACTAGTATACATAACCTATCCATTACTTCCTTCAATTATCGTCACTTCATATGGATGAGTAAATTCATTAAAGAGAAGCTAAACGTAGTTTCCTTCCCATAAATGGAAACTATCCATATACCCTTCTTTGCAAGCTTCATTTAGACCTCATTAGTTAGATATGCCTCTTATACACTTATCTTCAATATGCCTCCAAATTTCCAACCTTTGAATTGCTTCATATGCTTCATCTATATTTTTTATTGCAAAAATCTACAAGTAGTGGTTATCTACCAACTAATTCAAGGTTTGCATAATTTGGGATGCCTTGGAATTTTCTTTAAATTTGAGTAACTAGGCTTCTTGTGTTGTTCTTCATATGCCATAACAACTTAAAGAAAACTTGTAGGATAGGATTCTTCCACATGAGTTGCATATAAACCTAGATATGCCTTAATGATGGGGGCTAATATATCCATTTTAAATTCAATATTCCACTGTAAGTAGGAGAGTAAGGGGTTTAAAAGAAAAATAAGAAAATTTTATATTCAATGGAGTTCCCTTGTGTAGCTAAAATTTTGAGGTCACAATTTTAAAATGGCCATATCTACCTTTGTATTGATAAAGTTAACTATTACTACCCCAATCTGGAATTGACTGTGCTAATTTTATTTTGATGGCACAAGTCTTGCTACAATTTGGTTTTTAAACACAAAGAGAATTGCACTAATAAGAAATTCTCACAACAATTTTTAGTCACAACTTAACATACTTGTAACTTATCTAATACTTCTCATAATTTATATTACGACAAAAAAATTGAAATGGAACAACCACTTTGCTTCTATTGGCATTGATCCAACTATAATATGGTGCACAAATAGATAGAGAGAAGACAACCATGAGAATTTTGCACAAAGTTTTTGTGTCACAACTTAAAATAATTATGATTTTCATGATACTTCTAAGAATATTTATTGTGATGCCAATTATAAAATTCCACAACCACTTTACTTCTAATGGCATTTTCTTGATTGCAATTTGGTGAATAAGTCAAGAGAAAATTTGTTGATTGGGTTATCTCAGGCGTTTGGGAGGAATGATTGTTATCCTCCCCACCTAGGTTTAATTTCTGCAAGTCATGTGTTGAGTATATTGTTGCGATGTATTCTAGCCTTGTTTTTGTATGACCTAAATCCATGAAGAATATCTACCTACCTATGGGCTAGAGGGCGTGATGCTTTGTTATAGGGAAAGAAAAGAGCTAAGAGAAAATTACAACAACAAAATTACTTCTCCTTGGCCAAGAAAAAGTTATAATACAACTTGTTATGTTCATTAATATTGAAGATGGATAACAATTAATGCACATAAAGATATAATATAAATCCCCCTTACTTCATTAGATATGAACTCTTAAGATACGGTGACACCATATAATAATCCTTTTATGGAAATATAAACTCTTGTACACTTCCCTCTTCAAAATGGAAACCTTCTAATGGGCAATGCTCCAATATAATAACAATTTTTTACACCTCATAAGATTTCATTACAATTTATAGCCATCCAACAAACCCTAAGCTTAGATTAGACCATTATTAACATCTACATTAATGGATATAACATATTACATTTATTGTATAATAACTACCCAAAATGACATATTTAATAATAACTAAAATATTGAACATAATCTGCATTACATTGAATGACCAAAATATCTATATTATTATTATTAACTACAACTATTAATCCTAGGACCCCACCAAAATCCCAACCTTACATGTCTATGGCCAAAAGATAATTTCGTCTCTTTGGTGAGAGACTATGTGCTATTTTATTATCTTGTGTATTCCATGTGATCAATTTAGGTGAAAAGAGACCAACGAATAGTGATGGAAAAATGGATCCTCTCACATTCCTATGTAAAAAAAAAATCTTCATAATATACAAACACCATTCTTTCAAAAATTTGGCAATCGAAAGATCTACTAGGCATGCAAGATTATTAACAAATGCCAGTATTATGGGGGTTGGGTGTTAATACTATTCCTCACACGGCTTTCCAATCATAGCATTGGTACCCATTATATGTGATTTTACTTCTAGGATATTGAAATGTGTGTGTCCATGATTGTGTTTGAGTGTCCACATGCCAAATTGATGTTAGTGGATTGTATTGATGTTAGTGGATTGTATTTATGACAACAATTAGTGGTGAATATTTATTGTAAAGTCAACTTATATTTGGTGATCATAATTAACTTTGTCATGAATGCAACATATTAATTGGTTGCCTTGGGGAGTGTTAGATACATCAAATATGTTATATTATCATAACGTAATGAATATATATCATGTAATAATAGGTATATGATAATTATTAGGTAAAGTAGTCATTAATATATAATATTAATAAGTCGTGTATTTTGCCAAGGACATGAATTATTATTCCTATGTGTACTTATATGCATGCTCATTGTATCTTAGTTAATAATTAACAATAATTATTTATCCTTTGAGAAATATATAGTTTTTTTTTTTTTTGGTTATAATGGATGCTCGGGTGAGTAACCTTTAGGTTTTTTCTAGAGAGATTTAACTTGTGATGACCAAATGTGAGACTTAATTGCGGAAAATTAATTACAAACACATGTGAAACATAAATAAAAACAATCGCACATAACACAGTTGTTTAACGGGAAAGCCTGAAGCTGAAAACCCCAACTATCATATATTATGTATCATGGAGATCATGTAACAATCTCATACAAAGCTTAGTACATCAAGCTCTCAGTACAATCAATCGTCACACACTAACATAGAAGAAATATGCAAATCCATGCACCAATCTCTGCGCTCCCACTAGCCTGCCTCCACTACGCAATCCCTGCTGAAGAATAGCTCTGAATGAATTCGGAGTACTCTTGCCTTGACTACGTAATGTATTGCTCCAATGTGTGCATGGTCTGATGATACTGCATCCTTATGATCACAACAAACGTCCATCTTGCCATTTCACCTAACTCTCACCCAGGTCTCACTTGGAGGCCCGTGACATGCCTTTGTAGTTAAGCATTGCATTGTTCGGTTAATGAGTTATTGTGTTAATTAATTAGCCCCAATTATTTCACTCCCTCTCACTAGTGACAAATTCGGTTAGACTTAGGCAAGGAAACTCACTTGATCTTCTTGAGTTAACATTGTCATGAACTACTCTTCCAACTCTGTCATATCATGCTTTACCACATTCTAATGAGTCCTCCCCTTACGAACCAGTAGACCTAAAATTCATGCATTCCTTGACCCTTGATTTTTAAATATATTTTGAAATTAAGTGCTCCAAGAGAATAAGTTGATGTTTATTGTCAAATTATTATTAAGAGCTAATAATAATCGACACTTCTATTTTTAGATCGACGATCTATAAATAGACTTCGCCCAATATTCTAAAAATAGAATTTCATCTATTTTTCCAACTTGATCAACCATCCACAAATAGCATCCTGCAACTTCTGAAATATGATCACCATGTCTAAAAATAGACATAGTGTAAAAATAGACTTGCGCCAAAAATAACTTGCGGGCCCACTTAGTGAAGGCGACTCTTTTCACTAAGTTCATCATCTTGTTGAATCTCAACACTAAATATTATGTTAAGATTATGTTAAAGTTAGAAAACACACATTATAAACCCAATGGTAGTTCATTTTCACTTTTTTACATTAATATAAATTGTGCTGCTGCTTCATAGGGGATCCTAGGCTATCTAGGGATGGGAAACATCCTAAGGGATGATATGGGTAACCAAATGGCTTGCTATACACAAATTATAAGTTTTTCTATTAATAACAAGTCAGAGATGTCATCCCTCTAGTTGTATGTAAACATAGCCTAACAATAGGTGTTGCAACTCTAATTACTCATGGGAATTCCTACATTATAATTAAGAAAATTTGAAAAGGCATTTTAACAAGGAAAATAATAAATAAGGATGATAAAATATTTGAAAGCGCATTGGAGATTAATCCGCCCCTCAAGAGATCCTTTAATATATTAGTTCCTTTTACCACTTTAATTTATATCAGGTTTGAAGGATAGATAATGTAGTGACAAACACCCTTACTAACGAGGCAACAACGCTCATAGTGATTCTCCATAAATTTGGCACTACGAGATCCACACTATTTCTTTCCAACCTCATTAATCTTATTTAAAATGACCACACCCCAGAGTTCCTCTAATATATTAGTTCTTTTCAGTAATCTACTTTACATCATGTCTAAATGATAGAGAATGTGGTGTCAAACACCCTTCTTAACAAAGCAACAACTCTCATAGTGATTCTTAATAAATTTGGCACTAGAAGATCCACACAAGATCCACACTATTTCTTTCCAACCTCATTAATCTTATTTAAATGACTACACCTAAAAGGTCCTTTAATATATTAGTTCCCTTAATTATTTACTTTACATCATGTCTAAAGGATAGAGAACATGGTACCAAACATCCTTATTAACAAAACAACAAATCTCGTAATAATTCTCAATAAATTTGGCACCCAAAAATCCACACCATACCCACATCATTTATTTCCAACCTTATTACTTTTATTCAAAATAACTAAACCAAAAATAAACCAAAAAAAACATCTCTAACTTATTACTCATTAAAAAGAGTTAAACTTAAACATAACTATCAAAACTTGAATACAACCAATACGAATGAGATATCAACCATCATGACCACATTATAACCTCGAAAAACACTTTTATAACGAAAGTAACATTCGATTCCAAAAAAAAAAAAAAAAAAAACCTAAATTTGTGTTACCTCAATTGATTAAGTCAATTAAAAAAAAATAGACATTTAGATATGTGCATATTCTCACCTCAAATGATAATAGAGGAGAAATAGAGCAAAAGTGCATCCAAAAACTTATTAAACCCTCATTTATAGCGAGCCCAATTTATGCAAATGTTTATTATGATGTTTGTTTTCTTTCTATAGTTATAGTTATTTTATTATGATTTTTTTAGTGCGAAATTAATTTTTCACAATATTTTTTTTGGTTAATTTTAATCAAAATTTGGTGAATATTTTTAAAAACTTGAATTTAAGTTTTTTAATTTATATAATTTAAATGGATTTTCAAGGTGTTGAATTTATTTATGCATTCAAAAATGCGTTTTAAATAACAAAAAAGTCATATTCTTTCTTGAAATTGTTTTGCCAAATTCTAATTGAAAAAGTCTATTTCATCTATAAGTTAGACTACACCATTATGTTATAGTTATATTGTAGTGTATGTTGTACTACATTTATAGTGAGAATTGTTTTTTAATGGACACCATCATGCTAAAAAGGAAGTAATTAGATCATTAATGTTTTGGGAGATAGTATGATTGATTTGTCGATTTAGAATGTGGGTTGACTTGTTTACCATCCTTGAAACCAATTGCATCAAATATATATAATTTCGAATTTAGAAAAAGTTATGGTAATTAAAACATTGAGTATCAATTATTCAATTATTTTAATACCAAGAAATATGATCTATCTTAATTCTAGATTATTGAAGAGGAATTAAATATTTTGAGGTGTAAACCTTTGGACCAACCAGTCTATTGGATGAAAGAATGATTTACTCACTAGTGAACTGTTATCACCACGATTGCGCAAAGCTTAGTCGAGCTTGGATGCTCCTTGGGATAGTTTAATTCCCCCAAAAGTAGCTTCCATATTTTACCCTTCCCTCTAAGGTTTGAACTTGAAACATGTTGGGGTCTAAACCTCACTCAAACCACCTAGTCTACACTTCATGAGTCACATTGCACACACACACGCGTGCACGCGCCACACACACACATGATAAACATTAAAATGTGTTTTCAAATGTTTATATATGGAGTTGTTTAACTATTCTATGTTTTGAAGTTTTTGGTCGGAATTCGATGAAATAATTTTTGGTTAGATCGTGTTATTTTGTTGTTTAAAATTCGTTTTTGAAAGCATAAATGGATTTAGCCACCCTTGATTACTCACATTGTGCACAATTCACAAATCAAACTTATGATTCCAACAAATTTCCGCAGTCAAGCAGATTTCACCTAAAAATATGTCCAAAAGCCTATAAAGCATAGAACAATTAAACTAGAACTTTATATATAATTGATATAACAATTTTTTAATTTTTTGGAATGAAAGTATGAAAAATCTCTGAGTACTTCCCCACATTTCATGGATGGTAAATTGGGTAAACTTTTAACCCTAATTATGGGGCCTCGCCCCAAAGGAATTGAAGAGAGTCGAACTTGTGATGAACAACAACTAACAACAAAATCAAAGGACCTCACGACTAGCTCTAAACCACTTGAGCTAACCCTCGGGGCTAATTGATATAGTAATATTTATTTATTTATTTTTCTATGTGGTTCACAAACTTTGGAGATCGGTGACCGCTACATTCACAAAATATTTGTACCAGGCAGATCAATCCAAATCCAAAGGGGTCGCTTCCTGTTGGCTAAACCACAAAACCTAACCCCCAGAGTGTCGAGAGAATTGAACCTGTGACCTCTCAATAACAAAGGTGCTTTAACGACAGACACTCAACCAACTGAGCCAACCTTAAAGTTCTTTTTTTAATATGGTTCATCAACCCCAAAGATTGGTGACCGATACGTCCACAAAATATTTTTACAAGACAAATCCACCCTAAGGGATTACTTCCTGTTGGCTCAACCACAGAGCCTGACCTCAAGAGTATTGAGAGAATTGAACCCATAACCTCTAAATAGAAAAGGTGCTTTAATGACAGGGACTCAACCAATTGAGCTAAACCAACATTAGTCAAGATTGCCCTTGAAATCTATGCCTACCAAAAAATTCTCCAACCATTGTGCCAACATGTCAAACTAATTAATATAACAATATTTTATTTAAACAAACATTAACATATTTATTTATAATTAATATTAAAATATATAATTTAAATATTAAATATCAAATTAATATAAAAAATAAAAAAACTACAAATATTTTTTTATTTTTTTAAAATTAAATTATAAAAAACACTTTAAATATATATCACATAAAAAATTATTTAACAAAAATTAAATAATAATTATTATAATATTAACAAATCACTATAAGAGACATTAATTATGCAAATTTTCTCAATCCAAAATACTTCAACGTATGTGTTAACATAATTCTTTATATCACAAACCGAAATTAAATAATAATTATTATAATATAAAAAAAATTACTTGCAAACTTTCTCAATCGAAAATGCTTCAACGTATCTTGGCAGTAATGATGTAGTAGGTGACAAGGTTTTTTATTACAGCGATGTTACGCCATGCCTTAGGTAACCTCTATTTGGAGGATCACAGGTTCAAACCCTTTTGGTTAGAGTCCATGAGTAGCAGTTTTTCTTAAAATAGGATTGAAGATCCAAGTGTGGAAGTAACTACCAGACAAATTACAATTGATTTGATATTAATTTGACATAAATAGCAAGTGATTTGAGAAAAAGAAAGAAGATCAAAACTGGTTGGTCCGTTGATCCGAACGGGCGAGCCTTATTTCCGCTGCCATAGGCCCATTAATGTGGCCAGGCAGCTGATGCCAGCCGTCGGATCACTTGTAAATCATCGTGCGGCGGACATCAGTGGCTTGGACGCATTAATGAGCCTATGGCAGCTGAAATAAGGTTCGCCGAACATCTGAACGAACCTAACATTTAATCGCCAAAAAAAAGTCCTGATCGGTAGGCCTTTTGCACATGTTTCACGTTGGCAGAGTGTTCAATAAAAGTGGATACCAACGCGTCTCATGCTGACATCAATACGGCAGGCGAGTGATTCATTCGGTGTCAAATTCGTTCATTTGTTTTCAAGTTCGGACTGCTAAGAAATGCTTTCGTTTCCATGTTCAGACTGCTGAGAAGTGCAAGAACCATGGCATCGAGAACGCTGGGAAATTCAGTAGGGAACGGAATGGAAAATGAATGGGGGAGTCCTAAGCTCTGGAATTTAGCTCAACAGCTCCGTTTTTACCAGCCCCCGCAGGCACCGTGGTGCAGTGACGATGACGCCGACGAAAGTGGTGAAGGAGGAAGAGGAGGGGTTTCGTCGCAGTTAGGAGTGCTTGAATCCGTCGCAGTTTCTTCTAATTCGAACCTTTCTGTAGCCAGGAAGAGGGCCAAGCGGGCGGCTGTACTCGTCTGTCTCTTTGAAGGCTCAGAGGGCGATCTTAGAGTTATTCTCACCCAAAGATCCGGCAATTTATCATCTCATTCAGGTGGGTTTTCATCTTTTTCACACTTTTCCATTTTATTTGAACTGTCTTGTCTGTAAATTTAGTTTTTCTTGAACAGCCCCTTACATTTATGAATTTGTTCTTGTTTTTTGTATGATAATTTGTGGGTTTAGATTTGTCAATTTAATGTGCAAGCTTATGTGAATTTAATGTGAAGGACAAATCAATTCATTTTTGGAGCACCCTTTTTGATTCTGTCCATTATTTGGTAGTTTGTGGGGTTTTCTCTGATCATTTTATGTACCGAATTCTGGATTAACCCCATTTAAACTTTGTTACTATTATATGACAGCTTTGTGGGTTTTAATTATGCCGCTACTTGGTTCTGAATAGAAATGCACCAAAATGAGGCGTTACGAATATTCTCAGGTGTTTGAGATAAGTGTTATAGCTACAATAAAGTATTTATATCAAATCGATCTGTTACAATGGTTGTCTTCCAAGGTTGTCAACCTAATGTCTCCAAATGTGTGCTTGATGACCAGTTATGGGCAGGGTAGCATAGATTGTGGATATGGTGAAACTAGACATGCACAAAGAACCATTAAGTGGATGGGCGCCCCTTCACACATGGCCTCTCATGATCATTCCTGCCAAGAGGATCCTCATCAAGCTTTCATACGCATAAACCTTCATTCTTCAGCCCAAAGTCATCGTTGAAATGTCTGTCCTAGACTCTTTTTGTCATTGTGTTTCCATGTTTTTATTTAATGCAATATATACAAGGAAACATATTGGAATGCACATGACATCATCCAAGGGAACTCATGTCAATGCATAGGTATAGCAGGAAGCACCAAAAATGGCTTCCTGGAG
The DNA here is from genome assembly GCA_034641835.2 of Pinus albicaulis. Classification (NCBI taxonomy): domain Eukaryota; kingdom Viridiplantae; phylum Streptophyta; class Pinopsida; order Pinales; family Pinaceae; genus Pinus; species Pinus albicaulis. Next base: position 441,314,618 of record CM076573.1, read on the forward strand.
TATGGGTCCAACGTACGGGCTGAGAAATGCAAGAAAAAAACATTGTTGAGCAGTTTGGAATGCACAAGCTTGCAAATTGTTTTCATGGTTGTAGAAATATGGTGATAGAATTGCAACTGCTCAAGAAATTTAATCTAAGACACAATTATACTCTACTGCTATGCAAAATTTAATTCACAATTTAGAACAACATTCACAAACATGCAATAAGAAAAAGCATACATGCACAGTATTTTTCTAGGGGAACTGTTAATTTTGGGCAACTAGGTCCAAACTCCATGTTTCACTGCTCATATGACGATGGTCATATTTTTGTTGGATTCCTCTTTCGGAGAGGTGCAAGATTGATCTAAAGATCATCTTGATTGGATGAGCAGAACATTGATTTTGAATTTATTTTCCACATGTGCAAGGTTGGCCAGATTTATTCCACATGTCTAAGAGATGTGTCACACACCCTCATTGATGAATATAAATTGGAGAGACTTGGAGGTCATTTTCTCATCATCTCATCACACATTCTCTCATTGTGATCTGATTGGTTTGATAGCCTTTGGAGGCCTTTTTTCCCTTACACGTGTGGAGCGAAGCTGCCGTTTTCTGTGCTGATTTGTTTAGGGCTTTTCTACTGTAGTGTTGACCGTGGTTAACCCTTAGTCGTTTGACCTCAATTTTTTGTAGAAATTCCAATTTTAAGAGGCCATACAGCTAGGCACTAAAATTGAGGAATTCTAGGCTGTTTGACCGAAGCCCTAGTTTGTTGCGTTGACTTTTCTTAAGCTGCCTGCGTTGAATTTTCTGCGCTGTCCTGGTTTGACTTGCGTTGACTTGTAGCTGTCTTTGAGGGCTGTGGGTGTGACACATGAAAGTGCTGGCTGACCGAGAAAGACTTTGCTGGTTGAAGCATCCTGCTGACCTCTGTAATGCCACAATATCTCATATCTTTGTTGGACAAAAGGAATTGTAAATCTGATCTATATTTGGCTTGTCTTCTATTGATCTATTATTGTGTTCTATCAACATTTTACTTTCAAGTTTATGTGATTGCTATTTTGTATTGGGCCTAAGAAAGATTGAAGTAAAAGCGCATCAAGCATATAGAACACCATGGTTATCTAAATTTAACATGGTATCAGAGTTGAGGTGAAGACAAAGTCCAAGAGTCCAAGCTGGTGTTAGAAGCTATCTCTGAAGGAAGAAATCCTATCAAAGACAAATGGCCTCTTCAACCTACAAGGGTTTCAAGGCTAATGATAAATTGACTGATAAGTTTGATTATCATACATGGAAGATGTCCTTTGATTTGGCGCTAGAAGATCAAGATGTCATGGACTATGTACAGGGGAATATCCAAGAGACTCCATCAAATGCAGATGTTGCCACGAAGACGAAGTATAGAAAAGGGGAAATCAAAGCAAAGATGATTATCTGGGATTCTATTCATAAGCACTTGGTTGCTTACATTTCTGAGCTGAAGACATCTAAAGAGATGTATGATAAGATGGTGAGCATGCTTAGGGCTAGCAATGCTAGTCAAATCCTCTTCTTCAAGAATCAATTGAAGAATATCAAGAAGGGTAAGGATGAATCTATTCAATTCTATTTTATGAGGCTCACGGAAATCAGGAATAACCTCCTAGCTATTGGGGAAGCAATATCTGATCGAGAGATGGTTCTTATTGCACTTGGAGGTCTCCCCCGTGATTGGCATGTATTCAATACCACTATTCTCAATAATAATGTGATTCTTGATTTTGATGAAATATTGACGAGATGCACTCAAGAGGAAACAAGAATGATGGAGTATGCCTCTAATGGTAATGGAAGTGACCCTACTGCCTTCGCCGCTCATGCAATTAAGAAGAACCATGGTGGCCTGAGAAATCAAAACCATGGTAGAGCGGGGCAGAAAGGAAGGGAAGATGTTACACTTGTAACAAGACTGGTCACTATGCAAGAGAGTGCCCTAATAGAAGGGATTCTCCAAGGGATGATGACAACAACAACTCGAGAAGGAATGGCAGGAAGACTCGAGAAGGGACTTGGTTGCTTACATTTCTGAGTTGAAGACATCTAAGGAGATGTATGATAAGATGGTGAGCATGTTCAGGGCTAGCAATGCTAATCAAATCCTCTTCTTCAAGAATCAATTGAAGAATATCAAGAAGGGTAAGGATGAATCTATTCAATCCTATTTTATGAGGCTCACTGATATCAGGAATAACCTCCTAGCTATTGGGGAAGCAATATCTGATCGAGAGATGGTTCTTATTGCACTTGGAGGTCTCCCCTGTGATTTGCATGTATTTAATACCACTATTCTCAATAATAATGTGATTCCTGATTTTGATGAAATATTGACGAGATGCACTCAAGAGGAAACAAGAATGATGGAGTATGCCTCTAATGGTAATGGAAGTGAACCTACTACCTTCGCTGCTCATTCAAAGAAGAAGAACCATGGTGGCCCGAGAAATCAAAACCATGGTAGAGTGGGGCAGAAAGGAAGGGAAGATGTTACACTTGCAACAAGATTGGTCACTATGCAAGAGAGTGCCCTAATAGAAGGGACTCTCCTAGGGATGATGACAACAACAACTCGAGAAGGAATGGCAGGAACAACAAGTTCTAAGGAAAAAGGAAGGCTCCCTTTGATCATAATGGAAATGGGAAACCTTTCAAGAGGTCAGGAAATTCTAGGTATGATGAGTCTAATGTTGTTGATAATAAGAGAAATGATTTTATTCTTGTATCTGCTCTCTCTGCTGCATCTCCGCCCGACACCCTAGATGTCTGGTTAATTGATAGTGGTGCCTCAAGGCACCTCACTGGTTATAAAGAAGCCCTTTCTGATTTGGTTGAGAAGGATACTAATCTGGAAATTATCCTTGGAGATAATGCCACCTATCTCGTGAAAGGGACAGGGACTGTGACCCTCCATTTATCTCAAGGTCAAGTCATCTGATTACAAGATGTGTTGTATGTACCTAATTTGAAGAAGAACCTTGTGTCCATTTCAGCAATGGAAGACAAAGGGTTCAAGGTGGCATTCGTTGATGGAAAGGTACTTATCTGAAAGAAGAACTTCAAGGAAGATCTTTCTATTGGTTTTAGAGTTGATACACTCTACCAGGTTGGAGGAAGTCCATTGGGGGCTATGACATGTGATACAACTCTTCAAACAGAGTTATGGCACCAGAGGTTTGCACACCTTCATTACAAAGCCCTTCCCGAAGCAAGGAAGGTGGTGACAGGGATGCCCGAATTGAGAGATGATCATGAAGGTATATGTCAGGGTTGTGTCGAAGGGAAGCATACAAGGGGACCATTCCCCTCAAGTGTCACAAAGACAACTGATATCTTGCAGTTGATACATTCTGCCTTATCTGGTATGGTGCTTGTGACATCCTTGGGAGGATGTTCCTATTACATGGCTTTTACAGATGACTTCTCCCGTAAGACCTGCATATATTTTTTTAAAGAAGAAGGACGAAGCATTCAAATGGTTCTGTACCTTCAAGGCCTTGGTGGAAAATCAAACCGAGAAGAAAATCAAAGTTTTGAGGACTGAAAATGGGACAGAGTATGAGTCAAATGAGTTTAATTACTTTTGTAGAGAAGTTGGCATTAAGAGGGAGACCACAACTGCGTACACTCCTGAGCAAAATGGTGTCGCTGAATGAAAGAACGGGACCATTGTGGAAGCTGCCCGCGGCATGCTATGTGACCAAGGTCTTCTGAAGTTTCTATGGGGAGAAGCTACGAATATTGCTGTGTATGTTCAAAACAGATGCCTGCATTCCGCTCTGGACTCCAAAACTCCCAAAGAAGTCTTCTCTGGTAAGAAATCTGATGTTTCTCATTTTAGAGTTTTTGGTTGTCCTGTTTACTTTCATGTGCCGAAAGAAAAGAGAAGCAAGCTGGATGCTTCTAGAAAGAAGGGAGTGTTTGTGGGCTACAGTGAAACTTCGAAGGCATATAGAATCTATGTGCCTGGTCAAAAAGAAGTGGAGATATGCCATGATGTCACCTTCGATGAAGACGCTGCCCTCAAGAAAGTACAAAATCTTCCTAGCTCCAAGGAAGACAAAGAAGATGAAGAAGCAGGGAAGTTGGAAGAGCCGAAGGATGACCTGACGCTCAATGTTGAAGGACCTATGTATCCCATTGATCCACCTCCTTCAAATAAGAGAAGACCCTCATAGCTAAGGGATGCTCTCGAAGATTTCGAGAGATATATTGCCCCAAGGAGGACATTCCGTGAAAGCAAGAAGCCGAAGAGATACCAATGGTATCTAGGAACCAAGAATACGATAGTACAATCTGAGCCTGGAACATTTGAAGAAGCCGTAAAGCATCAAGTTTGGAAGGATGCTATGCACGAAGAATATGAGTCCATTATGAAGAATGATGTCTAAGAAGTGATCCCAAGCCCGGAGGACAGATCTGTTGTCACCTCGAAATGGCTCTATAAGATCAAGCATGGATCTTATGGAAGTGTTGAAAAGTACAAGGCAAGATTCGTTGCCCGAGGCTTCTCTCAAAAAGAAGGCATAGATTATGATGATATATTTTCACCTGTGGCCCGCTATACCACCATTTGATCTATTATTGCCCTTGCTGCTACACAAAGATGGAGTCTACATCAGATGGATGTGAAGACCGCTTTTCTGCATGGATCTATAAAGGAAGCGGTGTATGTGGAGCAACCTCTGGGGTTCGAAGTCCGAGATAGAGACACCCATGTATGCAGGTTGAAGAAAGCCCTCTATGGGTTGAAGCAAGCCCCCAGGGCTTGGTATGAGATGATAGATAGCTACTTGATGAAGCTGGGCTTCACTCGAAGTAATGCTGATCCGAACCTTTATTTTAAGGTTGATAGAGAAAGGCCTCTCATTTTGGTTCTCTATGTGGACGATCTCTTCTTGACAGGTGCTGAACCTCTCATGTAAGAGGGAGCTAGCTTCTGAGTTTGAGATGAAAGACCTAGGACTGATGCACTACTTCCTAGGCTTGGAGGTCTGGTAGAGGCTAGGCGAGATTTTCCTTTCTCAAGGAAAATATGTCGTGAAGCTGTTGGAGAGATTTGGTGTGGTGGACTGTAAGTCTGTGTCGACACCAATGGAACTCAACTTTAAGAAGTTGAGTGGAAACGCTGCTGGGCCCGTGTTAGCAAATCCTACCGAGTATTGACAATGACCCTGATGTTCTTAGTGAACTCTCGTCCGGACGTATGTTTTGCAATGAACACTTTGAGTCAACATATGGTTGAACCTCATCACATTCATTGGATTGGTGCCAAGAATTTGTTGAGATATCTTCGGGGCACAATCAACCATGGGCTGAGATACACTGCTGGGAGTTTGAGACTCCATGGATATACTGTTGCCGATTGGGCTGGCAGTGTGGTGGATCGCAAGAGCACATTTGGATGTTGCTTCACCTTGGGTTCTGCTTCGATATCTTGGATGAGCAGGAAGCAGAAGTCGGTGGCTTTGAGCACCGCTGAGGCCGAATACATTGCAGCGAGTATGGCCTGTTGTGAAGTTGTTTGGTTGCGAAAGCTCTTCAGTGAGCTGTTTGGGCATGTGCTAGATACCATCGTTATCCTTTGTGATAACTAGAGTGGGATTCGTCTTTCTGAGAATCCTGTGTTCCACGATTGATCTAAGCATATTGAATATCAGGTACCACTTTATCCAGGATATGGTACAGCGAGGCGTCGTAAGGCTCGATCATATAGAAACTGATGAAGCTGGGTCGCAGATATTCTCACGAAGCCCCTGGGGAAGGTCAAGTTCCTAACCTTCCGTGAGAAGCTTGGAATCGTGGAAAGACCCTATTCTGAGGGTCCTGCTTGAGTTGGACTATGAGCTCTGGGAGCTCCAGGGGGCTTGGGGATAGCTTCTTAGAGCTATAAGCACTCAAGGGGCTAGGCTTGTCGAACCTTGTGGTGCTTCTGCCCCACCGTTATGATATTGAGTTGGTTCGCCTCTCTCTGATCTGTGCCTTGCACGCATCCTACCCATGGAGTTTCAGACTCATGGGAAGTACCTCTCATTTGGCCATTGAGGTGGGAAATGTGGATAGAGACCATAGCAAGACCGATGGACGCATCAGAGATTGCCATACTCTCTATGTCTAGGATGGCACGTGTCCAACACCTTGATCTGGGATCAAGTATGATGAGGTTTTATCCTCTAAACTGACTTCGGGTCAGTAAACTAACTTTGGGTTAGTATGGGACTCTTTTGAGTCCGAGGGAGGTTTTTACCTCTAAGTTGACTTCGGGTCAGCTGTGTGTGATGTCTTTGTGACTCACCTTTTGATCTGAAATAAAGAGCCAGCAAAGCAAGTTACGGCGGGATGACGCACGATGTTTGGTTTGGTACATGATGGATGGCACTTGTGGACAGATGGAGTTCTCCCTAGTTGAGAGGGAGTGTTAATTTTGGGCAACTAGGTCCAAACTCCATGTTGCACTACTCATATGATGGTGGTCATATTTTTATTGGATTCCTCTTTCGGAGAGGTGCAAGATTGATCTAAAGATCATCTTGATCAGATGAACAGAACATTGATTTTGAATTTATTTTCCACATGTGCAAGGTTGGCCAGATTTATCCCACATGTCTAAGAGATGTGTCACACACCTTCATTGATGAATATAAATTGGAGAGACTTGGAGGTCATTTTCTCATCATCTCATCACACATTCTCTCATTGTGATCTGATTGGTTCGATAGCCTTTGGAGGTCTTTTTTCCCTCACACGTGTGGAGTGAAGTTGTTGTTTTCTGCGCTGATCTGTTTAGGGCTTTCTGTTTTCTGCGCTGGTCTGTTTAGGGCTTTTCTGCTGTAGCGTTGACCGTGGTCAACCCTTGGTCGTTTGACCTCAAGTTTTTGCAGAAATTTCGATTTTAGGAAGTTGTACAACTTGGAACTAAAATCGAGGAATTCCGGCTGTTTGACTGAAGGCCTAGTTTACTGCATTGACTTTTCTGAAGCTGCTTGCGTTGACTTTTCTGCATTGTCCCTGGTTTGACTTGCATTGACTTGTGATGAGCTGTCTTTGAGGGCTGTGGGTCTGACACATGAAAGTGCTGGCTGACCGAGAAACACTTTGCTGGTTGAAGCATCCTACTGACCGCTGTAACGCCACAATATCTCATATCTTCGTTGGACAAAAGGAATTGTAAATCTGATCTATATTTGGCTTGTCTTCTATTGCCCTATTATTGTGTTCTATCAACATTTTACTTTCAAGTTTATGTGATTGCTATTTTGTATTGGGCCTAAGAAAGATTGAAGTAAAAGTGCATCAAGCATAGAACACCATGGTTATCTAAATTTAACAAGAACCTAACTGGAAAAACCCACTCAAGCCTCTTTTCATTATTCAGAGAAACAAAGAATGTATTACAATTGCTTGCCCGCTCTGAGCACAACCTGCAAGTGAATAATCTATCTCTTTGCTCAATGAGAAGCTCTGACCCAGACTTAGTCAATTTCTGCCCTTGCTTGAGCCCCTATTTATTTGCTCAATTCCTAAAGAATTAGCCCCTATTTTTTAGGAATTTTCCTCCAATTGATTGCGCAATTCCCAAGGATTGATCATTTGACCGCATTCAACACCAATACACTCAAACTAGTTTACAACCACTTGTTACACTGCCTTGGAATCTCCACCACAATTGAGGAACTTGAATTTCTTGCATGAACTTGCTATTTTGAGCTGATTGATCATTGAGTTAGACTATTGTCCCACTGCATAACTCACCTCCAACAAGTTCTATTAACAATTGGAACTAGTTTAACTGAATACAACTGGAAATAATTGAACTGAATTACTAAAATTTAACAATCACACATGCTTAAATGAACTCCAAGACCTCTAACTCGAATTTATTGAGCTAACTGAGTGACAAAGTCAAATTGGGACTTTCTTGCCACACTTCTCAACACACCCTCTTAGCAAGAAAGGGATTATCAAAGGGATTATCCTACACCTGTGGAATTTGAACTTCCCTCTTGACAAGACCTTTGCAAGATGTCAGCATCTTGTTCCTCTGTCGGAATGTATTATAGTAACATTATCTGCCTCTGCACACAGTCTCGTAACTCATGATACCAGATATCTATATGCTTAGATCGATCGTGAAATACCGGATTCTTAGAGAGCTTAATGCAACTCTGATTATCACAACAGATCACAGTTGGATCCATCATCTGACCAAACAATCCCACAAGTATCTTTCTCGTCTAGATCGCCTCACATGCTGCATTCAGCTTCTGCCGAGCTGAGTGCCACGGAACTTTGCTTCCTGCTGTACCAGGAAACCACCGCAGACCCAACACTGAAAATTCCACCTGATGTACTCTTTCGGTTCAATGGATTCCCTTCCCAATCTGCATCTGTGAAGCCACACAACTTCACTCCCTCTATCCGTTTGTACCATAGTCCATATTGGGTAGTGCCTCTGAGGTGCTGTAAAACATGCTTAGCTGCCTTCCAATCCAATTTGGTTAGCCTAACCATAGCTTGGCTCAGCTCGTTGACTACATAACACATATCTGGTCGTGTGTTCACAAGATACATCAGTGAACCCATTAGCTGGCAGTAAATGGTAGCTCCCACCTCTTCACCTAAAGTGGCATTCTCCTTCCTCCAGTTGGTCGCTAGAGGTGTCTCCGTGGGCTTACAACTCTCCATTCGAAATATTTGCAGTTTCTCGTTGGCATACTTACCTTGAGACACAAACAATTCCCCATCGCCTTGCCATACTTCCATCCCGAGGAAGTAGTGCATGAGCCTCATGTTTTTCATCTCAAATTCCCTTGCAAGTTCCTCCTTGCAAGAGTTGATCAACTGCTCATCACTTGTCAATACTAAATCATCAACGTATAAAACAATGATAAACAATTTACCTTCTACCAAAATATGATAGAGGTTCACATTCGCTTCACTTTTGGTGAAGCCCAATCTAGTGAGATAATTGTCGATTCTGGTGTACCAAGCTCAGGGTGCCTGTTTGAGACTGTACAATGCCCCCCCTGAGTCTGCACACATGAGACTCCCGATCAAATGTCTCAAAACCTTTTGGTTGCTCGATGTACACTTCTTCCTCAATAACACCATTGATAAATGTCATTTTTACATCCATTTGGTGGATCTTCCACCCCATCCGCACAACCAATGCAAGAATTGATATGATGGATGAATACCTTGCTACACGAGCAAAGGTTTCCTCATAGTCAATTCCCTCAACTTGAGAGAATCCTTGGCCACAAATCTGGCCTTATATTTCTCTATGCTTTCGTCTGTTGCATGCTTAACCTTGAAGATCCATCTCGAACCCATAATTGATTTATCTGCTGGTCATGGGACCACTTCCCAAACATTGTTTTTCATGATGGATTCATATTCTTCCACCATTGCATCAACCCAAACTGGTTGCTCAACTGCTTCCTTAAAAGAGGATGGCTCAGTCTTTACAAGCTCAGTCATTAGAGCCATCTAGCCAGTGTACCTCTCAGGTGACCTCCTTTGCCTACGCAAATTTGAAAGAGCTCCCACATTCTCCCTCGCATCCTGCACCAATCTATCAACTTCCTTGGTTCTTTTTCTGCCTTCTCTGAATGTTTTTTCTTGAGTGGATGTCTCCACTCTACCTCCTCTCGACTCCTCCTTTGGAGCTAAAAACTCCTCTTCTGGTGGGATGTGAAGCTCCCTCTCAAGAGAGCACCTCATCGCTTTCTCCTCATCAAAATTTACATCCCTTCGCACGACTGTCATTCTGAGGGAAGGTAAGTACACATGATAATTGTGTGGAGTTTCGTTGTAACCCATAAAAACTCCCATCTTTGCTGTCGGCTCAAGTTTCTTCCTCAAATCTTTGGAAACATGGCCGTAAATAGAGGCTCCAAAAATTCTTAAGTGAGACGCATCCGACTTTCTCTTTGAAAAAGCATCCTCTGGTGTAATCATACCAAGAATCCGATGAGGACTCCAGTTTTGCAAGTATACTGCTGTGTTACATGCCTCTGCCCACAAATGCTGTGGTAGGCCTTGGTCATGTAGCATAACTCTCACAAATCCCACAATGCTAGCTACCCCATTGTGCTGCAGGTTGTGGGGTGCTGTCAGCTCTCTTCAAATGCCTTCTTTCCCACAAAACTCCTTGAAGTCATTCGGAACATACTCACCTCCATTGTCGCTCCTGAGAGCCTTCACCTTCTTGCCGGTCTCTTTCTCAACTAGTGCCTTGAATTTTACAAACTTTGAGAATATCTCATCCTTCTTCTGCATGAAGAAGATCCAACACTTCCTTGAGAAATCAATAATAAAAATAACAAAATACTTATGTCTGGCAGTGGAGGCTGTCGAGAAGCGTCCACAAACATCAGAGTGGACTCTTTCTAAGCCTGCATGTGCTTTGCTGTCTCGATCATGGAATTTGGATTTCACATACTTCCCAAGGTACAACCCTTGAAGACATCATATTGCTCAAGTGCTCCTTTTGGGAGGCCAGTGGTTATTTTCTGCATAATTTTCAGGGTGCCATGATGCAAATGGCCCAATCTCCTGTGCCAGAGTTCCCCGACATTGCGACCTTGCACTTTCTCTGCCTTGCTGCTTAATGCTGCACAATCTTCCACATCAAGTTTATACAGGTTCTTCACGCGAACCCCGATCTGCTTAACTTGTCCAATGGCTATGTCTCTTGGGAATACTTTCCCTTTGTTGAAGATCACATCATAGCCATGGTCTTCCAAAACTTCTACAAAGATGAGATTTTTATTTAGGCCTAGAACAAACATGACATCTTTGAGGCGAAGAGGGGATCTTGACTCCCTCTTAAAGGTTACAATACCAATCTCGGTAGCGCTGTACCTTCCGTCTTTCCCAAGCTCAATATGCATATGGAGATCTTTCTCCTCCAGGGCACTAAAAGGTGCAAAATAGTTTGATCTAAGGGTCAATAGCAGCCCTACATCCAAGTGAAGGAAAGAGATCACGTCGAAGGGAAGATCGAAGAGATTTCAGGTCTGTCACATGTGCAAGGAAAGGTAAGGGTAGATACATATTGTAGAAAATGAAAAATTGCAAAAGTTAAGAATCTAAGTTAAGGTGAGAATGTTGTTTATGCTTCATGTCGAGTTAACATAGAGCTCCTCTCTAGTTAAGCGAAGAAGTAAGGGACAAAATTTATCCTTTATCAGTCACATGTGCAAGAAAGGAGAGTCTGCTATAGTAGACCAAAGACTATAGTTAAGGAGGTTGAAAATTTTAGATCTAAGTTGGAGAAGTGAAGGCTAAATTGCAGAAAGTTGACTTGGTCTTGGAGAGGTCATTTTTGTCAAGGGTCTAGGTCATGGTCTTGGTATTCGTCAATTGGAATCTCTATAAGAGAATTTGTTCGGGCTTTCCTCTCAAAGAGTGAGAGGTTTTGGCCCTGGTTGATAGCCTATATTATGTGTCTCTTGTCTCTTTATGGTCTATGCATTGGTAGTTGTTTGATGAATAAGAACACTAATAACCTAAGTAAAAGAACATCCTAATCTAAAGAAGTAAAAAGCACTCACAAGCAGTTACTAATAGAAGAGAAATCACTTAATAACTATGCCCTAAATTTCTCAACAAGGTATCGGAGCTAAGGTGACTAAGTCAAGGAAGGGCATCTTATCAAGGGACACTCAAGGATCAAATCTCAAGGAGGGCATCAAAGCAAAGATCATCTTGAAGTCAAAGGAAGCATCATAACCCTAGATCAAAGAAGTCTACAAAGAAGTATTGGGATCATCATCAAGAAAAGAAGACCAAAACCCTACATCTACTCAAAGTGTTTTGAAGGCTATTCATCCAAAGGAAGCTAGAACAAAAGGTAGTGTCATCTCACTCTCTGTGGGATCAAGGATCATTCTTGAAGAAAACTACCTTCATCAAGGAGAAGTTTTCTATTCTTTATAACATCATCAACATAAAGGAAGCAACAAGGAGAAGGAGCATCCTATCAAGTAAGTATATTTACGTCCACATCTGAATTTGTCAAAATTTCTTTTTGCAAGGAGAGCAACAAATTGGTTGGGGCTTCAAACTATCTTGCATGGAAGAAAAGGAAAAATCTGAATGTCATTGAAAATGAGGTTATGGAACATGTCAAAGGATCATCTACTAAACCAAGAAAGGAAGATGCTCAAGCTCTTGCAAAGTATATGAAAGGGGAAGTTAGGGCTCAAAGGATTCTCATAGAATCCATCAAGGATCCCCTCATCCCGTGTGTATCTAAACTCGAAACTTCAAAGGAAATCTATGAAAAACTAGTAAGGTTGTATTCCGTAAGCACTTCTGGAGAAGTCATCTCATTAAGGCAAGAACTCTACAAGTTGAAGATCTCAAGGGAAGATGGAATAGCCTCATACTTTATGAGAATATCTGAAATTTGGGATCAACTACAAGATTTGGGAGAAGTAATGTTTGATAGAGAAATGACTACAGTTGTATTAAATGCACTACCAAAAGAGTGGGGTAACTTTACTTCAAGTATTTATGGGAAGAAAGAAGCTACACCATTCCAGGATCTATGGTCACTATGTAAGATTGGAGAATCTAGACTAAAGGCCAAATTTGATGTGGGAGCAGGTGAGCGAAATCAAGCATATATTGTAACGAAAAAAAGAAAGGGAAAAATTGGAAAGTTTGGTCCTAAAAAAAAAGACGAAGAACATGGCTAAAATACAATGCTATGGGTGGAATATGGGCACTATAGAAGAGATTGTCCTAAGCTCAAGAAGGACAATAGTAAAAGAGGAAGAGAAGAATCCCACATCATCAAGGAAGTGGAGGAAGCTGAAAGGAAGAAGTCCAAAAACGAGGAAGTAATAGATCTCCACTATTGAGATAATCTTCCTCACATAAGTTCTTTTCAAGTTCCTAAGTCTTTTGTTGTAAGATATGGCTATCATGATTCACTAAGTAAAATAATGGGATGCATCAAGGCATCATGGAAGCATTGAAAGCAAGAGCTCGAGACATCATAGAGAAGCATGAAAGATGGTTAGAATCTATGGAAGTCAAGGATATAGCTCTTGGGAATCTCATTGAAAACATAAGTGGCAAGGTCATCTAGTACAAGTGTTAAAATTGGACAACTAGGTCCAAACTCCATGTTGTGATGCTCAGATGAAGATACCAATATTTGTATTGGGTTCCTCTTTCGGAGAGTTGTAAGATCAATCTAAAATTGATCTTAATCTGATGAGCAGAACATTTATTTTGAATTTATTTTTAATAATTTCAAATATGTGCAGGTCGGCCTTAAGGTTTTACACCCCCAGCAGATGTGTCACACACCTCAGTGATTGATATAAATAGAGTCAACATTGGAGGACTTTTTCACTCATCTCATCCTCACACATCATCTCCTCCTTTGATTTAGTACGAGCTCCTTGGAGGCAGTTTCTGTTCACACGTGGGAAAGAAGGACAAAGAGGTCGTTGTTGCCGTTGTTGTCGTTGCTGCCGTTGTTGCTGCCGTTGCTGCCGTTGGGGTAGCGTTGACTTTTCTGGGGTTGACTTTGAGTTGACCGTGTGGTTGTTTTGAGGGCTGTTGTGACACATGCTGGGTTGGCTGACCAAGGGGACTTTGCTGGTTGAAGCATCCTGTTGACCACCGTAACACACCACCATATTTTTCTGTTTCTGGTTTGTCTTCTATAGAGCCATTGGTATGTTCTATCAACATTTTACTTAATTGTTTATGTGATTGCTATGGTGAAAAGTAAATTTGCATCAAGCATAGAACATCTACATAAATTTACATGGTATCAGAGCCGAGGTGAAGACAAGCCCTAATTTATAGCAATCATTGAAGAAGAAAATGGGTTCCTCAAACTACTATGGCTTCAAGGAGGATCACGAATTGAATGGGAAGGATGACTTCCACGCTTGGAAGATGATATTGGATCTCAAATTGGAAGACCAAGATGTCATGGACTATGTGCAGGGTAAAATCCAAGAACCTCCATCCACTGCTACTCCTGCTACCAAAACAAAGTACAAGAAGGGGCAGATCAAAGCAAAGATGATGATCAGGGAATCCATTAATAAAAGTCTGGTGGCCTACATCCCTGAGTTGGGCACATCCAAAGAGATGTATGATAAGTTGGTCCTCATTTTCAAGGCCAACAAGGCAAATCAAGTACTATTCTTCAAGAATCAATTGAAGAATCTGAAGAAGGGCAGGGATGAGTCTATCCAATCATACTTTCTGAACTTGACCGAGATCAAGAACAATCTGCTGGATATTGGGGAGACAATAGCTAAACAAGAGATGGCACTCACCGCACTCGGAGGGCTCTCATCCGAATGGCATGTGTTCAACACTACCATTCTAAATAATAATGTGATCCCTAACTTTGACGAAGTACTGTCAAGATGTGTTCAAGAAGAATCAAGAATGAAGGAGTATGGACATGAAGGAAATGCTGCATACACTGCTCATTCTAGAAATAAGAGCTCTGGTGGCCCAAAGAACAAAGGAAAAGCAGGGGCTCAAGGAAATAAGGGCAAGTGCTTCACTTGTCATAGGCCTGGTCACTATGCTAGAGAATATACTTTCAAGAAGGATTCTCCCGATGGTGATGACAACAACAACAACCGGAGGGATGGAAATAAAAAGAACAACAGGTTCCTGGGAAAGAGGAAGGTTCCCTCCAGCGGAAATGATCAACCTTTCAAAAGGTCAAGAAATTCCAGGTATGAGGAATCAAATATTGTTTAATCGAAAATGGGTCATTCTTGCTGTATACTGTTGCATCTCCACAAGCCAACTGTGGATGTCAGGTTGATAGATAGTGGTGCCTCAAGGCACATCACTGGGTTCAAGGAAGCACTCTCTGATATGGTTGAGAAGGACACTAATCTGGAAATAATTATTGGAGATAATGCCACATATCCTGTGAAAGGGACAGGGATTGTGACCCTCCACTTGTCTCAAGGTCAAGTCCTCCACTTTCAGGATGTACTCTATGTACCTAATTTGAAGAAGAACCTCGTGTCTATATCAACCATGGAAGACAAAGGTTTCAATGTGGCATTCTCTGATGTAAAGGTGCGCATGTGGAAGAAGAGCTTCAAGGAAGCTATCACGTTTGGGTCTAGAATTGATACACTCTACCAGGTTGTAGGAAGTCCAATGGGAGCAATGACATGAGATGCTATCCAACAGATCGATAATGGCACTAAATATGAGACGAACAAATTCAAGAACTTTTGCAGAGGAGCTAGCATCAAGAGGGAGACCACAATGTTTGTGGGCTACAACGAAACTTCGAAGGCCTATTGATTCTATGTGCCTGGTCAAAGGGAAGTGGAGATATGCCACAATGTCAGCTTTGATGAAGATGCTTCCCTGAGGAAAGTAGTCAATCTTCTGAGATCTGAGGAAGATCATGAAGCAAGGCCTGGAAATCAAGCGGAACCGAAGGATGAGACAATGCCTGATATTGAAGGACCAATGGACCCTATCGATCCATCTCCTTCACTGGGAAAGAGACCATCATGGCTCGGGGACACCCTCGAAGATGCTGAGGGTCATGCTGCCCCAAGGGGGACATTCCGAGAAAGCAAGAAGCCGTGTAGATACCAAGGGTATCTAGCGGCCATGAGTACTATTGTACAATCTGAACCTGGATCTTTTGAGGAAGCCGTAAAGCATCAAGTTTGGAAGGATGCTATGCACGAAGAATATGAGTCCATAATGAAGAATGATGTATGGGATGTGGTCCCGAGACCGAAGGACAAATCTGTTGTCACCGCAAAATGGCTCTGTCCCAAGATCAAGCATCAAGGATACGATGAAAGTCTTGTCGAAAAGTTCAAGGCAAGATGGGTTGCGTCGCGGCTCCTCTCACAAAAGAAAGGCATAGGCTATGATGACATGTTTCACAACGGCCACCATGCGATCTATCATAGCCCTTGCGCACATACGAGGATGGAGTCTTCATCGGATGGATGTGAAGGCCGCACTTTGCATGGTGCAATAAAGGAAGAGGTGTATGTGGAGCAACCTGCGGGGTTCAAAGTCGAGGATCGGGACACCCAATACGAGTTCTAGAAAGCCCTCTTATGGGTTTCCCGAAGCACCCGAGCTTGGGTACGAGGATCAATAGCTACTGATAAAGTTGTGGAAGACTTTCATGTTGATTCGTTGCTGCTTCAAGGTCTGGAAAGCCTCTCATTCTGGTGTTGTATGTGGACGGCCTCTTCCTAACAGGTGCTGACCCTGTCATTCATCAGTGCAAGAGGGAGCTCGTTGTTGAGTTTGAGATGAAAGACCTAGGACTGATGCACTACTTCCTAGGCCTGGAGGTCTGGCAGAGACCTGGCGAGATTTTCCTTTCTCAAGGAAAACACATTGTGAAGCTTCTGGAAAGATTTAGTATGGTGGACTGCAAGTCTGTGTCGACATCGATGGAGCTCAACTTCAAGAAGTTGAGTGGCAGCGCTGCTGGGCCCGTATTGACAAATCCTACTGAGTATCGTCAACTCGTAGGGGCCCTGATGTTCTTAGTGAACACCTGTCCGGACATATGTTGTGCAGTGAACACTTTGAGTCAACACATGGTTGATCATAACATTCACTAGGTTGGTGCCATGAAACTCTTGAGATATCTCTGAGGCACGATAGACCATGGGCTGAGATACACTGCCGGGAGTATGACACTCCATGGATATATTGATGTCGATTGGGCTGGCAGTGTGGTGGATTGCAAGAGCACATCTGGATGCTACTTCACACATAGATCTGCTTCAGGCGGGAAACCGAAGTCGGTAGCCTTGAGCACCGCTGAGGCCGAATACATTGTAACATGTATGGCCTGTTGTGAAGTCACTTGGTTGCGAAAGCTCTTCAGTGAGCTGTTCGAGCATGTGCTAGATGCCACCATTATCCTTTGTGATAACTAGAGGGGGATTCGTTTGTCATAGAATCCCGTGTTCCACGATCGATCCAAGCATGTTGATGGCTGGTACCACTTTATCCGGGATATGGTACAGCGAGGCGCCATAAGGCTCGATCATAGGAACTGATGAGCAGGTCGCCGATATTCTCACTATTCCCTTGGGGAAGGTCATGTTCCTAACCTTTCGTGAGAATCTTGGAATCGTGGAATGACCCTATTCTGAGGGTCCTATTGGACGATGAACTCTAGGAACTCTGGGGGGCTTTGGGGATAGCTTCTCGGAGCTATAAGCAACCACAGGGCTAGGCTTGCCAAACCTTGTTGGTGTGCTTGGGCCCCACCGTGATGATTGAGTTGGTTCGCCTCTCATGATTTGTGCCCCATATGCATCCTACCCATTTGAGTTCCGGACTCATGGGAAGTACCTCTCATTTGGCCAATGAGGTGGGAAAAGCTAGAGACTAGTAGCAAAGACTGATGGACGCATCAGAGATTGCCATACTCTCTATCTAGGATGACATGTGTCCAACCACTTGATCTGGGATCAAGTCTAGTGAGGTTTCGGACCTCCTACTGACTTCGGGTCAGATAAAACAACTTCGGGTTGGTATGTGACTCTTTGAGTCCATGTGAGGTTTCGAACCTCCAACTGACTTCAGGTCAGTGAGACTAACTTCGGGTTAGTATATATGACTCTCTTGAGTCCAAGTGAGGTTTCGGACCTCCTACTGACTTCGGGTCAGATAAACCGACTCCGGGTTGGTATGAGACTCTTTGTGAGTCCTATAGAGGTTTCGGACCTCTGGGCTGAATCTGTCAGCCGGGAATGATGTCTTTGTGACTGACCCACTTCTATTCTGAAATAAAGAGGCCAGCAAAGCAAGTTACGGCAGGATGACGCACAATGTTTGATTGCACAGGTGGATGGAGTTCTCCCTAGTTGAGAGGGAGTGTTAAAATTGGACAACTAGGTCCAAACTCCATGTCGTGATGCTCAGATGAAGATACCAATATTTGTCTTGGGTTCCTCTTTCGGAGAGGTGTAAGATCGATCTAAAATTGATCTTAATCTGATGAGCAGAACATTTATTTTGAGTTTATTTTTAATAATTTCAAATATATGCAGGTTCGCCTTAAGGTTTTACACCCCCAACAGATGTGTCACACACCTCAGTGATTAATATAAATAGAGTCAACGTTGGAGGACTTTTTCACTCATCTCATCCTAACACATCATCTCCTCCTCTGATTTAGTACGAGCTCCTTGGAAGCAGTTTCGGTTCACACGTGGGAAGAAGGACGAAGATGTTGTTGCTCTGAATTGTTGTTGCCATTAGCTGTAGTTGTTATTATACATTCTTGTCTGAATTTGTTCTTAAAATCGCTAACGTAATTCTTCTTGTGAGTATTCTTACTGAATTGGGCAGTGTTGACTTTTCTGGGGTTGACTTTGAGTTGACCGTGTGGCTGTTTTGAGGGCTGTTGTGACACATGCTGGGTTGGCTGGCCAAGGAGACTTTGCTGGTTGAAGCATCCTGTTGACCGCCGTAACCCACCACCACATTTTTCTGTTTCTGGTTTGTCTTCTATAAATCCACTGGTATGTTCTATCAGCATTTTACTTGATTGTTTATGTGATTGCTGTGGTGAAAAGTAAAGTTGCATCAAGCATAGAACATCTACATAAATTTACAACAAGGTTCATCATACATCTGTCAAAAGGAAACATCTGCTGATAGGGATACTTTAGATCCTCAGATCCTCAAGATTCTCTGATGGAATCTTCATTGAAAGGTTCACCGATCATGAGGGGAAGTAAGTGTTTCTTCAAGAATTCCAAACTTGTGGAATTCATGGATGATGGTATAATGACATAAAAGGAAAAGTAGATCAAGGGATTAGAGCTCTTTCAATCAAGGAAGCTGTTGTAGGAAGTCTGGATGACCCAAAAGAAAATGAGGTATGTATGCTTACAGTCTATATTGAAGAGTCATGTCATGTGGTTGCAGGTAACATGGATCAATTCTCTATCTTGAGAGCATAATCCAAGGAAGGATATCCTCCTTCAAAGTAATGCATAAATGCATGGGTCACACATTCACTAAAATCAACATAATATGTCCTCATATGTAATATGAGGTGGTTGACTATAATTGAGGAATTCTGATTGGAAATTCCTAGGAATGAAATGTGTGAAGAAAGGAAGAGATCATGGAATATGCAACCATGGTAAAGGCAATCAACATCCGAAAGACCAAGAAGATTTGACTAGGATATCTCCATGGAAGATATGAAGACTTTGATGGAGTCTGAAAAAGAAAGAGACACTTGACACTATATATCTTTGGGAGATGTGTCGATATGTATATAGGATGTTGATGCAAACTAGAAGATGTCATGATGAAAGACCATCACAAAGGTAATGTTGATTTTAATGTTCATTCCTTTATTTTTGAACAAATATCTGGATGGGTTTATGCAAGGGCTGCTGAGGGAAGTTCTATGGATGTCTTCCACCACTGATGCACATGTAGTAGGATGAAACATCCTTAAGGAACTATGGCATGAAGAAGGCAACAAGGCATGAAGGAAGGCCAAATATGGACTGATGGATCACTTTCCGATGATGACATGACTGACTCATGGATTAAAGTGATGGATGGTATGTGCCCTAAGAAGAAGTCCCAAAATATGAAGACTCCTGAATGACGAAAATAAGTTCATGACATTGTGAGGAGGAGTTCTTCAAGCAGCTGGTTGTCCCATCATCTCTACCTAAGGAGCTGTTGTAGGTCCCTAATTAAGAGGGGGACTAGAAACAAGTTTCTTACTTGGAAGAACTTTGAAATTCCTAAGCCAAGAGGGAGCTTGGGTACATTTCTTCCATAGGAATGAGTACATTCCTTTATTGGAATAAATATGTCATTTAATAGGTATAAAAGGCCCTCAGGGACCAAGCAAAGTCTCCTCCTCAAGTCGGCTTCAAGAAGGTTAATTATATCTCCATCAAATAACATGTCAGCCCAACTTGCAATCACGTCGGCTTATTTAAGGAGGAAACAACTATATATAGGGCAGTACGTCACCATTTCAGAGCAAAATTTCGGTGAAGATTTCAGAGAAGGTAATCTAAGTAAGTGAGAAAGGTGCAAAATAGCTCGATCTAAGGGTCAATAGCAACCCTACATCTAAACGAAGGAAAGAGATCAAGTTGAAGGGAAGATCAAAGAGATTTCAGGTCTGTTTCTGGGCAAGGTTTGTCACACGTGTAAGGAAAGGTAAGGACAGATAAATATTGTAGAAAAGGCAAAATTGCAGAAGTTAAGAATCCGAGTTAAGGCAAGAATGTTGTCTATGCTTCATGTCGAGTTAACATAGAGCTCCTCTCTAGTTAAGTGAAGAGGTAAGGGACAAAATTTATCCTTTATCAGTCACACGTGCGAGAAAGGAGGGTCTACTACAACAGGCCGAAGACTACAATTAAGGAGGTCGAAAAGTTCAAATCTAAGTTGGAGAAGTGAAGGCTAAATTGCAGAGAGTTGACTTGGTCTTGGAGAGGTCATTTTGGTCAAGGGTCTAGGTCATAGTCTTGGTATTCCTCAATTGGAATTTCTATAAGAAGAATAATTTGTTCGGGTTTTCCTCTCAAAGAGAGAGGTTTTGGCCCTGGATGATTGATCCAAATTTTTTATCTTCAAGGATGCATACGTAATTGCATATAAAAGAGCATATTAACCAAGTAACTTAACACATGAAAAAGACGCGAAAATCATAAAGCAACCATGAGATTAAAGGCACACAAATGATTTGATCGTTTGTGTGCCCAATGTGGGCTATGTCTTTGTGCCCTGCTCAAAGTGGGGAGGCCTTCTTTCATTAAATGGCAACAAAGAAATCAGTTACAAGCAACTTTACAAAAATGACCCTTATACTTCTTTTTTCTGATGATGGCCTGAAAATGGAGACCTCAACTGGAGAAACGAACTGCACGGTTGGATTCCTGGCGTGAAAACGTGCAAAAATGACTTTAAACTTGTCAAACTCTGACATTGGCACCTCCGACCCTCTAAGGGAATCTTTTCAGCATCTTGGCAGATCCCTTGCTCATGGTTCCACTCCTATGATCCGCTCGTGGTTCCACAGGTCTGCCCTCCGTCGGTCTGGTCGAATGATATTAGTGAGGGTTAAATATACAGAAGTGGGCCGATTAACCAAGGCAAGGGTTGTTGGCCCAATGGTTAAGTTCGACATTGGTTACCGCGGGGTTGGGGGTTCCAATCCCCGCCCGTCCGAACTTAATATATAGTTTTGGTGTGATTTTAAAATGGTCAGTCGGATCACTGTGGTGGTTCGACAATGTTTAATTGTGGAGCCGCCGCAACTGGTGAGCCGACCACGTGGCCAGTGCGGGTTCGGACCCCGTTGGCTCCCCTCCGTTTAGATAACTGTTGTATATCCCATATATATGTGTTGTTTGTTTGACTGGTGGTCGGGCGGGTCCGCCGGGGGTGGCTCGCCCACCACACTATTTATATATATGTATATTCAATATAGCCATACCGTTGGTCCGTTGGGGGGGGGGGTGGCAGGGTTGGCTACTCACCACCCCAAATTTTTTTTTTTTGATTTTTTAATAAGTATTGGATAAAATTTTTCCTCCGGTTTATAAAGGTTATTGGACAAATTAAGGAGGGGACAAATTCTCCTTTTCCGACCACTGTTTTTCGTGCACTATCCCTTCGCCAATTTGTTGCCTTGTTAGTGACTGCCACTTGGCCAAGTTTGGCTAGAACTTTGACCAACTATAACTTGAGCATACAAACTCGGATTTGAGTGTTGTTCGCACTGTTGGAATTAGGGTAACGAGCACTACGATCTGGTCCTGGTTTCACTTCCATTTGATGACTTTGATTTTTGAGCTATTTTCAAGGCCACTTCTATTTCTGGATCCATCTGGATCATTCCTCTCCACTAATGAGATTTTGGACTGCCAAAATATTTATCAGTCAATTGGCAAGTGAGGGAATTTCTCCCTCACTTTCTCCTTTTCCATCCATCGAACCGTACTTGGATGCATTCCTTTGAAACTAATACGAAGGTACTCCATGTCTCCCCGTCGTGAAGTCCTGGTTTTCCTGTCGAGAATGATATCCTCCGGTAGCTTTTCCAAGTATTTAGGTGCAAAGTCGTCCATTGTAGGAACCCGTCCAACCTCTTTGGTGTCCATGATCAAAGGAGGCTCATAAAGCTTCAAATTTTCAACGTTCACCACTGAGTACATCTGCATGTATGATCACTGAGTACATCTGCATGTATGCTGACAAATCGAGACGAAAAACATTGTCTCCAATATTCTCTATTATGGTGAATGGGCCATATCAGATTTGTCTCAACTTCTTTCCTTCCCCTTTCATTCTGTCTTTTCTGATTTCAAGCCACACTGTCTCCAACCTGGAATTGGTGATCGACTCAGTGCTTGTCATGTCGAGCTTGACTTTTCTCCAACTGCTCTTGCACCGCCTGGTGAATCATCTATATCTGCTGAATGAACTTTCGTGCTTTGTCCCTATCATCTTTCCCACTGGAATCTTCATCTCTCCCAAAGACCATGGCTAAGGGATCCTTTGGCAAATAGCCAAATCATGTCTCAAACGATGAGCTCTGAGTGGATGAATGCACTGCCCGGTTGTATGCATGTTGTACATAAGGAAGCTGCTCGTCCCACAACTTGGGATGCTTGCCACAATAGCCTCGGAGTAAGTGTATCACTGTGCGATTGACAACCTTTGTTTTTTTGTCGGTCTGCGGATGAAATGTCGTGCTCCTCTTCAACTTGGTGTCCGTCACTCTCCACAAACTCGTCCAAAACTCTTCAAGAAAGCGAGTGTCTCGATCAAACACAATGGATGTGGGCAACCCAAAGTGGACCCATACGAATTGGAAGAAGAGATGAGCAGTCTGCTTTGCAGTGACCTGCTTCTTACAAGGCATTAAGACACATTTTTCTAAATCGATCCACAACGACATACAAATAGTCATGACCTCTCCTAGACAAAGGCAAATTGCCTATAAAATCCATTGACACACTTTTCCAAGGACGACTCGAAACAGGGAGAGGTGTGTAGAGCCCTAATTTTTTATTAGTGGGCTTGCAAACTGAACACAACACACGTCCCTTTACATATCGAGTCACAAAATTTCTCATGTGAGGCCAATAACAAAACCTCTGTAAATGACACAATGTCTTTTCTACACCAAAATGACCTGACACAAGAGAGGTATGTGCCTCTCTGATTGCATGTACCCTTTCATTGGTGGGAATACAAAGTTTGCCAAGATGGCACAACAATTTTCCCTGCAAGTGATAATCATCCACCTGCAATCCATGCATCAGTTTTGCATAAATTTCCTTAAAATCATCATCATTAGCATACTGTTCATCATAACTTTCAAAAGATAAAGAAACATTTTGCAAAACTATAGATGCAGAAATAGGAGGGCGAGAAAGCATATCTGCTACTTTGTTGCTGGTGCCCTTCTTGTATTTTATTACCAAGTGAAACTGCTGGAGGAATCCCATCCATCTAAAATGACGTGCTTGTTGAAGCTTGGTTTGGGACTGAAGGTACTGCAAGCGTTGGTGATCTGTGTGAATGATGGTCTCCTTGTCAATTAGGTAGTGCTTCCACTTCTTCACGCTTTGAACCAAAGCATACATCTCCTTGTCATATGTGGGATAGTTCACAATAGTTTGGGAGAATTTCTTCGAATGGTAACATACAAGTTTCCTTTGCTGCATCAATACTGCTCCCATGGCGTATCCACTGGCATTTGTCTCGATCTCAAAAGGCTGCTGGAGGTCTGGTAAGGCCAAAAATGGTGCGATACTGATCTTCTCTTTCAGTATATCAAAGGTTTTCTGCTGCTTTCCTCCCCACTGAAAGGTTTGCTTCGCACTCGTTAATGCATGTAAGGGGGATGCAATGACGGAGAAGTTGTCAATGAACCTTCTCCAATATTGTACTGCACCCAAAAGGCTACGAAGCTTGGTAACATTGGTGGGTTTAGGCCCCTTTACAATCACATCAATTTTAGAAGGATCTATTTTCAATTGTCCACCACCGACAATGTGACCTAAGTAAACTAAAGAGGTCTTCCCAAACTCAGACTTAGACATTTTGACATACAATTTTTCTTTTTGCAAAACATCAAGCACCTTTCTAACATGAATCACATGATCATCCCATGTCCTACTGTAAACAAGAATGTCATCAAGATACACAAGTACAAAATCATCAAGAAAAGGCCTGAAAATATCATTCATCACCCTCATGAATGTGGCCGGAGCATTGCATAGTTTGAATGGCATCACCAACCATTCAAAGTATTGTTTATTTTGTATCGTGCTACAATTTTTTATGTGTTGCAACAACGCTATTGTGTATTGCTTCTTTTATTTATGTTATTTTCAACATTTTCTAGAAGCTGCACTTGCACTCCCACTTTGTATTTATATTGATTGTACTATTCTTTAGTCCCATTGACCTAGTTTTGTGGTCATTTGTTGGACATTATTAAAATTATCTTATCTTATAACACATCTCCACCCTTTATGATATCCATGGGCAGCCCCAGATCCAGGTTAGGTCTCCACCTTCTTCATGCTTATTGTTCATAGAAAATGACATCATAGAGGCCGTGCGGGTGATGGAAAACAACAAAGGAACAAATGATGATGCTTATTGGAAAAATTCTCTAAACATGATCTTTGCCCTTTGGTTTCTTACTTGGATGATCTCTTTAACCATGTGGTTCATATAAGTTTTCCATTGGCATGGCCACATCACATCATCCACTTGATACACACATGAGGACGCAACTCCGATCCTAGTAATTATAGGGCGATCATGATAGGTCATACATTCTCTCTACTTGAAGCTCTCTAGGGATCTTGAGCGACGACATCTCAGAGCTAGAGGACAGGTTGGTTTTCAACTCGAGCACTAAACTACTGATCACATCCTTACACTCAAGGCCATCAGCGAAGAAGCTCATCATTGCTCTTCGAAAGTTCACTATTGTTTTGTAGGCTTTCCAAAAGCTTTTGATTTTGTTGCTCGAGAGGCTCTATTCAAGAGACTTAATGACATTGGCATCTCTGAGACGCTATTATCATCCATCATGCATTTATATGAGTCAATTCTTGGTTGTTTGCGCACAACGCATGGTTTATTAGAATTTATTCAGAGCACTATTGGGGTTAGACAGTGTTCCCCCTATCCTCACATTATTTGGAATTTACATTGATGAGTTGGAGTCCTTCTTGACTAAGCACATCCAAGATGGTGATGGTTTTCTTTCACACCATGTCTTGATTTCTATCCTTATGTTTGCAAATGATGTGGTCCTTCTAGCCTTATCCTTGACGACAGCATGATGCCCTGGGCCTTTTCTGTGATCTTCATCAATTGATAGTCAATTTGGGTAAAACCAAGGTTCTGATCTTCAATGCATTGAAGAAGGTTCTCTCTAATCACCACTGCTTTTTCAAAGGTGAGGTGATCGAGATCACCACCACATATACTTATATTGGGGTACTATTTATAGGTCCTCGCTTCAATCTATAACATGTGCTGCAACCTTGAATCAACAAGGGCTATGGGTCCTTGGCTCTTCTAGAGAGAGAGAGTGTTTTGAGCATCACTTTCAGGACATATTGTGCAAGATGTCGCTTGTAGACACTCTTGTCTGCCCCACAGTTCTATATGGTTTTGAGGTTTGGGGACTTGGTTTACTAGAGTCTGATTGGTCCTCTATAGAGAGAGTATAGACCATCCTCCTTTGCTGCTTCATTTAATGCAAACATACAAGTCCCTCGCCCATCATCCTAGTAGAGTTTGGTGCTCGGGCCTTTCAACTTGAGGTGGTGTTTAGTCTCATGTCACTTCTACATGGTATTTAGAGTTTTGATGATACAATGCAGGGGTGGGACAAATATCCTTAATTGGCCTATCACACATTAGAGTCCATTGCAACAACTAGTCCTTTAGCTCGATCTTGGTGTTGGTACATCAGAGTCTTAGATCTCCTTCGGTTGGTATTATGTCGGATTGGCTTCCTCCAGTTAGATATCTTTATGTGCACCTAGCCACCTCTTTCCAACCAAACAGGAGATGAATGCAATCATTCGTGAGGATATCTACAGGGAATATG
This sequence comes from Pinus albicaulis, assembly GCA_034641835.2. Lineage (NCBI taxonomy): Eukaryota > Viridiplantae > Streptophyta > Pinopsida > Pinales > Pinaceae > Pinus > Pinus albicaulis. The sequence goes on from CM076573.1 coordinate 441,340,794, forward strand.
TACAGGTCACCTGGATAGATCTTGAGGGTGGTTTATGGCCGAAGATGGCCTTATATGTTGAGCACTTTAAGATGCTAAGTGATGGACTCACTGTTTGTTTGCATTACACACTTCGCCATTGGATGCACACACTCTGGATTCCCTTTGGATAGTTCAGAGTTAGATCTCATCGACTGCAGATTGAGATGGACCACTAGCTAGATCGTTCAGACAGGATTTGCTAGCATCATCTTCAAGAGATTGAGTTAGAGGATCCCTTCATCTTCTGCTGCCCCATTTATTATGAGATTCGTGAGAGATTTTATTGCCTGTTTAGAGGATCCAGACCCTCTTCAGTTTCTTCAACTACTCAGATCAGAGATATCTAGCCCTTTATGTCCAGAGGCCCTTAGGCTTTGTACACACACTCTCCAACCTCCTTCCAGGCCAGATCCTGTTCAACAGATGGCTTTCTTTACGGTGCTCCCTTCAGCGAGGGGCACTAAGAGACAGGCTGATGACAGCATTACTTCTAGCTCTAGATTAGTGCGGACTAGATGGACCATTCTCCCTCCCTAGAGACGTCAAAGATGTTGCCAGAACAAATCCCTTACTAGCAAGCAGATCAGATCACCTAAATATCAGCAGCAAGTTATAGCAGCTAGGCAGCAGCACAGGAGATGGCCTAGACCTTCCCGTAGCTCTTCTTCAGGACATCATCCTATCTTGAGTTTTCTTCATTCGCCCTTGGATGTTAGGAGAAGTAGATCTAGTGGATCATGATCCAGTCCCTAAATCCTCCCCCTCTGCAGATCTCCCTCCCTTTGTGGTGGCCTGCCCTTGGATTCGAGATTTTCTTATGTTTTCGCATATAGACTTAATGTTTCTACCTTATTTTGTTGCTCTTTATATAGGAGACTTCTTGGTACTCTGCTTTGTATTGACATCATTGTACTTGGCAGTCCTCTTAGCCAACTTTTGTGCTCATTTGTTAGACATTAATATAATTTTCTGATCTTATCTAGGTTACAGTAAGTTGTGCTTTTTGCAACTAGATATCATGGTCTCCATGAGCTTTGGAATTCTAGATAGGGGTATCTTGTCCATCCTGTAATTCTGGGTTGTGTGTATTTTTGAATTCTGCATTCATGCATTGTGGGTATAATTTGTTCTGCAGCCTTGCCCTGTGATCCTGCATGTACTTAAATATGCTCTTGTGATCTTCAACGTCTGCTACAATCTTGCCTCGTGATTCTTGACTGCATCCCAACTTAAATTTGTGATCTAGTTGCACCACAATCTTTGCCTTGCCATCCCTAATTGCTCAACAACCTTTGTCTTGCTGTCCTAAATTGCACTCCAACTTAATGTCACAATCTTCCAGCTGCACTGCATCCTTGCAGGAATTTCTATATTCAGAAATTTGTAAGTTGCAATGGACTTTCGTAGGGCTCTATCACCTTTCCAACTTAGGGGATTACATTAGAAGTTGGATAAAAAATCAACAGAACTTGGTATACTGCTTTGTGGATTTTATTATTTCTTTGAGAAGTCATTTGACAAGCTTGAGGGATCTTAAGCTTTATACTGTGTACTGTTCTTAGGTTCTACTACATATTTCCATAATACAATTTTGTAGTTTTTCTTTGTTTTCTGCACATATAATCTGCCAAAGTATGTTGGCTAATGTGTGTGGTGAATCTCTGTTAAAACACAGAACCAAACTTCCTATCTCTTAGTTTACTTATTCTTCTTGGATCTCCTCTCTCTTCATTTTCTTATTCCTCGTGTGTCCTCTTCTTCCTTGATTTGCACAATTTCTTCTTCCCCTCGAAAAAGTCTGAAGTTTTTTATCAAGTTTTCATGTACTTCTGCATTCTTTTGTACTTTCTGAAAGTCAAGTCTTTTAATGCGACTTTCCTTGATTTCTTCTCCTTTCCCACCCTTTCGTCCTTTATTTGACAGCTCGTGTATAAATGGCCAAATTTATGGTGGCCTCGACATTTGAATAGAAGTCTAGCTTGATGGTTTTTGGTAAAACTAGTCTCAAGCTTTATCTCACTGATGTGAGCAAATTTTTTACCCATATATTACTAATAGTCTGTAACCTTTCATACTGCCAAACTTTGAGAGGCTATTATGCAATACACACACTAGATGGCTGTTGGATTATTCTCTAGAGGTTAACTGCTAAATCAACACCTGTTCCAAATTCCATGAAATACAACCGTGTTCTAATTTAGAAATCAAAGTTACCTCATTCAGATCTATATTACTTTTTCCAGAAAATATGGCCACAAAGAATACCTTAGCCCAGAGAACCTTAACATTTTGCTGTTGGTTGTCCTGTTAATTCCGTGCTTGGGCTGTAACCTATCGAACCTGCATATGAGAGAGAATTCATTAAAAATAGCAATATAATAATTAGTGGAAGGGAACTTATCTTTGATGGTTGGAGTTTCTTATCTCAAAACAAGTTACCTTCTTGCTTGAACTATTGAACTTTTGAAGATTTGGTTCTTATTCTCAAACAGCTTGCTCATAAAGCTTTCCTGACTTAGTTAAAAGCATGTTTTAGCTTTCTTGTTATACCCAGTTCTTCCTTTTGGGTGCTATTGGTGCTCCTGGGATTTCTCTGAACACTCAAAGTCCCCATCCTTATGCTCGTGCAGTATATTAATGATGTAACTACTTCCACTGCACCTGAGATTATATAATCTAAATCCGAAATAACTGCAAAGCTGGATTGGTTAAATGTAACCTTTGTTGTGTACATGTGGTGGAACACTATGACATATGTTTCCATACCTACATGCCTTAAAATTTCAGAATCTAAATTTGAGTCCCATATTTGCATCAATCATATTAGATATGTAAATGATATTGTGCCATTGTGGATATTCAAACTTCTCTTGCTACAGGGGAAGTTGCGTTACCTGGAGGTAAAACGGAAGAAAGAGATAAAGATGATTCTGAAACTGCTTTGAGAGAAGCAAAGGAGGAGATTGGCTTGGATCCCTCTCATGTTAAAGTTGTGACTACTCTTGAGCCATTTTTGTCCAAGGTTTGCAACTGATTGATCTGAGCAGAGATAGGATTTAGTGTTTCTCATATTTCTCCACATTTTGTTCTGTGGAGTCTAATCTGATTTCCTGTGTGCAGTACCTTCTGAGAGTAGTACCTGTAGTTGGGTTATTACCTGATAGGAAGTCATTTAGGCCTGTGATAAATCCAGGAGAAGTAGATGCAATCTTTGATGCACCACTTGAAATGTTCTTGAAGGTAAGTGCATTCTTTCCTTATTACACTCATGCTTGGTGATGTTTAATGTAGATATAGCTCAAGCTAAACTAGGTTAAATTTTCATATTTTCCTCTAGTGTAGTAATACTTTTATGTCCATGTTGGTTCTTAGGATGAGAACTACCGGTCGGAAGAGAAGCAATGGATGGGTTTCAATTACACTGTACACTACTTCGATTTTCAAACTGGGAACAAGAAATTCTTGATTTGGGGTTTAACTGCTAGTATTTTGGTACGTGCTGCTTCTGTTATCTACCAACGACCCCCGTCATTTTCAGAGGTGGTACCAGACTTTGGTGGAATCGAAAATGCTAACTCTGGCCATGATCCAAAATTATGAAGCAAGAGGAAGCTTAAGATATATGTTATATTTATTACATGATTAGAACTTCCACTCAATAAATTTCAGCATGCAATTTGAATGGCAATACCGTCTTTTTCCAGAAAGATTGGAGTTGCCAAATCTGAAAGAGGACGCATGGGTCGAACACAACCATTTAAGTTGCATGTTATCTTCTCCGAAGTCCAATGTTTTTCATGGTAAAATAATTATTATTTGTTGACTACCAGTCCATGGAAGCAGACTGAGAAGTCTTCATTAAATCCATATTCTGTCACGTTCCCCATTAATCAAAGCTATTTCACTGTGTTGTTTCTACCCGCTCTTAAAATGAGCTGGGCCATTCCTTGATTTTAGCTTCGTTGGTTTCGAAGACCCTTTCAATGGAGTATTAACGTACGGTTGTCTTCTATGGAAGGAATTGGACCTGCCATTTAATTTTAGTATGCTTCAAACCAGGGCCTACCACGATGTTGAAACTATGCTGTATTAGGAGGCTTCAACTGCATGACACGAACAGTATCAATTATTGTATTGCATCGAAGATTTAAGAAGCAGTTATACCTAAAAAAATCTTCTTTTCTTCTTATAAGTGACTAATGGTTAATTACGAAAAAGTTTATTTTTGGTGAAGACAAACTTATATCAAGCTGATGAAAGGCATTACAAAATGCAGATGTGGAGGCCCATTAGGTAAGGTTTAGAAATCAATTTTATTCTAAGCCTCATTCCACTTGGGTTTACTTAATTTATTAGTATGAATCTAAATGTTTTCTTTACTATGAACAGAGGCATGATCATCGAGAATCAAGCAATTATCTAAGAATAAGTATGTTTTCTTCTGTTAAACACCATGTTGAAGCACACACATGGTGTATGAGGAGAATAAACACACACACACAAGAGACTCAACACAATGAAGGATAAGCGTGAGGCTTTCTTATTTTCCATTATACAAAGATGTACATTTATAGTACAATGGTGTGACTCTTGGTTTCACATTCCAAGGGCACTTGGACTCCATTGTGACTTTTCATATTTCACACCTACCCATGTAGGATTAGGTGTTCCAACATCCCCCCTTAATCCGAAGGGGTATGTGTGAGTCCAAGAAAAGAGTTGTAATACAAATCTGCAAAGTATACATGGCAGCACTTGGGTTGAATCAACTCTCTAAAATGTTGGAAAAAAGAGGTGGTTTAAGGATGACCACCAACACTGGAACGCAATACTTGTTGCAGTTCCCGGAACTCTTCCAAAACTGGCAAGAAGCTGAAGGTTTCTGCTAGAGGAATTGTCCCTCATAAAAAAGGGAGACCTTCAACCTAAAAGAAGGGAGGTCTACTACCTGTGATGGTTTTAGGATTACCAACAACTATGGAATGCTTTGAAGCATTTCCTGGAACTCAACCAAAGCTGGCAAGAAGCTGAAGGCTGCTAAGCTGAAGGCTTCTGCTAGAGGAAGCGTTCCTCATATATGAAAGGGAGACCTTTGACCTAAAAGAAGGGAGGTCTACTACCTGTGGTGGTTTTAGTTTATCTACCAACCAAAGATGATGGTTTAAGGTTTTCCACCAACTGAAGGCATGCTCATGGGCATCCGTGTCTCTGGCTACATCTCTGACTCTGGAATGACGAATTGTGGCTCGGGCTCGCTTGAACTGTTGGCTACAACTCTGAACATGGAATGAGAGATTGTGGCTCAGGCTCGCTTGATATGTCATCGAAGCTTGTACATGACTACCATTTTCCCCCTTGTCAGGGACAAGGTGATATGATGGCGAAAAATCAACTGCAAGTTTACTCAATACTTGTGAACATGTTCTGACATGTGACTTAAACATCTTCTTGGCTGCTAATGCCCATTTCCAAGAAGCGATCCATCCAAGAGGAATCTTTGTTCTTGTAGGAGGGTTGTTTTTGAAGCATCTGTCTGAAGAATGGGTGTGCCGACCATAGTTCTTGCATGGATGAAGATCAAAACAATGATATTTCATATGGCCAACTCGATCATAGTGTTGGCATTTATCATCTGACCTTGATGGAGCGAGGATGCGGAATAGACGCGGTGGGCTTGTCATACAAGAATCGAAATAACAAATATGATGGGCTTTGTGTAGTTTGGAATATGAAAGGACACATCCTTGTCATATCCAAGACCCGATTCTGTGCTTGTTGTGGACAAGCTCTTCCCAAAAAGGTACATTAATGGGCTTGAGAAGTGCGGGTTGTTTCTTTTGCATACGCATGTACACATGCGAATGTGGATCAGCTGCCAACTTTCTTGGGCATAACTATTTGATGGGAGTGTTTCACAATGTTAGGAAACGGGTTCGGAATGGTGACTCTTTGCTCAAGTTCTTTAATAAAACTGGAAAATTTGGAATTCCAAGCATAAAACAAAAACTCAATCTTTTCTTGTGCATCTAGCAAACAACTCTGAATGTTACAAAGAGCATGCTTGCTCATTTTTATCACATCATCAACATTTGAATGAATGAGGTTATTCAACAACACTAATGCCTCGTTGATTTTAGCCATTTCAACAACTTAGGCTAAAAAATGAAAGGGTGTCGGCTTCAACCGAAAATGCCCCTGTTTACAATATGATTCAACAAGAAATACAAATGACTCAAGGAATTCTCAAAGTACAAAGTGTGCTCCTCAAATGATGGAGGGCAATCAACAATCCAACAACTCAAATTCTGATTATGAATGAAGAAGCAATATTCACTCATAATACAATATCAGTTCAATACAATATTTCTACAAAATATTTTGTAAATGTGCAGCGGAAAACACTTGTGCAAGAGGCCTTTAAGACAGCTGAATTTTTCTTCAAAGCGCTGTTTTGCAATGATGGCAAATTTGTCTTCTTATGTAAAATTCTTCAAAAAAATCACCTTTATGTCAATGTCAAATCTGCAATTTTCTCTATGTGTAGTCCATCTGCTCTTCATATGCCATTTTCTTCATTTCTGCTGTTCATATCTCTCTTTCCTCTCTCTGTGTTGTTGTTTTTTTTTTAATTAAAAATTAATTAAAAAAATAATTATTTGAGATTAATTAAAATGGAGATTAATAATTAAAATGGAGGGGAATTTAATAATGAGGGAAGGTAGTGTTAATTATATGGAGAGGGGAGGGTGTATATTAAAATAATTTTTTAAGAATCGAATTTAAAGAGGGGACGAATTGTGAAAAGAGGAGGTGGAATTTTAAAAAGTTTTAAAAATAAAAAATTCTGGAATTTAAAAAAGGGAGAAGGGATGGAATTAAAAAAAAGAGAGGTTTTATTAATGGGGAGGAGGGGATGTTATAGAGATTTAAAAAATCGAATGGTGGGAGACGAGTGTAATGGGAGGGGCGGAGTTCGAGTTGTGAGAGGCCGTAAGGGAAGAAGGGCTCTTGAATATTAAAAAATTAAAATGGGAATTAATGAAATGGATGGGAGGGAGTAGAGTTGAGAGGGGGCGGGTTGAAAGAGCCGTATGGCCGCGGAGGGGAGGGTTCATGGGTGTGGTTGCAGGTGGAGAGGAACGTGAGGGGAGATGCAACTTTTTTTTTTAGTAAACTCTGGAGAGGGGGCGACGTTGAGGAGCGTTGGCTGGGGTGTAGTAAGGGGAGCGGGCTGCCGTGTGAGGGGGCGTATGGAGCTTGGGATGTGAGTGCGTAATAGGAAAGCGATAGGGTGGAGTGTGAGCTTGTGAGGTATGAGGAATGGAGTTGCAGGGGTAAAGAAGGGGGCCGAAAGGCCAAAATTTGATTTTTTAAATTTTTTTTATTTATTTTTAAATTTTTAATTTTTTTTTTTTAAATGTTAAAACAACAGAGAGCAGGAAATAGCAGAAATTTCAACTTTGAAAACAGTAGAATTTTTCTCCTTTCAAATACACAGCAGATTTTTTTTTCTTCAAATGTATAGCAGAACAAATCCAGCAGCGGAAGAAAGTGCAGAAATGAGGGCAACTTCAGAATTTTAGTCTTCAAAACAGCAGATTTTTTCAAATATACAACAATCTACTCCAGCAGCAGAATTTCTAGATATTGCAGAGAAAACTTGGAAATTTTTCTTCAAAAATTGCAGAGGGCCATATAGCAGCAGAAAATTGGAGAATTTGCAGAGTTAGAGATTTGCAGAAAACTCAGAAATCTCAAAAATTTTCCAATGAAAACTCAGAAATATTTCCTTCAGATGGGTAGTGCTGCCTTTCTTCAAAGCCAATGCCTGAATGCTGCCAATTTTCTGAATGCTGCTCCTTCTCCAAAACACTTCTGAATGGCGGCAAAAACACGTTGCAGAAAGTCTCTAAATGCTGCAAAAATGTCAACAATTTTGCAGATATGCACAAGCCATAAACACAAATGGCTCACTCAATTTGGAGCAGGGCCAGCAATCGCCCGCTCTGATACCATGTTAAACACCATGTTGAAGCACACACATGGTGTATGAGGAGAATAAACACACACACACAAGAGACTCAACACAATGAAGGATAACCGTGAGGCTTTCTTATTTTCCAAACACACACACACACAAGAGACTCAACACAATGAAGGATAACCGTGAGGCTTTCTTATTTTCCAAACACACACACACACAAGAGACTCAACACAATGAAGGATAAGCGTGAGGCTTTCTTATTTTCCATTATACAAAGATGTACATTTATAGTACAATGTTGTGACTCTTGGTTTCATATTCCAAGGTCACTTGGACTCCATTGTGAATTTTCGCATTCCACACCTACCCATGTAGGATTAGGTGTTCCAACATCTTCTATAGATAAAGTGAACAATGAAGAAAGAAAAAATAAATGAAGCAAAAATATTAATTCTTATTCAATTTTATTTTTTAATCTGGTAAATGGAGTCTTTTAAAGTTGGTGGTATTAGACGAAGTCATTTGAGGATGGTAGTGTTAGACAAAGTCATTTGAGGTGACAAATACTGTGACATCAATTTTCTTTTTCAAAATGGTAAATGGAGTTATCTAAAGTTGGTGGTATTAGACGAAGTCATTTGAGAATAGTATTGTCAGACAAAGTCATTTGAGTAGACAAATACTGTGAAATGAACACGTCAATACGGAAACAACATTAAATGAAGCCATTGATGAGATAAAACTGATTAAATAAGGAACTTATCCAAATACAATTCCATCTAAAAATTGAACCTTTATATATAGAATGTATAGAGGTAAAAAGTGTGAAGAGAATTAAATTTTTTTCTTACTTTTTCCTTCTTGTAATTGGATTTAGTGTTCACAATTTAGTTATAAATGAATTGAAAATATCTAGTTCATTTTTAGACAAATTAAATAATACATCATGCATCTATTTTATAATCTTCAATTATAAATAAAATCGTAAATGAAGTAATTAGGGTTTAGAAATCAATTTTATTCTAAGCCTCATTCCATTTCAAATAGATTTACTCAACTAGTAGTGGATCTAAATGTTCTCTAATGTAAATAGAATCGTCATCATCAAGAATCACACAATTCTCTAAGAATAAGTATTTTTTCTTCTAATATAGTGGACAATTAATTGGGAAAAAATGAATCAAGCAAAAATACCAAGTGTCATTCAATTTTATTCTTTAATGCAGTAAATGGAGTTATCTAAAAAAGTCAAGCAAAAATACTAAGTGTCATTCAATTTTATTCTTTAATGTAGTAAATGGAGTTAGCTAAAAAGTCAATAGTATTAGACAAAGTCATTTGACGAGGCAAATAGCGTGAATTGAAAACATCAATATGTAAACAAAATTTAATAAATCCATTGACAAGATAAGTGTGATTAAATAAGGATTTTAACCAAGTACAATTGCATCTAAAAAAATGAACATTTATAAATAGAATGGATAGAGGTAAAGGTGGGAAGAGAATTCAAAAATTTTCTTTACTTTTTCTTCCTTTTCCTTGTTTTAGAAAATCAGAAACGCAAAAAGATTTATTTTGTTGATAATTACTTGTGATATCCTTGATTTATTATTAACTTTCTTATGTTCTTCTTTTATCTTTGTTTCATCAAGCAATTATCAAAAGAAAAACACGAAGATCAAAGAAACTATATGTAGGCACTCTGCCAGGGCTAAAACCCCTCTATAAGGGAAAACCTAGTCAAACTCTTCCACTAGCAATTTCAAGTTGAGATAGACGAAGACCCTAGACCCAAATACCTTCCTCCTCCACCAAGTTAGCCTTCCAATATGATTTAGCAAACTTAAGTAGTATTTTCTTGTCCAACAGCTCCAACCCAACAAAAACCCAAAATTTCGGCCCCAACAGATCTAGAAATTCAGCCAAACAATATTACTGAAACTTCGTCCCTTCCATCTGTTCAATAGTTTCACATGTGTGTGTGAGAGAGAATTTCGACTTCTTGTGCTTGATAGAGACCTCCTTCACTAGACTCTTCCTTCTTATCCCTTGAATTTCACACTTTTTCTGGCCCTTAAAGTTGCAATTTGAACTTGACGAGTGAGTGCACCAAATGAGGTCGAGTTGCTGCCTGTATATAGGAGATTCTGCCACTCAGTTGGGCTGACTTATCCAGTTTGAGGTTGACTTGGTGGAGGAGGCCTAATTGACCTATTTTATATTAAAATAAATTTCTTTCTTGACGAATGTAGCCCAAGAAGGGTCTTTTACATTATGACATGGAAAATAACACTTGACATAAACCCTAGAAGCCTTCAATGGAGGCTTTGACCTTGTGGGTGTGTTATATTCTTTCCAAGACTAGTCACACGTGGGGGGGGGGAGTGGGTGATAGACTCCTTGTTCGTTGTGCTGGGCAGTGCCTTGAGAATTTTTTTTTGGACCCTATAATAGGTGGGAGGGCCTACCTATGGTTATGTTCTTGCTATTGTTTATTTTTCTGTTTTAAGAATTCGTTTGCAGGTAATTTCTGTACAGGGTCAAAATCTACAGATCTAAAAACAATTGACCCAAGCATGAAACCCATGTTTTAATAAGTCAACATGATAAGTCACAGAAAGAGATTACAACACACACGGTGCTTTCTGATTTGTTTAGCACCAGGTACTCCTAATCGGGAATCCCAAGATGGACTCGAAACACAGCCACTCTAGGTACCAAATACGACTTTTCGCCTCTGCCACCAGCGGGTCTCGATTGTCCAAGGTTGGAGCCTGACCAATACACCCTCAACGAAGATCCGGAGCATCAACACATAGGCCAACCATATGTCTTCTCAAACATCTTGCCATAAGATGCTTCATCTCTCCTAATCAACTAAATTAGATATATCCACCAATTCAAGCATGCTTCAAACGTTCAATCTTTTATGGAGAGTTCCTGCACAATCACAACCCCAATCAGTAATAAAATTTCAAATGTATATATACAAGTAAACTCAAACCTTCAGGGTCCTTAATCATCCTGATGCTGCTTATATCATCTTCAATTTCCAAATACAATCTTGGTACTTCTCAAGTGTTTTTCTTATAACTTGATTCGTCTGTATTACTTTTATTCATTCAGTTTCATTCTTACTTCAAGGTATTCATTATGATTGTCATAATATGCCCTCCCTCACAAATGGGGAGATATACCTTTTCTTCTATTCAAACTCCCTCTCAATTTTGGGAGATTATCAGCGTCATAATTTCGGAGAAACTTTATTTTTTCAAGGCTTCATTTCTTTCTTATGGCATCAAGGTCATCTTGATCATCATCATTCTTATAGCTTCCTTCATCATGCTCATCATTATCATCTTCAATTACGAACATCTCCAACATTTTGAAGATGATGTACTTGCAAAAATTTAATAACAAGTACAACTAAATACAAATATACAAAAGCATGAAATCAACCATGTCATTATAATGAAAGTATCAAAACATTCAAACTTTAGACGTCAAATACCTAAACCAGATTAGGTTTACATCTTTTATATATTAGACTTCAACTTTTTGCTACGGTTTTTTCATAAAACCTAGACTCCATCTTCGAGACAAAGCCTTATATATCAACAATTCAAACAAATATCAATAGAATCATAGTACTATATGTCTAAGGTTTCAACAATATGATTTTGGGATTAAATGTTAGACTCTACTAGGATTTGTTGCAAACCCTAGATTTTATCATCAAAACTAATCATATCGAAAACAATATCATCATATCCTAGAATATCAATATCTACTAGGGTTTTGTTACAAACCCTAGATTTTACAAAGTAAAACATGAGCATCAACAATTAAGTTAGCATACCCACATATACATATCTAGGATGCATTATCATATACTAGAGACTTATATCAATACTTACTTGGATAAACCCTAGATACAAACATCAATGCAATGATTTTCATCAGGGTAGGGTTTCGATTATATACCTAGGGCTTTATTTTTATGATATTACTATAATTATTACGAAGGTTATGATTATAAACCCTAATTCACCAAACCCTATATATCTTGGGTTTCAATATATAACTTAGACATTAACAACAAACCCTAATGAACTGGGGTTTATATCATAACAATACCAAAACCCTAAGCATCAAAAGTGTCAAACTTGACAATGGAATAGGCAAGAATAGACAACATAGGTAAGATAAGTATGAGTTGCAATATTATTCACAGTGATATACATTTATAGTACATCAGGTGTGACTCTTGGATTCCATACTCCAAGGTCTCTTCGACTCCCTATGGTTGTTCATTTCCCACACCTTAACCCTTAGCAGATTAGGTGTCCAACATTCCCCCCCTTAATCCGAAGGGGTATGTATGAGTCCAAGAAGAGAGTTGTGATACAAAATGTGCAAAGTATGCATGGCAGCACTAGGCTGAATGAGCTCTTTGAAATGTTGGCATAAGGAGGTGGTTTAAGGATGACCACCAACACTGGAATGCTTAGTGCAGTTCTCGGAACTCTTCCAAATCTGGAAGGAAGCTGAGGTATTTTGCTAGAGAAAGTGCTCCTAATGTTTTGAAGAGGGAGACCTTCAACCTGGAAAAAGGGAGGTCTACAACCTGTGGTGGTTTAAGGATGACCATCAACTTTGGAATGCTTAATGCATTTCCTAGAACCCCTCCAAAACTGGTAAGACGCTGAAGTCTTCTACTAGAGGAAGTGTCCCCAATTCTTTAAAGAGGGAGAAGCTCAACCTCACATAGATGGTTTAAGGTTGACCAACAACCAAAGACATGCTCATGGGCATCTATGTCTCTGACTACAACTTTGAATTTGGAATGGTAGGTTGTGGCTCAGGGTCGCTTGAACTGTTGTGTCTCTGGCTACAACTCTGAATCTGGAATGGCAGGTTGTGGCTCAGGCTCACTTGAACTTCTGTGTCTCTGGCTTGTAGATGACTATCATTTCCCCCCCTGTTAGATACAAAGTGAGATGATGGCAAAAACTCAACTGCAAGACTGTTCAATACTCTAGAAAAATTTCTGACATATGACTGAAACATCTTCTTAGCTATTGATGTCCATTGCCAAGAAGCGATCCATGTAAAATGAATCTTTGTTCTTGTAGGGGGCTTGTTTTTGAAGTATCTGTGTGAAGAATGAGTGTGCTTACCATAATGCTTGCATGCGTGAAGACCGAAACAATGATCTTTTATATGGCCAACTCGGTCACAGTGTTGGAATTTCACAATCTGTTGTGGAAGAGAAGCAAAATATGGAACAACTTAAGGTAAGTTATTATGAAGAAATCCGACACTCTGAAATTTGATGGGCTTGGAGTACTCCAGGATATGAAAGGACACATATTTGTCATATCCAAGACCAGTTATGTGCTTGTTATGGACAAGCCTTTCCCAAGGTTTAATGATGGACTTGGGAGGTGGAACCTAAGCTTCTGCATCTGCATACAAATATGCTCTTGAAATGGGCATTGAATGTGAATCGGCCTCAACCTCACTTGCTCGCTGTTGATGGATGTTTGTTTCAACCGTAAACAATTTAGAATGAAAAATCTTTTGAACTTCATCTTGCTGGAGCTGAGATTCAAATTGTAGAAACTCGATCTTTTCTTGTGCATTTTGTAGAAAAATCTTAATATTGGAAAGAGAGGTTTTGTTGTCTTCATTGTGTCATCAACAGTATATTGTATCATAGTTTTCAAGAAGTCTAATACTTCATCAATTTGGGCCATTTTCTAGATGGCTCAAGCAAAAGAAATAAAGGGCACCAACTTCAACTAATAATGCACCTCAACTATTGCAGAATCTGTTTCTCTCTTATCCCCATCAGCTATAAATCTATAGAAAAGTCGCTCCTCAACTTGTTGCAATGATTTCAATGCAACAAATGGTCACAACCTTAAAAAAAATTCTCAACGAAAAAAGTTCACACTTACATATGCAATCAACACACATGGCTTAGAGTGCCCAAGCTACATGTGGCCCCATAGGGGAATTCTAAGTTGCTATAATCATGCATCAATTCGGCGTGGACATCAGGTCTTTCAACGATTTTTCGCATCTTGCCATAGTATCTCGTTGGTCACCTACCATGACCTTGTTGGAGTTGCTTATATTGAAGAAGAATCAAATTTTTTAGCAACAGAAGTCGAAGTCTTCCAGTGATCGATTCAGGATGCTAGATCTATGCATTCCGAAACCCTATAAAAGTCCTCCGACGAAAATTGTGATAATCACAAGCAAATTGTGATGATAATTTGGGTTCTTTTCTCCAATGCAGCACACAAATAAATCAATGATCCATACACAATGTTAATCTGTAGCATATACAACGTCTGTCTCCAATAGAGCGTAAATAAAATTTTAGTTCCAAAATAGACAATAAGGTGCCTCCTGAGATCGACTAGTGGAATCTACACGTGACTTTAGTACCGTCATCTACACCTTCCTGGATCGACTATCGGCAAAGAATCCTGACATCACTTCCTGGATGACTAATGGGTATGTACTAATGTTCCTATTCTACAACTTCATTCAAACATCTTGGAGAATACAATTTCAAACCTGTAAGAAGTCCATTGTGACTGAATAGCTATTCTACACCCTCCACCTTCAACATTGGCAATGAAGGCAACATATTTACCTTTCGGAGAAGCGCGGAGAGTATGCAACACCCATGGAGGAAAAATGAAGAGACGTTCCGGAGGAGGGCGTTGGAGTGGTGTACACACTGCACGAGAGTGGAATGTGGAGAGGTGTCGAGAGGCAACCGGAGCAGAGCCAAGGGACCAAGGCTCGGTGCGTAATCGAGAAGTTGAAAAAATTTCTATGTAATATCTATAATATTTAGTTCAATAAGATCGACAGTGGTCTGCATAATCTCGACATCTGTGGCTTAATATTTGAGAATATGACTATTGATAGGATCAACCAGGTACTTCATACAAATGGAAACGTTCATGTATCCCTTCAATTCATGTTGGGAATATTTCTTGGTTGTTGTGTCGAATTGGTAAACTTGTTCTTAAAATGTAAATATGATGGATGCTAGTTGGATCTCGTTAAGGCTTTGGATCTCATTTACAATCATCAACTAGTTCGCAATTGGATCATGGAATTTGGAACGTCACAGAAGAATGCTCTGCTGACATGTATTTTCTTTATAGGGGGATATTCTCTTCACTTGTCTCCTTTTGAGGTGAGTTTTTGTGTTGAACAACATGTGTCTGTGACAAAATGACTTGCAAATTTGTAGCTTGGACACAGAAAGAGACTGCGGCTTGAACCACCATTCAGCATGAAGGTTGCATTTGGCTCTCAACGTTACCATACCAAGCTGAGATATCTCGCTTCTTGTGATTTCAAAATAAAACAATCCTATCTCTCAATGGCGAGACAAGAGGACTGACTTTAGTGAGAGGAAACCCGACGACTTGTGTAAACCTATAATTTCAGATTTGAATGCAGGACATGTATGAAGAACTATGCTGCAAATTCTTTCAAAAAATTGGCAGAGCTTATGTGAGGAAACTAGTACAACAAATGAGACTGTAATGCGGGGAGACAAACAAACACATATAGGTGTTTTATGCAAGCACCACATCTGAGAAAATAAATTGCTCCATACTTTCAAAGAACTCAACAAGATAGTAGAGAAACACTCAAGATAGCCTACTCATTCATGAGACAGACCTTCAAAGCGGAAGCATTATTAGGGTCGATGAGACTGGAAACAAAGGTAGAGGGGCATAAACATTCACTCTGACAAACAGACTCACATAAGACAGATGGCAAGTTTGGCAATTTCTAAGAAATATTCTGGAGAATTCTAAGAAATATTCTAACACTTGACATTGTAGTGGGAAATGATAGGAATTGCATGAAATGAGCGCTGGACAGTGGGAAAAGCAAAATTTAAGGGCAAAGGGACAAATTTAGGTCCCGTCTATGATTTGTGCAGATTTGGACAACTCCTTGAATTTGCAGACCCAAGTATGAGGGAAAATGCATATTTTTTCTATTTTAGGATTATGTCATACGTGAGGAATGAATATGCACACAAAGGCCAGAAAACACAACACTAGTGTCTCAAACTTAGGTTGGACAGAGTACGTCTGCGCTGATACCATGTCAAACTCAGCAATGGAATAAGCAAGAATAAAAAACATAGGAAAGATAAGCGTGAGTTTCAATATTATTCACAGTGATATACATTTATAGTACATTAGGTGTGACCCTTGGATTCCATATTCCAAGGTCTCTTGGACTCCCTATGACTGTTCGTTTCCCACACCTTAACCCTTAGCAGATTAGGTGTCCAACAAAAAGAATATGATTTTTAGACTTCATTAACAACCCTAAGTAGACTAGGGTTTCATAATAAGCATTGGCATACCCTTAGAACCCATAGGTTAGGGTTTTATAGTGAACCTTTAAAATTTAGGGTTTTACAAGAATGATCAAAATGATAATATAACAAGGGTAGATTCAATCTAATGATTAATCACCCTAACAAGAATCTTCAAAATTCAAAACCTTAAACATAACGATTTCAGTAATGTAAAGCATATTTCAAAAGAGAATGAACATGCCTTTTTATATGAAGAGAACCTTTGTGACAAAACTTGTAGTTTAAGACATACCTTGAGTTGTTATTTAACAAACCTTGCAGGACATCAATTTTTGTGTTATCACTCTATAATTTCCGAGGTTTCAAAATAAATTATAGAGGTAGCCACAAAACCACTTTGGAAGCTGTGATCTAGCCCTGCGAGCTTCAGAGAGGGATCTCTCTATCAAATTTAGATTTGTTTATATTGAGATATTAAGCTAGTTATGAAAGTTCAGATTTTGGTTTTTGAATTAGTTTGGTTGCAACAACAAGGGAAAGCCATTGGGAAATGGAGTCAGAAGAGTTTAAGATGATCAAATGAATAAATAATCAAGCTTAAGTGCAACAGGGCAAGGTAGGCATACTACTGGATCTTTGTAGTTTATGAGATGGAGAAGGAAGAACATATTAGGATTCACTTTAAATATAGAGCATTGTTACCTCAATTCTATATTTAAACTTTAGAAGAAATCATTGATATTGCTTTAAGCTAGAACAAGGTGTTTTAAAACAAATCTTGAACTTAATTTTCTGCAAAACAATAGAGAAAAGAAACACATATGAAAACAAAGAAAATAATTTCCAGTAAGAAGCACTTCACCACATAGATATGACATAGGAATCCTGAAACAACTTGTCTTGTATTAATGCAAAAGGTCACTTGAACTCAGTGAACAACTTTACAATGAATGGTAGTGAATGAATGGATAAACCTTTCTATTTATAACAAAATATTGAGTTAGTCTAGATATTGGTGCATAGTTAAAATATTATTAACCAAATGTAAATCCAACTTTTATGGAATATTTTATTATTTTTGTTGGAGGGGAAAGGAATTTGAATTTGGTCAAATCCCTTTATTTGTAAATAATAACTAAATAAATGGTATATTTATTATTTTAAGAATGTGATTGAGTAATAATTAAATAAATAGTGATTTATTCAATTATTTATAAATGATTTAGTCAAATTTAACAAGGAATATTATTTAAATAATGTTTTCAATAATTATTCCTAGAAAATAATAAGATAAATAATCACTGAAAATGTTCACTGTGGAGATTCCGAAAACATAAATTCTAAACTCTCACCAATGAATGGTAGTCTTTCTTAGTATAAGTCCCAACACAATCTCCTTCATGAAATTCTTGCATTACTTTATTTGCTTTATCTTTCAACAAGCAGTTTAGTAAGATTCCGCTAGCATCTTTCCAATACAAATTATTATCTAAATACAAAATTTCATAGCTTTGAGTTTAAGAAATCTAGCCTTAGTCTTGGTCAAACCAGGAGGAACTTGTAAATTATGTAAGACAAAAATAAGGTCTGTATACTAGGGAGAGGTTGCAAAAGCTTTTGTTACTTGTGGAGTCCCCTGCTCTCCTTGTTCACAAGTGCATCTACAAAATTTATATCCAAAGCATTAAATTTTGATTCAACCATTAATTTAGCTAATCCCTGACCCTTAAAGAGTTTTTTAGATTTGATTTCAATGTCATATTCTAAGATAATGGAAATCCATTTACCCCTTTTCCTATCAGGACCATTTTGGGTCAGTATGTCTTTCACCATAGTGTTTGGAACAAAAGCAATTATATGTGAATGAAGAATATAGACTCTAAAATCTTTAAATTTTTTCACTAAATCAAATTATTTCTTTTCCATAATGTTGTATTTTAATACAATATCTCTCAAGGCTTTGCTAAAGAAAGCAATAGGCTGTTCATGTCCTTCATTATTCTTTTGTAAGAGAGCTGTTGCAATAGTATGCTCAAATGCAAATGGGAAAATGAGAGACTTTTTTGTGAAATCAGGGTTGATTAACACAAAGGCTTACGTTAAGGCTTGTTTTACTCGATCAAATGATTGTTTTTCCTCTATATTCCATTTCACCTGTGTCCTTTCTCAACATGTTTGTTATATTCCTTAGAAGTTCTACTAAATTAGAGATAAATCTCCTTAAAAAATTAACTCTTGCCAATGAAGGATTGGAGTTCTTTTACATTTCTAGGAGGACATATCTTTAAAATAGCTTCAATTCTGCTAGGATCAATTTCGATTCCATCTTTTGAAATCATGTATCCTAGTAGTTTGCCTTCTTCTAAGCCAAATAATGTTTTCTTTGGGTTGAAGGAAATACCAAATTTCCTACATTTTTCAAAGACTCTTCTTAGGTGAAGCAAATGTTCTTCATTTGTTTTTGAAATAAAATGATATCATCAAGATATATAACTATGAACTTGCCTATTTCATCTGCAAAGGCAATGTCCATTGCTCTTTAGAATGTGGCCCCAACATTCATTAAGACAAAAGACATCTTCACATACATGAAATTTCCCCAAGGTGTAGTGAACGCTGTCTTTTCTTGGTCTTCAGGATGCACTAAAACTTGATTATAACCAGAAAGACCATCTAATAAAGAAATTATGCTAGATCCAAACACCTTCTGTAAAATGTGATCCATTTTAGGAAAAGGGTAGTTATATTTCAGAGAAAATTTATTAAGGTTTCTAAAGTCAACACATAGTCTAATATCTCCAGTCTTTTTCCTAGTTGGAACTAAGTTTGATACCCATTTAGAATATTTTAATGGCACAATGATCTTGGCATCATACATATTTTTGACTTCCTTTTCAATTAGGGGCATCAACATTGGGTTGATCCTCCTAAGTTTTTGTTTAAAAGGCTTTTGATCTTCTTTCATAGGAATCTTATGTTGTATAATGCTGATGTCGTAAGATTTCAAATCTTCATAACTCCATGCAAATACATCTATAAATTCTTTGAACAAGTTTATGTATTTCTGCTTTTCATCAGGGGGTAAAGATTTAGATAAATTAACCATTTTTGGTTCTTGTTCAGTTCCTTTATTGCAATATTCAACTTCAACTCCGATAGGTTTAATTTTAAGATTTTTGGCTACATCATTAAAATCAAACAATCCCTGTAAGGGGACTAACCCTCTAGGAAAAACATTATATTTTAATTGTAATATTTCTCATTCCTCTTGTTCTTGATCTATTTCTTTTAATTCTATCTTATTCACACTTTTATTTACATTATTATTTACATTATCTTCTAAATCAAAATCTACATCTATATTAGTACACTCAAACTCATCCTTTGATTGTAAAAAGTTTTCAATTTGTTCATCTTTCCAAAGACTTTCCAGTATTTGATGTTATCTGGGACATCTGGTATGTTCTTTACTTCAATGATTTATTGGTGAATAGGATGGTATGGCATTTTATAGGTACTCGCTGAAGTAACCAGACCATCATCTAGGATGTTTTTCCCTCTAGGGATTGCAGGAAAATCATACTCAACAAAATATTCAGAAATTCCAGAACAACATTCCTATAAGCCCTTATTCTTGGGTGCTTGGCAGAGTATTCTCCCGTGATCTATTTAATTATCAGTTCTGAGTCTCCATGAATCAAAGTTCTCTTGGCACCTAGCTTCTTTAAAAGATGTAACCCTATGATTAAGGCTTCATATTTAGTTATATTGTTGGTACATTGAATGTTTAGTTTATACGATTGTCCTTCTGAGTCGTTGGTTTGTGAGTTTGAAACCCATACACCAGCGCCAGATCTCTCCTTACTGACAGCCCCATCAAAATCCATATTCCATAGAGGTTCATTTTGTTTATCATGTTCCACCATACTGTTTTGTCTTCTTCAATTTCACATAAATCAATTTCTAAATTTTCAATTTGTTCTTCTATGCGTCATCATTGTACAAAATGAAAGAATCAAGGTCTGAATGGACCAAATATTATGGGTAATTGTGTGGTTTTCCCTGACTTCCGACCATGAACTTCATTAATGTTTCCATATATAATCTCCTTTGCTGACCAAACAATGGAATGGTAGCATAGGTCATACCCATTTGAAGGTTATCTTGTAGTTTAGCTCCCCATGAGCGAGACCGTAACATGCTATATTTAGGAGGTATGTTAGAAAAAAAAATATCCATTACCACACTCTTGGCTGGTATTTGTGCTAAAGTGACACATAAATACTTAATCAGACCTGGGCATTTTATTTTACTTGAATCAAAAGATTACAAGTCTTTGTATGGTATAGTGATATCAAGTCCTAAATTTTCTATCACAGCCTTGGTCATAAGATTGTGTGAAGCACCTGAGTCAAGCATTGCATTGTGCATGATTTTAGCATGAATGTTTAAATTGACATAAAATGGAGGTACACCTCCCTCCTGAGGTTTTCCATCAACTTCGGGTCCAAACAACAATTCTGGTTGATCATCAATTAAATTTACTGTATCTGCACTTTCCCCTATTTTCAAAGATTTCATTACTTGAGATCTGTAAGAATTCTTGTTCACGAGTTTTGTTAGGGGAATGGGAATTTTGAGTTTAGGAAATTCATTTTCGATACTGAATGTTGTTTGAGTTTTATCTATATTGACAACATCTTGTTTCTTAACAACATCTTTTTGGGAATTATCCTTCTGCTGGATAGTAGAGAGGATATCAATTTGAATTGTTTTAGAGACCGTATCACATATCATTTTTTGCTGTGACATCTACATTCTTTTTAGGAGGAATGTCAAGATTTTTCTTAGTAGAGGTGTCAACTATATTTTTAATGGGGGTATCAACAGTATTTTTAGTAGGATTATCAGTGGTTTTCCTACTCCTTAGGTTATAATCTTTATGGACTTCCATTATTTCATTCCCAAAACCTTGTTTGTAATCTTATGATTCCTCAGAATTTACTTCAGGTTGTGAAATCAAGAAGAGGTCTTGTTCTTCTTGAGTTAAGAAAATGGTTTCACTATCATTTACTCCCATTAATTTATCTGATTTTCATCAAGATCTTCAATTAATTCTCCCTCTTCATATGCATAGTTTTCTTGAAATGTAGGTCTAATATGTTGATCTGGACCTTTTTGTTCCCCTTGTTTGAGCGAGGGTGGGTTTCTCCTAAAATTAGGATTTTGGATTTGGGGACCAGGTTGGTTTTCTTTAAGAGGAGCCCTATCAGTTACGCTTATTATTTCCATGGTTTTGACCAAAATATCTATCTTTGCATCAAAAGAAGAGGTAGATGATTCTTCTTTTATAGTTACTCTTCTCTCAGACCTAACTCTGGCCCTTTTAGCTAAGAGATTGGCTTCTACACTTACTGCATCTCTCTGCATTTCTTCCAAGGTAGTAGGGTTCCTTTCTCTCAACTGATAGGACATATCAGCATCAAAACCATTTGGAAACTTAATCAAGGCTAATCCTTGGGGATGCTTAATGTTAGCTAGGATGGCATTGTAAATTTTATTAAATATAGTGCAATAATATTGCACACTTTCCCTAGGAGCTCCCTTAACATTTTCATACTCTACTAAAATATGAAGAGGATGTTTCTTAATTTCCCATATATTAAGAAAATATTGGTGAAATGCAAGAAGATCATTTATGCTAGCTGCTGGTAGGGCTTTGAACCATTTCCTAACTTCCCCATTTAAGATTTGAGCAAAAAGTATCGTTTTTACATCTTCCTCATCTACCACCTGAAGATCAAAATAATCATTCATTTTATCAACATGTTGTTGTGCAGTAATAGGTCCAGTACCATCAAACTGAGGAATTTTAGTTTGATAGTCTTGGGGCATATTATGCAAAGGAGCAGCTAAAACTAGGGGAGCATACCTAGTTGCCATGATTGGTATATGGGGATGAACAATAGATAAAGTTATCATGGGTGTAGGTGTAGGAGTTCCCACAATAGGTTGGATTTTTGGCTATAATATTATTGGAGAAGTAGTGGAAATTATTGAAGAAGTGGGACATAAGCCTGAACAGATTGAGAGGAAGCAAAAGATGCTGCTTTTGTCATGGCAGAGAGTTCAACGGATCGCTGAATATAAGCCTCATGCACAACTTGATTAAGGTATGATACTAAATCTTGTAACTTGTCCAAGCTTTGGAGGGTTTGTTTATCAAAATATGGTTCTACAAATTGAACTTCAGATGTATAAGGTTGTAATACATATTGATCAAATATTGTCTCATCCACAAAACTTTGAGACTTGGTCCTAAATAAGCTATGTTCAAATGGTAGATCAAACTCAATATCCTCTATAGTGGAAGAGATTTAGCTCTTGGTGGTGGACTGTTGCTTCCTTGACTTTCAGCTAGGGTTTTCTTCCTGATCAATTTTTTAGGTTCATCTAAGATCTTAGGAGGTTCTGGATTTGGATGAGATCTGGTGTGAATTCTTTTTGGGGATAGATATATATAGTATTAAACACACAACTCAATTATGTACAAATTTCACAGCCTATGAACATTTATTTCTGAAATTTGAATCTTTAATTTTTCTGAAATAAAGTTTTTAAACTAGGGAAATGATTTTTCAGAATGAAGGTTTTTTCGTTTCCCAGTATGGTCGCCACTATGTTATCACTCTATAATTTTTGAGGTTGAAAAAGAAATTACAAAGGTAACCAAAAAACCACTTTGGAAGATGGGATTTAGCCATGCCAGCTTCAAAGAGTGATCTCTTTGTCAAATTTAGATTTGTTTATATTGAGATATTAGGCTAGTTATGAAAGTTCAGAGTTTGGTTTTTGAATTGGTTTGGTTGGACAACAAGGGAAGGCCATTGGGAAATGGAGTCAGAAGAGTTTAAGATGATCAAATGCAGAAATAATCAAGCTTAAGTGCAACAGGGCAAGGTAGGCATACTACTGGATCCTTGTAGTTTATGAGATGGAGAAGGAAGAACATATTATGATTCACTTTAAATATAGAGCATTGTTACCTTAATTCTATATTTAAAATTCAGAAGAAAATATTGATATTGATTTAAGCCAGAACCTAGTGTTTTAAAACAAATCTTGAACTTAATTTTCCTTAAAACAATAGAGAAAATAAACACATATGAAAACAAAGAAAACTGATTACAGTAAGAAACACTTCACCACATAGATATGACACAGGAATCCTAAAACAAATTTTCTTGTATTAATGCAAAAGGTCTCTTGAACTCAGCGACCAACTTTACAATGAATGGTAGTCTTTCTCAGTAAAAGTCCGAACATAATCTCCTTCATGAAAATCCTACATTACTTTATATACTTCATCTTTCAACAAGAAGTTTAGTAAGGTTCCTCTAGTATCTTTCCAATACAAATTATTATCTAAAATACAAAATTTCATAGCTTTTAGTTTAAGAAATCTAGCCTTAGTCTTGGTCAAACCGGGAGTAGCTTGTAAACGATGTAAGACAAAAATAAGGTCTGCATACCAGGGAGAGGTTGAAAAAGCCTCAGTTACTTGTGGAGTCACCTGCTCTCCTTGTTCATTAAGTGCATCTACAAAATTTATATCCAAGCATGAAAATTTGATTTAGCCATTAATTTAGCTAATCCTAGAACCTTAATGAGTTTGGTATGTTTGATTTCAACGTCATATTCTAAGATAATGGAAATCCATTTACCCCTTTTCCCATCATGACCATTTTGGGTCGGTATGTATTTTACCACGATGTTTGGAACAAAAGAAATTATATGTGAATGAAGAATATATACTCTAAAATCTTTAATTTTTTTCACTAAAAAAAATGCTTGCTTTTCCATGATATAGTATTTTAATGCATCATCTCTTAAGGCTTTGCTAAGGAAATGTTGTGTAACCAGCTCCAAAAATAGAAGAAAAAAGATATAAACGCCTTAGAAATAAGCCACTTCGAGGGGGCAACCTCCAATACATTACATAAATGAACAATTCTTGGATGGATACAATTTACAAAACCTCCTTTCTATATATAGAAGTCCATGGGGCCATAATGTAATCCTAGTGGGCCACAATGTAATCCTAGCCGACCTAACAATAATAATTTAAGGGCACAATAATAACAAAATGGGGGTTACAAGGGTACAATAAGGGGTTTACAGTAACAATAATAAGGGGCTATACTAGTGATATAGGTACCTAACATGCCCCTCTCCTTCAAAAAAGTGTTGTCCTCAACACTTGAGTAGCTCCGGGTGCTTCTGTATAAAATTCTCATCCTCCCATGTAGAATCTTCGGTGGGTAAGTTCTTCCACTTGATGAGATACTCTGAAATTGATCGATTCCGTAGTTGTCGAGTTCTTTTTTCCATGACTGCTTCAGGTTCCAATATGATTTTCCCTTCCCCATCAAGTTCTGGCAATACTGTTTGAACAGGAAGATTTTCACCTATAACCTTCTTTAAGCATGAAACATGGAAAACTGGATGTACTCGCGAAGAAGCAGGAAGCTCCAATTTGTATGCCATAGTACCAATCTTTTGCAACACCTTGTAAGGACCATAGTACTTTTGCGATAATTTATTATCCTTCTTTGCTTGCTTGAGGGACATTTGTTTGTATGGTTGTAGCCGTAAAAATACCCAATCTCCTACATCAAAACTTCTCTCGCTATGATGTTGATTTGCCTGTTGTTTCATTCGATTTTGTGCCAAATTCGGGTTATCCTTTAAGAGTTGGAGAACTTCTTGCTGATGCTCGATGTGATCTTCCACTGCTTGAACCTTCGAATTTTCCCTTAAAGATGATGTGATCGATGGTGGATGATATCCATTAAGTGCCATAAATGGGGTCATTTTTGCTGCAGTATGGAAGGAAGTGTTATACCACCATTCAGCAAGAGGTAACCACTTGACCCATTGTGTTTGTTTATCGGATACAAAACAACGAAGATATCCTTCCAAACATTTATTTACGATCTCAGTTTGACCATCAGATTGAGGATGATAAGATGAGCTATGAGCTAATTGAGTACCCAAACAAGAAAATAACTCCGTCCAAAAATTTCCAGTAAAAATGGGATCTCTGTCGCTCACAATAACCCTTGAGCTTCCATGTAGCTTTTGAATTCTATCCATAAATGTAGTAGCAACTGTACTTGCTTTAAATGGATGAGATAATGCACAAAAGTGTGCATACTTGGTAAGTCTATCAACTACCACCATGATGGCATTCTTTCCTTCAGACTTAGGTAAACCTATGATAAAATCCATTGAAATTTCCTCCCAACGTTGACTTGGAATAGATAAAGGTTGTAGAAGTCCCGGGGTCTTAATTGTTTCCACTTTATTCTACTGGCAAACCAAACATTCCTACACAAATTTTTGAATATCAGATTTAAGGCCATCCCAAAAAAATTCTTTCTTCACCCTGTGGTAAGTTTTTAAAAATTCGGAGTGTCCTCCTAAAGGAGAAGTGTGCAATTCCAGAAGAATCTTTTGTTTTAGATGGGAATTCTTACAAAGATATAAGCGATCTTTGTACCATAAGGAATCATTTTTCCAACTAAATGTATCAGATGTACTAGGATCTTGCTGCAACTTTTGAATGAGTGTCCATACATCTTGTCCTTCTTCCATTCATCTCTTGCTTCAGTTATCCAATCTGGTTGGATAATAGAAATGGCACAAAGCAATGCTTCCACCTCTTCATTCTTTCTTGAAAGTGCATCTGCAACAACATTAAGCTTTCCTTTTTTGTAGATTATTTCAAAGTCATAACCCAACATCTTTGTGACCCATTTTTGCTGCTCTTCTGAAGGTAGTCTTTGTTCCAAAAATTGTTTAAGACTATCATGATCAGTTTTTACCTTGAAGTGTCTTCCCATTAGGTAAGTTCGCCATTTCTTTAGTGCATGCGGTATTGCTAACATTTCCTTCTCATAAATAGCTTTCTGTAAATACTTTCCTTTGATTGGACGACTTTCAAAAGCAATGGGTCTTCCTTCCTGCATTAAAACTGCACCAATTCCATTTCTCGAGGCATCACATTCCACAATAAAGGTTTTTGTGAAGTCTGGTGTAGCTAAGACCGGTGCTAGGCACATTGCCTCTTTAAGATGTTCAAAGGCCTTAGTTGCTTCAGGAGTCCATGAAAATGCATATTTCTTCAATAATGTTGTTAGAGGTGCTGCTATTCTCCCATAATTCTTAACAAACTTATGATAATACCCTGTTAACCCGAGAAATCCTCGCAACTGCTTTATGGTTGTGGGGACTTTCCATTCCTTAATGGATTTAATTTTGTTAGGGTCTACCTTAACACCCTCGTGAGATACGATATGACCCAGATATTCCACCTCTTGTACTCCAAAGAAACATTTGGATGTTTTTGCATATAATTGTTTCTCCTCCAATAGTTTGAGCACCCTGTCAACATGTTGAACATGATCCTTCCAAGACCTGTTGTAGATTAGGATATCATCAAAAAATACTAGCACAAATTTTCTAAGGGTTGAAAATGGAATTCATTAACCCTTGAAATGTAGAAGGTGCATTGATAAGGCCAAAAGGCATGACCAAAAATTCATAATGACCCTCATGAGTTCGAAATGTTGTTTTCGGAATATCTTCAGTCTTCATTCTAATTTGATGATATCCTAAAAGAAGATCCAACTTGGTAAAATAAATTGCTCCATGTAATTCATCCAATAATTCATCAATCACAAGAATGGGAAATTTGTCTTTAATGGTGAGCTTATTGAGCTCCCTATAATCCGGACACATTCGCCATGATCCATCCTTCTTGTGTACCAATACTACAGGAGCAGAGAAAGAACTTTGACTAGGTTGAATTATACCCGCCTCTAACATTTCTGCAATCATACGTTCAATTTGGCTCTTTTGGAAGTAAGGATATCTATAAGGCCTGATGTTTGGAGGAACACTTCCTGGAATCAAATGAATAGCATGATCATGATCATGAATAGGTGGGAGTCCTTTTGGAGTTTCAAACACCTTGGAATGATTGTCCAAGACTTGTTGGAGATCTGCAGAAATAGATGATTTTGATGTTGGAACTTCTAGTGAGCATAATTGTGCAATTACGCCTCGTTGTTCTTTCTTTAGAAGCTTTGTCATGACATTAGAGCTTATTATCCTTCACGGCTTCCCTTCAATACCCCGTAATTCGACTTCCTTTCCTTCTGAAAAAAATTTCAAGAAAAGTTCTTGAAAATTAAAAGCTACCGTCCCCAAAGAGTGTAACCATTGTACTCCTAGTACAACATCAGCACCTCCCATAGGAATGGAAAGCATTGGACTAGTCAATACATATTCCCCCATGGTTAGCTTGATATTATGGCATTTCCCAAAGCAATTTATAGTTCCTCCATTTGCAACCATCACTTGGCATTCTGGTGCTGGGTATAGGAAACAATTTAATTCCTTGGCTACCTTACAATGAATAAAATTATGGGTGCTAACTGAATCAATCAACACTATTACCTTTTTCTTCTTGATCTGTCCTGCTATCTTGAGAGTTTGAGGAGTGGTAATTCCTGCCAGTGCATTACATGATATGGTCGGATTCATTTCTTCCTCTTCTATGGCTGGTTCCTGGTGTGTATCCTCTTCTTGGTCATTTTCTTCTTCTTCTTCACAATCTATGTAAAATAATTTCTTTTCAGCACACTTATGACCTTTGGTGTATTTTCTATCACAACTGTAGCAAAGCCCTTTTGCTCTTTTTCCTTCCAATTGTTGTGGTGTCAACCTTGTAGGTTGTGGAAATCTAGGCGTAGCAACACTTCCTTCTTTATAGAATTGAGTGGTAGGCTTCCTTGTCGCCATAATTTTCCATTCAACTTTTCTTGCCAACCTGAATGCCTTCTCCAATGAATCAGGTTCCAAAACGCGAACTTCATGTTGGATGTTATCCTTTAAAGTGCCTATGAAGAGATCAATCCTTTGTTCCTCTGGAATATCAGTTACCCTTATATTCAATTTTTGGAAGTCCTCAATGTGCTGCCCCACTAAACCCTTTTGTTTGAGATTTATCAATTGGCTAAAGAAGGTGTTTCTCTTTGTATCCTCATAATGCACTATCATTTCCTCCGTAAAAATTGACCAAGTGACAATTTTTTTACGGGAGCAAAGCCATCGATACCATACAAATGTATTTTGTTCTAAATGTAAAGTTGCAATGCGTACCTTTTGTGTGTTTGCACGTTATGGAGATCAAAATATTGCTCCATCTGTAGTATCCATGTTACAGGATCCTTTCCATCAAACTTCCTCATATCCATCTTTGGAATATGGTGGTTCTTCCCGCCAACATTAGAGTTTGTGAAATCACAATTAACATTTATTTTGTTCTCATCATGAGGTTCTTCTACTATCTTTTCACCATTAGGAAACCTTTCTTGTATCAACTTTGTCAAACCTTCCATGTCTGCTTTTAGAAAATCCTTCATGTTTTCCATTTTCTCTTCGATCTTAGCTTCCATGTCATCCATCTTAGATTCCATGCCAGCCTCCATATCATCTTGGCTTCACTTCATCCATCTTAGCTTCACGCCTTTCTTTAACAGTCATCTTCACTTCCGCCATCCATCTTGGCTTCCCTTGCCTTTCTTCAGCTTGTCCATCTTCACTTCCTTTTCTTCAAAACTTCCATTTCATTTTTTGTTGTTCTTTGCGAGAGCGAAATTTGTTGCATTTGCTCTTGTAATTTTGACATGTCATGTTGCCATTCTTCATCTTCATGAGTAATAGTAGAGCCTTCTAAAGGCTTAATGGGTGTTGAATTCTTTTTAGGTGCCATTTCAGACTCCAATATTGATATCTATTCTACAATAGGCCCTTGCAATCAATTCAACAGTTTTATTTATGCACTAGCTATAAGACCCATGCAATTGGAAGAAAAATACACCTTTACTAGCTTTGAGGAGCTCGATATTGAAATTGAATTATCTCTGTAATTAAAAATCTTCAATATCTAAAATTCAGCCCTGTAGTAGCCCTCTGAAGCTTCTTTTAAATTCCACAGGTCTGATCTAATTTGGATTCCCCAAGACAAAGTTGTGTCCAATCTCCCACAATGACCTAATTTTGGACTGGTTCAGTAGAGAAAAATTGTAGGACTTTCCACGTGTCACTGTTTCGTCCTTTGTCTTTGAAATTGATAGACAAGAAACTACAGTCCGTTTACTTGCGACCACTTTTTACGGCACTCAAATCCACTGCCCAGAGAGAGATTTATTGAACTTTTCCCACGATCACCTCTTTGAGATGAAAT
The DNA here is from genome assembly GCA_034641835.2 of Pinus albicaulis. Lineage (NCBI taxonomy): Eukaryota > Viridiplantae > Streptophyta > Pinopsida > Pinales > Pinaceae > Pinus > Pinus albicaulis. The sequence continues at coordinate 441,370,491 of CM076573.1, forward strand.
TCAGGAGCCTGAAAAAGCACTACCTTCCACAGATCATATTTCCAAAAATATTGCGAACCAAGCTCTGAAATTTTTTGGCGAATTTCCTCAATATTTTAGCTTCACACCATATGAATTTTAGACTCTGAACCTTCATAGAAAAAAATTTATAGCAAACATTCCACGATGACCTGTTTAGGAGCTTAAAAAAATACCTAACTTCCATAGATGATATCTCAAAAAATATTGCGAACCAAGCTCTGAGGTTCGAACAATCTTCCTCAGGCTTTCAGCTTCACACCTAAAAATTTTAGCTTCTGAAACTTCGTAGAAAAAAAGTTATAGCGAAAATTCCACGATGACCTGTTTGGAGCAGTGAAACCCTAGAATCCAAAGCTCTGATACCAAATGTTGTGTAACCAGCTCCAAAAATAGAAGAAAAAAGATATAAATGCCTTAGAAATAAGCCAATTAGAGGGGGAAACCTCCAATACATTACACAAATGAACAATTCTTGGATGGATACAATTTACAAAACCTCCTTTCTATATATAGGAGTCCATGGGGCCATAGTAATCCTAGTGGGCCACAATGTAATCCTAGCCGACCTAACAATAATAATTTAAGGGCACAATAATAACAAAATGGGGGTTACAAGGGTACAATAATAACAATAAGGGGGTTACACTAACAATAATAAGGGACTATACTAGTGATATAGGGACCTAACAGGAAAACAATAGGTTGTTCATGTCCTTCATTATTCTTCTATAAGAGACCTGTTGCAATAGTATGCTCAGATGCAAATGAGAAAATGAGAAAATATTTTGTGAAATCAGAGCCGATTAACACATGGGCTCGCATTAAGTCTTGTTTTACTTGATAAAATGATTTTTTTCCCTCTATATTCCATTTCACCTCAGTGTCCTTTCTCAACATGTTTGTTATATTCCTTAGAATTTCTGCTAAATTAGGGATAAATCTCCTTATAAAATTGATTTTTCGAATGAAGGACTGGAGTTCATTTACATTTCTAGGAGTACATATCTTTAAAATAAATTCAATTCTGCTAGGACTGATTTTGATTCCATCTTTCAAAATGATGTGTCCTAGTAGTTTTCCTTCTTCTAAGCCAAATAATGTTTTCTTTGGGTTGAGGGAAATACCAAATTTCCTACATTTTTCAAAGACTCTTCTTAGGTGAAACTGAAGTTCTTCATTTGTTTTTGAAAAGATAGTGATATCATCAAGATATATGACTATGAACCTGCCTATTTCATCTGCAAAGTCAATGTCCATTACTCTTTGGAATGTGGCCCCAACATTCATTAATCCAAAAGGCATCTTAAAATACATGAAAGTGCCCCAAGGTGTAGTGAATTTTGTCTTTTCTTGGTCTTCAGGATGCACTAAAACTTGATTTTCTAAGGAGGCAATCAAACTTATAAAAGAGCTCAAGGCTGAGAAGATCTGTTCCAATACTCTTGAAGAACAAGTTCAAGGTCTCAAAATTGAAGTTGAAGAACACAAATGTATTGAAGAGTCACTTCAAAAGAAGTTGGAAAGTAACCAAGAAAGGGAAGCATTAGAAGCCAAGTAGTCTCGCTGCGTAAGTAAGTGAAGAAGGGAAATTTTTTCCAAAAATATGCCAACAGCTCAAGGGCATTGGAAGAACTCATCAACAATCAATGATCTTACAATGAAAGCACTGACCTCGGTTACAAAGAAGAAGAAGCAGGACCTTCTACAACAAAATACAATGAACCTATGAGATATGACATGCGTGTAGACTTCATTAGACAAGATTCACAAGAACAATCTTGGAATAAAATTCCTCGACGAAGATTTCCATCAAGGTACCAATATATTTTTTATGGCTATTGTTATTCATGTGGAAAATTTGGTCATAAAGTTGTAGAATGTCGCACGTACCCTAGGAACCAATACAATTCTAGAAGATATGTCAAATATGAACCTCCCAGGTCTCAACGAAACATCAATAGATTTGAACATTTAATAAATAATATTAAATGTTACAAATGTCAAAACTTTGGACACATAGCTAGAGACTGCAAACTTGAAAATCCTCCAGAAGAATCTTCGAAGCCATAGAATGAACGAACATGGAAGAAGAAGAAGACTGATAATTGTGCTCTCGCTCTCGAGGCTCAAAACAACAAATATGTGTGGTATGTTGATAGCGGTTGCTCAACGCATATGATTGGAGATAGAAAGAAATTAGTATCTCTGAAAGAGAAGAAGGATGGAACCGTGTCCTCTGGAAATGATGGATCCTAAAATGTTATAGGATCAGGTACCGTCACTCTCGGAAGCAAAGATGCTCTAGCCAAGAATGTTCTATTGGTTGAAAACATGAATCGCAATCTTCTCAGTGTTGGACAAGTGTGTGATCAAGGACACACAATACTATTCAACTCCACAAAATGTGAAATCAGGAAAGGCAGGTATGACATATATGTTCTGGATGAAGCAACTAGAGCACATTTAATAGCTAAAGAGGATGATATAATATTTGGTAGCAATGATGATCGACTAAGTAAGAAATTTTCTACAAAGATGCAACGTGAGTTTGAGATGTCTTTACTTAGTGAGTTGACATACTTCTTAGGGCTTCAAATATCTCAGCAAGAGAAAGGAATATTTATATGTCAAGCCAAGTACATCAGGGAAATGCTCAAGAAATTCAAAATGGAAGATTGCAAACCCATCCTTACTCCAATGGTAACAGGTTGCAAATTGAGCATAGATGACTCATATAAGGATGTGGATCAAAGGTTGTACAAATCTATGATTGGTAGTTTTCTGTATGTAACAGCCTCCTGTCCAGATGTTATGCAAAGCAGTTGGACAAGTAGCAAGATTCCAAGCAGCACCAAAAGAATCACATATTACTGTCGTCAAAATAATTCTTAGATATCTAAAGGGAACAACAGAATATGGCTTGTGGTATCCCAAGGGTAACAATCTCATTATTAAAGCCTTTACAGATACAGATTGGGCAGGAAGTGTTGATGATCGTAAGAGTACTCGTGAAGCATTTGAATATCTTCGTCAGAAGCTTGGGATTCTCCCAAGTTCTCATTAGATTTTCCTTATTCAGAATATAAAGGGGGAGTGGAAGTGTGTACAGGTCCGCAGGTTGGTTGTGTGTCAGGAGGAGTTACACTTTGTGATGCAGGAATTATGCTAGAAAGCAGATCTTGGCATATAAGAAACTCACTGCTCAATCAAGATCAAAAAAATGTACAATTCTTCTATAGAATAAATCCATAAAAACATTCAGCTTAAATTCACATGAAGGCAAAAAGAGCCATTCAAATCAACTACATATAACCATATCAAAATTCTCTGGCCAAATATTACATTCGGTGGCCTCTTGTCTCTTGGCCCTTTAAATCACTCCTCACTCACTCCACTCTTCAACTATCTCAGCTTTTCAACTATATTTTTTTCCTCACAAAAACACTCACATTTATACACAAATAATGAATTTAATTCATTCCAAAAATCTCTCCACCTAATCCTCAACTAAATCTTATTTAAATTCATTTTAGGTGTGGACTCAACAAAGTCCCGTACATAGAATTCCTACTCCCTAAATTTGCTACCTAATTCTATTTTCTCTCATATCATTTTAATTAATAAAATAATATATACAAAATTCTCACTTTTATAATTTATCTCCTATTTTATTTAAAAATAACAAATTAATTAATAAAACAATTAAAATGTCACACCCCCCTTTATTACAAAATTAAATAATGAAAATTGGCCTTGATGCTCCTGCATCAGACTCCAAAGGTTGAAATTAATCATGATCGCCTGATCATGTGTTCGGATCTTCGTCTGCCTGGATCCCATATCTTGTGCTGCAACTTTCCACTTGTCGCTGCTTCTGTCTGTTGTCCTTCTCCAGGTCTCCACACTTTATGCTGCATTGCCCCACTGGCTATGCTTTTACAATCTTTTGTTGTCTTTCTCTTGCTGCTTCTTCTTTGTTTTACTGCTGCTGGCCTCTTCCGGGATATCCTCATCATTATCCTCCTTATTAGTTCAATTTCTCGATCCAATATATTTCCTCCAACATCGGCAATAAAACCTGTAATCACAAAACAATTGTTAGAATAAAAAACATAAGGCTTCAGTGCCCCTTCCGCTGCTGGCAACATTTCAGTATGTTGCTCTGAAATTCCCTCGTTCATCAGCACATTAGTATGCTGATTTAATTCCTCTATGAGACTATCAGTTAGTCCCTCCTCCACATCATCTGTTTGAAAAATGTTTCCCTGTTCTGTGTCTTTCAGTAACTTTCCCTGAACATAGATCCTCTGCTTTTCCAACTCTCTTCTCTGAAGATCTAATTTTATGTATAATCTAACAATCTCAACTGGAGTAGAACTTGGAAATTTTACACAACTTTCCATACCTTCATTTTCTGTTGACCAATCAACACATTCCTTCTCTAAAAGGAATTCTCTACCAGACTTTACCTCAAGAATTTCATTCTCCTTTGTGACAGTTCCGTTAGACTGTTCACCGTCTTTCACACATCCTGCAAACATACATAAACTGTGAGAAAAATTGCAAGGCTTCATAGCCTCACCTGCTTCTCTTACGAACACATCTTCAGATGCTTCTGAACTATCCCAATAGCTCATGAGATCTTCCTCACTGATCTCTTCACCCAGATTTTTGCCATGTTCCGGGCCACAAATGGAAACATCCATTTTTAACTTAGCCTCTCCGAGTTCTTCACAACTCAACATCTGCCCGAGCTTCCTCAGCTCCTCCATCAACTGTATGTTTACCTGCTTTTACCTCTTTGCGTGTAGCTTCTGCCACTTCACCTTATTTCTCATGGTCCAACCATGTGTCTGGTATTTCACATTTTCCTGCAACAAATTCATTAACAATTCAAGGTGAATTGTTATCTCGGCCTTCTCCCGCTCATACTCTTCATCAGATCTCTGGAAATGACTATCAACAGTCATCTTCCCCTCCTTTGTGAACTGCATCTGTTCACGTGTGGACTTCATTTAATCCACTTCCCCGCAATCCTTCACACTTGTCGATTCAAGATTACCCACTTCCATGAATTCCCAGGCTTATTCTCTTTCACAAAAAAATTGATTCAATTTTCAATTTAGTATGCAATTCCAATAAAAACATTGCATTTCACATGAAATCTCCACTACCCATATTTATTGAGTTCGCAAGGACTGTTATAATTTTTTCACACAATTGGAATCGTATTTAAAAACATAACCCAAAAACTGAAGTTTCATGTTATCCCACTCAAACCATCTATTTATCTGTCACAACCAATACTATTACCTTTTAACCTTCTCGACAAGGCAATCAAAACAACTCTACGTCATGGCTTTTCATCTGGTAATTCGTTGCAGATGTTGCAAATATTTCAACATTGCTGCCATGACCCAAGCACTTTACAGCCATGCTATAACACAAATCATCAATCCATACTAATGTTTTGACAAGCAATGTCCAATTAATACTTACGCAAACTTTCAACACGGCTGTGTTATAATTGCATTGGTGTGATACCTTGCAATCATGGCGAGAGGTCCAACGCTGTTATGGTTCAACCCTCGTCCACGCAATTTCCGTGATGGGTTTCCGCGCAGATTGGTAATTCACCAGGAAATTTCACGCAATATTCTAATAGCTTATAACCTCAGTACTGCATATTGTAACTCCGCGTGGTAACAGCTTCATGCTGGCTTGTTAGCACCGGTGAAAGGTAACTTTAACACGGAACAACTCCCACGCTGTAACTTGATCCCGTTCGAACGCAGCCTTGCTAACTCATCAAAACAATAGCGTTACCATTCAATTTCCGATGCAAAAACTGCACGACTTATGCACACAACAAAAACTTCACGCTCGTTTGCTTGAGACGGTATGTCTCCACGACAGTCACCACTCATTCATCATTCCACGGAATCACCAATGCATAAAAACGAAACAACGCTGCTATGCTGCTAGCATAATTGCTCAAATCCGTTCTGCGTATGAATTGGTCGAGTTCTGCACACCTGTAGCTTGCAACTCGGCGTTTAATCTCAAATAAAGGCTCGTGGCATTTGGACTGTATAATGTGAGCACGGTAGTGCTACAACCAATTGCCGATCCGCAACAATGCAACGTTGACAATCGATTGTCACTCCATTGAGTTCTGCTGGCTGCCACTCAGTATTAAGTCATCGCTCTCTTAAATGGTCGATGATTGCTGTAGGATACATTCTCCCTTATGCGATGGCAGCATAACCAGTCTCTACCGTGAGCTCATTCCTACAATCAAAATCCATACACAATATATGTATATGCAAGCTTGCAGATTTAAAACATGCATCTTTCCCTCCCTCTGATACCAAATGATGCAGGAAGTCTGCTAGAAAGCAGATCCTAGCATATAAGAAACTCACTGCTTAATCAAGATCAAAAAAATGTACAATTCTTCTATAGAATAAATCCATAAAAACATTCAGCTTAAATTCACATGAAGGCAAAAAGAGCCATTCAAATCAACTACATATAACCATATCAAAATTCCTTGGCCAAATATTACATTGGGCGGACTCTTAGCTCTTGGCCCTTTAAATCACTCCTCACTCACTCCACTCTTCAGCTTCATCATTGCACCAACTATTTTCTCTGAAAACACTCACATTATACCTAATATAATAGATTTAATTCATTCCAAAAAATCTCGACTAATCCTCAACTAAATCAATTTAAATTCATTAGGTGGATAAACAGATAAGTACATAGAATTCCTACTCCTAAATTTATAATTCTTTTCTCTCATATCCTTTTAATTAATAAAATAATATATAAATCCTCACTTTTATAATTTATCTCCTATTTTATTTAAAAATAACAAATTAATTAATAAAACAATTAAGATGTCACACCCCCCTTTATTACATAATTAAATTATGAAAATTGGCCTTGATGCTCCACCGCATCACTTTGCCAAAGTGATATAAAGGAAGATGTTGTAGGAAGAGGTGTCATGATGTTGAGGGGGAGTACTTGTGTTATATATCAATGCAGAGAGATTGATGGAGTGGTTTGTCATTGATGTCCAACTAAGCAGCACAAGACTACCAGATCTTGCATGGTAATTTTGACTCTGCAAAATTACTATATTTTCAGGTCAAGAATATTTTTGATTGTTTCTGTCGAGATGTTTCCGTTGATATATAGCACACCATATGGTCTTCACGGTTTGAGATATTCTGTAGTTGAGGGGTTGTAAACACCAGGTTAGTGATCGCTCATGGGGTTGTGGCATGGGTCATTGAAAATTCAATAATTAATAATTTTTAATCTCCTAAAATCCCTCCCATTTTCACTTGTTAAAGACCCTCTCAACCTAAGCATTTATATAAATTTTGATCCTCATATCCTCCTCATGTAGGGATTTCGCTACCTGAAACAGGTCATCGTGGAATTTTCGCTCTAACTTTTTTTATACGAAGGGTTAGAATCTGAAATTTCTATGAGATGAAGCTGAAATCCTAAGGAAGCTCCTATGCAAATTTCAGATCAAGGTGCGCAATATTTTCAGAGATATGATCTGTGGAAGTCAGTGTTTTTGCAGGCTCCTGAACTTCATATCAAAGAAGTGACCTTGGGAAAATCATCATAACTCTCTCTGAGTATCGGATTGGAATTATGTAAAAAGTGGAAGATAGTGCAGAGACTGTAGTTTTCACTGTATCAATTTTAGAGCCGAATGAAGAAACAATGACATGTGGCACGCCGTACAAGTTTTCTCTATTGAACTAGTCCATAATTAGGTAATTGTGAGAGATTGGGGATAACTCTCTCTTGAAGAATCCAAATTAGATCATACCTATGGCATTTGAAAGAATACTCATAGGAATACTATAGAACCGAAAATCACATATTGGCGATATGAAATAACAAAGATACACCAGATTTAATGTCGAGATCCTAGAAGGCAAGAAAAAGCTAAATCATGTGTTATCAAGGGCTGCAAAGGACCAGACTTTCCAGGGCAGCAAAGCAAAGCAAGGTGCAACAGAGGGTAGCATGAAAAGAACAGTAATGAAGGTGCAAAACAGCAGCAAGAAGTTCACCACATGAAGTCTTCAATTGGGCAGCACTGCATATAGTCTTTATTAAGGTATCATTGTACTACGTCATTGTAAATGCATCATTGTAAAAATTGTACAAGTGTCTATCTGCCAAGAGTTGAAGAGGCAGTGTCGGGAGGTCTAGGATCATCATTAAATGGTTGTGTCATAGTTGGGGTTATGGTCTAGTGTGTCTTCTTCTTCTACATCATTCTATTTCATTGTAAAGTGGACCATTTTCCTTGGTACAGGAGTCCATTCTTCTTTTATTCTTCTATAGGGTGGTAGGGTGGTGCTAGGCTGGTGCATGAAGTCACCAACATTCAAGCCTGTGAAAAATTCAGGGTGGAAGGGTGGTGCTAGGGTGAGTTGTATCTCATTGGGTGTTGGGGCATCTGTTCAGTTGACTACTAAAGAATCTCGGGTGTTGGAGCGTCCATCCAGTGGGAGCTGGAGAAGAATGCTTTTACAGATTCTAGAAAGTTGGAGCTTTATTTTCAATTGGAGTTGAATATTAAAAAATTATTATAAAAGCATTCAGGTGGTTTTTGTCCTAGAGAGGGTTTCCACCTTAAAAATTGTGTGCATTTGTTTCCTTTTGTTTACTGCTATAATTGTACAAACACTAATAATAATTGAATATTAACTAATGCTCTGAAAGTTTAATAATAATACTAATTGAAAGGAATATTGATTCACACCCCCTCTCAGTATTTCCAATAGAATATCTCGAAACCTTCTGGCTTCTATATGTACACTTCTTCCTCAATGATCCCATTGAGAAACACAATTAGCTCATCCATTTGATGAATGCGCCAGCCCATCTGCACTGAGAGTGCAAGGTTGGATCTTATGGAAGATTAACTTGTGACATGCACAAAAGTATCATCATAATCTATCCCCTCGATCTGTGAGAATCCCTGGGCCAAAAATCTGGCCTTGTATTTCTCCACACTCCCATCAGCAGCTTGCTTTAGCTTGTAGATCCATCTCGAGCCAACAAATGATTTGTCAATCAGTCTTGGGACTATATCCCATGCACTGTTCTTGACAATGGAGTCATACTCCTCCACCATTGCATCAACCCAAGTAGGCTGCTGCTCTGCTTCTTGAAAGCAAGATGGTTTAGTCACAATACATTTTCTCATAAGATCCACGTATCTAGTAAATCGATCAGGAGACTGTCTCTGTCTGCTCTGTGAAGTAGGGGCTCCTACATTCTGTGCATCATCAAGTCTCAGCGTATCAACTTCCGTGGTGCACCTTCTGCCATTTTTGATGGATGGCTCTGCATGAGTGATTTCCTCCACTCCATGAACCTCCTTATGTGGCTGATACACATCTTGAGACTCATCCTTGGGAACCAGCAGTTCCTCCTCCGCATGCAAGTCTAGCTCCTTCTCAAGGGACAACTGCATGGCTTTCTCCTCATCAAATTTGATATCCCATCACAAAACAGTCATTTTGTTGTTTGGTAAATACACACAATAATTATGGGGTGTTTCAGTATACTCCACAAAAATCCCAACCTCAGTAGTCAGCTCTAGCTTCTTCCCGACGTGCTTGGTCACATGCACATAAAAAGATGAGCCAAAAATATTAAAGCGTGAAACATCAGGTTTCTTACCAGTGAAAGCCTCTTCAGGTGCACTCATGCCAAGTACTCTATGAGGACAACAATTTTGCACATGTACCGCTATATTGCATGTTTCTACCCACAGATGCATTGGTAGGCCTTGATCATGCAATATCGCTTGTGCTACACCCAAAATAGCTTTCTTCTTCCTCTCCACGACCCCATTCTGCAATGGGTTATGAGGCGCTATGAGTTCTCTTCAGATTCCTTCTTTGCTGCAGAAGTTCTTGAATTTGTTAGAGATGTATTCTCCACCATTATCGCTCCTAAGAGCCTTCACTTGCTTCCCTGACTCATTCTCCACTAGCGCCTTAAACTCACAGAACTTAGAGAATGTTTGATCTTTCTTCTGTATGAAGAAGATCCAACACTTTGCTGTTGAAGCGATCGATAAAGGACCACGCACGTCTGTGTGAACTCTCTCAAGGATCCCCGAAGCTTGGTTTTCCTTCTCATGAAAGGTGTCATTTACATATTTTCCCATAGTACATCCCTTGCATGTATCTGACTACGCAAGTGTACCCCTAGGAAGACTAGTAGAAATCTGTTGCATGACTTTCAAGGCTCCATGGTGAAGATGGCCTAATCCTCTGTGCCATAATTCACCCTCATCCTAGCTCACCACTTGATTTGCCTTGCCCATCATTGCTGCGCAGCCATCTACCTCTAGCTTGTAGAGATTCTTAACTCGGATCCCTATCCTCTTGGCTTGACCCGTTGTTTTATGTCGCAGGAAAGTTTTTTCTTCACTAAAAACAATGTCATAGCCTCTATCCTCCAACATTGCGACTGAGACAAATTTTTTCCTCAGACCTGGTACATGCATTAAATATTTTAATTGAAATGGTTTACCTGAATCCCTCTGAAAGGTAATGGTACCAATCTCAGTAGACTGTACCATCCGTCGTCGCCCATCTCAATATGCATATGGAGATCTTTCTCCTCCAAGTCACTGAAAAGTTCCTTATCTCCCGTCATATGAAAGGAAGGGCCACTATCCAAATACCAAAAAGATCCCAATGCACTGGACACCATGCGTGTGATCAATGAGAAGTCAAGCTAAAATTGTGAGGTAAGGGCCTCACTAGCTGCATATCCAACAACCTTCTTGTTCTTCTTCTTTTGTGGACAGTTAGTAGCAAAATTCCCATGTTTGTGACAGTGAAAACACTTCACCTTGGACATGTCTTGCTTCTTGCCATTCTTGGACTCGTATTTTGAATGGAATTTCTTCCCCTTCCCTTTCCTCTCTTTAGAAGCCAAATCACAATCCTCTTCATCCTCATTCTTAGATGAAGATCCATCTTTGGTGTTCCCTCTAAACTCCTCCTGCACCAAATCTGACCACAGTCGTTCCCAATCTGACAAATTTTCCCTTCCATTGATAGAGTCTTGATAACTGTGCCAACTCTTGGGAAGTACTAGGAGAGCTAAGCTCACCAAATCATCATCAACAACTATTATTAAAACGCTCCCCATTTCATCCCAACATTGGACAAACTTTGTTAGATATTTTGGAATGGTGTTGCCCTTTTCCATCTTGATCTTCCTGAGTTAATCTTTGAGCACCAATTTCCTCTGGTCACTACTGCCTTAGAACAGATCCGTCAAAGCCTTCCACATAGCATACAGTGTGGCTTCCCCATGGAGGCTTGAGACAATGTGGTCTCGTACTCCCTCCAACAGGATCCTCCTCGTCTTTGCCACTTTCTTTTTCCATGCATCAAGTTTTGCAGCATCTGCAGCATCTGGCTTAGGAACATATTTTTCAATGAATTTCTTCAAGCCATTGTCTTCGAGTACTACCTCCATCCCGTCCTTCCAAACAATGTAGTTCGAGCTGCCCTCGAGTGCATACTCTAACCTCAAGCCATTGAAATCCATTTCGATCTTGAATCAGCTGTAGCACCAAGAAAGTCTTTCTGCAAATTTGAATTCTATCCTATCACAACTCAGCTCATGCTTCACTTCTGCAATTTCCCGCGCTCTGATACCATGTAGAAATTATACAACAAGCATGTATATCTTGGATTCACTCGATCTAACAATGTACTAAAGATAAATACTGAATCACTTCTACAAATATTTTGCGGAATTAAAAACACAACCTCTAATCACATGAACATGAAGAAAGATCAATCACACACAACACAGATAATTTCCCAGGGAAAACTTATAGCTAAAAACCCCACTATCTTCTATTTTATATTAAGCATGGATCATGAAACAATTACATACAAAACTCTTCTCACAAGAGCCCTCCAGTACATCAGCTAATTGTCTCACACTATCATATGCAAAACTGACCAACACATAGCCAATTCTCAGCCTCCAGACAACCTACCTTGCTTGCGCAATCCCTGATGGTAAAGATCCCTAAAAGATAGGAATTCTTTCCTGCCTTGACTGCGCAAGTATCATGGGAAATCCAATGGGTGTTTTCCTACATGTCTGCAAACGGATAATCCTACCACTGATAGTCAACCTCCTTTTCACCTAGAACTCAACTGGGTCTCCACTGGATCTGACATGCATGCAGCTAATAATAGTAAATCTTCAGTTGCATGTGAGATCACTGACTGTGAATTAATTAATATTTAATTCATTTAATCTCTCACTAGTGTATCTTGAGTTACAACTAGCACAGCTGATTTTAACTCACTTAACTGAGTTAAACTATTTACAACTTGTGCCTAACTCATGCACCACTGCACTTCAAACTCCGTTACAACTAGAATTACTCTGCATGTCCCACCAACCAACCTCTAACTCAAAATCCAATAGCTAACTGAATTTATCACTTCCAGTTAACTCATTCAAGTCCACATTGAGAATAGATTACAGTTTAATATCCATCTTAATTAAGGGATAATAAAAATAGACATGCACCAAAAATAGCACTGTGGGCCCCACCCTAGTCTGGGTGCTTAATGCAACCAGGTGTTGAAAGCAACCAAATGCTTAATGCACTAGGCATGGGTGCTGAATATTCTTGTTGAATCTCAACAAGAAAAATAAATGCAATGACAAAGGAGACAATCAACACATCAACAAGAGACACCAGGTTTCATCAAAGACCAGGGAAAAAACCCGCAAGGGGGAAAACCATTTGAAATTATTCTTCTATATGATTGTCATAAAATGTTTAGTAGAGAGTACAATGAGCCCAAAACAAAATCATCCAAAAAAATTATCCGAACAATATTCAGAAATATGTTTCAATCATCATTGTAGATCAAAGACGAGTCTTCCTGTCTAAGGTCAACTTCGTTCAACTCACAAAATTTAGCCCTACTTTCTAGTCGTAGGGAGGAGTTGTGCGAGCGACTGAAGGCTTCCAATCTCTCCCTTGATATTGCAAGCCATCGACTGCAACTATTATCCTTTTACGAGCCAACGATTGTAACCCAAAACCCTAGAAAAACATGCGAGCTTCGGACCCTGTAATCTCAGACCTTTGCGAACTTCTTTTGTCAGCCCAACCTCAGACTTGTGCGAACCAATCAATGAAGAAGAGAAGAAGAATATTCTTGGTGATGTACAAATGAGCTTGAGGTCACTTTTATTTATAGGTTTCCAAGGGTGACCAATTTACCATTAGGTCCGACCTGTCCAAATGTGCATATGTGGGATTTGATTCATAAGTACACTTTCCCTTGTACAAATTTGTTGATCTTTAGGTTGATCCTGGTCCTCTTGAAAACATGAATTCAATGCAATTATCATCTCCATAAAGCATTAGAGGAAATTTCATCCTAAAAGTGCCCATAAAAATTTCATGTAATCTCCATGTCATAATATATAAACTAATCAAAATGCTTTAAATTTAAAAAGAGGTACATGTAAATATTTTGGAGGGAAAAGAAAAACTATTTTTTTAATTGTATTTTTGGCTTATCTCCTTATAGGTTTACTCAAATTTCAAGTTTAGACACTCGTTAGATGTGGAATTAAATTCCACATCCACCGAGTACCCATTATGCATACTTTTTAGAAGACCTACCTTGATAAAAATTGCAGATACATTAAAAAAACATGTTTTAACACACTTTTTTAATGTATCTGCAATTTTTATCAAGGTGTGTCTTCTCAAAAGTATGCATAATGGGTACTCTTTGGATGTGTAATTTAATTCTGCATCTAACGAGTTTCTAAACTTGGAATTTGAATAAACATATAAGGAGATAAGTCGAAAATACAATTAAAAAAGGTAGTTTTTTTCTTCTCTCTCCAAAATTCATAACTTTTATTTTATTATTTTAACTATTATTTTATTATTTTTCCTTAGGAGGCCACTTTTAGGCTGAAATTTCCTCTAATGTGAGCTGTCCAAAGTGGAATTTGGCCCTATTTTCCAATTTTAACACTCCCTCTCAACTAGGGAGAATTCGACCTGTATCATGTCATGTGTATCCTGTCATCATATCATGTCCCATCTTTTCTCAACTCTATCTGCTGAAATATTCTTGAATCAAAAGAAGAATAATCATCAAGGTGTAATTCTACCACCCTCTACATCATCAAAGAGCACATCTCAATCCAAAAATCACAGGGGAGCTAATCATCATCGGCCCCATATCGAGCAACAAGCGATATAGGGTAGCACATCTCAACCCATCCTATTGCCCACCGAGCTTCCCAACAATGAACCTCAAGAGTCATGTGGTAGAAAACCTGCATCATAATCTAATATTGGGCTAGATGTCCAACTTACCATCATGTAAGGATCACATGCCCCAAGCCTCCTCAACTCGTTGGCCAAACGGGGAGGGACAATCCTTGATCCAGGTGGCTCTAGTGACGTTCAAAGATTCAAGAGGACTTAGAATAAATCAAAGTTAAAAGTGGTTATATGGAAGCGAAACTAGAACTAGATCGTAGTGCTTGTCGCCCTGATTCCAACAGTGCGAACATAACTCAAATCCGAGTTCGTATGGTCGAGTTATTCACGGTCAAAGTTTAGGTCAAAATTGGCCAAGTGGCAAGGTTAACGAGGCAACAAATTGACTGAGACACGATGCACGAAATTCAGCCACCGAGACATGCAAAATTGTTGCCTACTTAATATGCCCAATATCCCTTATTTTCGTCACAATCTAAAAGCCACCGATTATTTATTAAAAACAAAAAACAAAATAAAATAGGGGGGCCCACTGCCACTCCCACCACCCTCTGTCAACATTTTCATATGTTTAAAAAAAAAAAAATTAATCACAAAATTAGGGTAGCAACGCGCCACCCCCGCCACACCCCTCGGTGTTGTTACACCATATATTACCCGGTGGATATATTAATACAATTAAAGTGTATTAGGCGGGCTGCCCACCGACAGACCCAATCCCGCCTTCCAATGGCCGGCCGCTCTCACCAACAAATTATATTATATTTAAACACCAACAAATCGCCAAACTCCATTAACAAACAAAATTCCAACCATTTGTTAACATAGCCACCAATGGTTATATGAATCCACCAAAATGGCATTTAAAAATGGCGCTGGCAGGTTTTGAACCTAACCCGACTCCCCACCAAATGCACCTCTCCACCAACAGCGCAAGTGCCCTTCGTTGGTAAATCCACCACTAATACGGTATTTAAACCATACTTGCGCATTCGACCAGGGCATGGGAGTGCCGAATGGATGGAGGAGTGGAATGCTGAGCAAAAACCAGGGGAGGAATCATGATCCTATGGAACCATGACCAGGGCGGAACCTTGCCCAGACAGAGGGTGTGGAACCCTGAACTTGGAGAATATTCCTTGGGAGGTAAAATTTTACAGTAACAAAATGTTATCAAGTTTATAGTCATTTTTCTCAGAATTTCATAGGGAGCGCGATGGTGAAATCAAATTCTCTATCAGAGCAGCAGAATTTTAGGTGCCCCACAACAAGGAATCTTTGAAGAATATTGAGGAATCTAAAAGATCCCCTAAGGGGTGATTTTTGAAAGTTTCAGAACCAGGCCGAATTTATACTCATTTTTCTCAAAATTTCGCAAGGAGTGTAGCCATGTGCTCAGAATATTCATCGAAGCAGCGGATTTTTGACCATCTTTAGGAATGAATCTTTGGGGGAATCTTCAAGATTCCCGAGGGTCTAGAATTTGACAGTGTCAGAATTGGACAAGTTGACAGTTGATTTTACACCACTCATCGCCAGGAATTTAGTGGTGCAGTCCATTTCAACAACCGTGCTTTTCATTTTTCAGCCATCTTTGAAAGTGGAGGTATATGATGCAACTATGTTGTGATTTTCTTCTTAATTAGCTGAGGTAATTTATTTATTGTTGAGATCCTTGATTTACATTATGTTGAGGGATGCTTGTTGCCACATTATATGAGATTTTGTTAGCTTTTTATGCTGAAGGAAAACCCATTTGAGTGAGAGTTCCTATACAGAGAATGTCTCGTGGAAAGACACACCACTCTTGTTGAGGGAATTTGCCCATATGAGTGAGAGTTCCTGAGAACGTATCGTGGAGAGACATTCAACTCTGGTTGATGGTATTTGTCCTTGTAATGACAAAGAACATGCCATGTACATCATCATCATTTTCCGCAATCAAGGAAGCGACCTCCACTCTCTTGGCACCGGACTCGTAGACGTAACCCACATTGGGTGAACTCTGTTATCAATGTGTTGTGTTCTTGATTTGCTGATCGTCATTATGTTTCCTCTTCTTTAAGCATGCACATGTGGCTGTTTTATGATTTTTTAAATGAAATTATGCTAACATCACAGAAGTAAACAATCTAAGTTAATTCTGCTAGCTGAAGAAATCTGGATCAACTTTGGTATCATAGTGGCCTTCTTGCTGATTTGAATTGCGAGTGTGAGTGATTGAACGTGAAAGAATAAAGAAAATGGAGGATGAAAAAGATATGTATGAGGAACTCCTCAGGATGGCACACATGGTGGAAATGATGTATGCATATTGTGAGGAGAAGATGTCAACAAAGAGATAGGAGAAAGAAGGAGCAAAGAATGATGCTCCATCCACATCTTCCAATGAACATTCATCGCCTTCATCATCTTCTCATCATTCGAATGAGGAGATAAACTAGAGCCTTCAAGCAGAGAATGTTGAATTAAGGAGGCTTCTACAAGAAGAGAAAGAGGAGAAGCAAAGACTGTAACTTCAGCTACGAGTCACTGCAGAGGCCTTGGAAGAGTTGAAGCACAATGGAGGCTTAGCAAAGCCATCATCATTGATTTCCGAATTGACAATTGAGGTAAACAATGTTGATCATTCTTCAGTTTCATATTCATATGATGTTATTTTTATTGGAAATGTGGAGGTACCTATTTTAGGAACTAGCATGAGACTCATTACCAAGATGGGGTATAAAGGAGGAGGACTTGATGTTAATGGCCAAGGGATGACTCAGCCATTGGAGGTCGTGCAAAGAACTCAATTCGCAGGATTGGGATGCACTGAAGGAGCTCAAAGATGTTAGAAGCTTCCAAGACATTGTTGAAACCATCAAGGAAAGAGAATGATGGGAACACATCACCATCATCCCATGAAAATGCACATTGCATAGGAGGAGCCAAGGCAAGCTCTCATCGCCATAATCTCACCAGATACATCCAGAAAATTTATAACAAGTCTCAGTATTCTAAAGTTCATTTTGATTACAAGCATGTTAATGATGAACATAAATCATGGCATAGAAAAACATGTAGTTTTTGTGGTTTACATAACCATGTGTTTGTTGAATGCTGGAAAAGAATGTTAACACGAAAGATAATGAGGCGTGGAAGGCCTTCTCCACATTAGGGAAGGAAGAAGGTTAAGCAGGTTTGGAGGAAGAAGAATTTTTGCAGTCATTGCAATAGAGTTGGTCATCAAAGAGACACATATTGGAGGCTCCATCTAGAGTAGCATCTTAAGGACAAAGAGCCTGTGAAAAAACCAGTCGATGAAAGTGTTCAACAAGAAAATCCACCATGTACTTGTTGGTACACTTTGTTTTGTAAGAGATGGTTTTACTAGGCATGGTAGCTTGTCATGTCCTATTTTTGTAAATCATGTGTTGCGATATAGATGTAAAAGAGATGATGTGTTTTCCATCACTTGTTGAAGCAACAATGATGTTTTTGCCTTGCATTGATAGTTGGGGTAATGTTTCCATTAGGATGTAAACTTGACCATAGAGTATGTGCTATAAAATCATGGAAAGTATGGGATGCTTGGGTCATTATTGGTCATGTAATAGAGCATGTAATTTGCAAAGATTGTACTATAGGTTTCCAAAGGATGCAGGTGTCGGCTCATCGCTTATGGCTTCAAAGAACAAAGGTGAAGGAGATGGAAGGGTGACCTGTCAAGACACTTCTGGTGTAGATGATGTGTACAAAAATTGCAGATTATGTTCATGATTTTGGTGGACCAAAATCTTCTCAGTGGGGAGGAATGATCTAGGTGGCTCCAGAGACGCTCAAAGATCCAAGAGGACTCAGAATAGCTCAAAATTCAAAGTGGTCAGATGGAAGTGAAAACAAAACCAGATCACAGTGCTCATCGCCATGACTCCAACAATGTGAACGAAACTCAAATCCAACCTCATATGGTCGAGTTATTCATGGTAAAAGTTCGGGTCAAACTTGGCCAAGTGGGGTTAACGAGGCAACGAATTCACCGAGACTCAACGCACATATTTCAGCGACCGAGATGGGAGAAATTGTTGCCTACTTAATTTTCCCAATATCCCTTATTTTTGGAAAAATAAAAAACCACCAATTATATATTGAAAACAAAAATAAAATAAAATAGGGGGTGGACTGCCACCCCCACCACCCCCGGTCAACATTATCACATGTTAAAAGAAATAAATTTAAATCAAGAAATTGGGTTGGCAGGCTGCAACCCCCGCCACAACCCTCGGTGCTGTTACAACATATATTACTTGGTGGCTATATTAATAAGATTAAATTGTATTGGGTGGGTCGCCTGCCGGCGGACCCAACCCCACATTACAATGGTGCCAAGTGTCATATCTTTTGAGGGCAGTGGGGCTCGAACCCGCCCAACTAGCTCAACCAGCCCACCTCCCGGGCACCCTCACCAATAAATTATATTATATTTAAACACCAACCAACCGCCAAACTCAATTAACAAATAAACTTCCAACCGTTTTTGTTAACAAAGCCTCCAATAGCTATATGAATCCATCACAATGGAATTTAAAAATGGAGTGGGTGGGTTTTGAACATGTCCCGATTCCCCACCAAATGTGCCACTCCACTAATGGCTCAAGTGGTCCTTCGTTGGTAAATCCACCACTAATATGGTATTTAAACCGTACTTTCCCATTCGACTAGGCCATGGGAGTGCCGAGCGGATTGGAGGAGCGCCAAATAGACGGAGGAGCGGAACATTGAGCCAAAACGAGGGGCGGAACCATGACTAGGGCGGAACCTTGTCTAGATAGAGGGTGTGGAACCCTAAACTTGGAGAATATTCCTTAGGAGGTAAAATTTTACAGTAATAGAATGTTATCAAATTTATAGTAAATTTTCTCAGAATTTCGTAGGGAGCACGATGGTGAAGTCAGATTCACCATCTGAGAAACATAATTGCAGGTGTCCCGTAGCAAGGAATATTTGAAGAACCTTGAGGAATCTAATAGATTCTCTAAGGAATGATTTTTGACAGTTTTAGAACTAGGATAATTTTATACTCATTTTTCTCGGAATTTTGCAAGGAGCACAGTGGTGTGCTCAAAATCTTCATCTGGGCAGTGGATTTTCTGACCATCTTAAGGAAGGAATCTTTGGGGGAATCTTCAAGATTCATGAGGGTCCATAATTTGACGGTGTCAGAATTGGACAAGTTGAAAATCAATTTTACACCACTCATTGCCAAGAATTCAGTGGTGTAGTCCATTTCAGCAACTAAGCTTTTCATTTTTGGCCATCTTCAAAAGTGGAGGTATATGATGCAGCTATGTTGTGCTTTTCTTCTTGATTTGCTGAAATGATGTATTTATTGTTGAGATACCTGATTTACATTATGTTAATGGATGTTTTTTTCCACATTATGTGAGATTTTTTTAGCTTGTCATGTTGAAGGAAAACCCATTTGAGTGAGAGTTCCTATGGGGAGAATGTCTCGTGGAAAGACACACCACTCATGTTGAGGGAAATTTCCCATATGAGTGAGTTCCAGAGAATGTCTCATGGAGAGACATGCCACTTCGGTTGAGGGTATTTGTCCTTGTAATGACAAAGAAAATTCCATGTACATCATCATTATTTGAAACAATTAAAGAAGCGACCTCCCCTCTCTTGACACCGGGCCCAGAGACATAACCCACACTGGGTGAACTCCATTATCAATGTGTAGTGTTCTTGATTTGTTGATCGTCATTATGTTTCCTCTTCTTTAAGCTTGCACATTTGGTTGCTTTATGATCTTTAAATGAAATTATGCTAACATCACAAAAGTCAAAGATCTTGGTTAATTCTGGTAGCTGAAGAAATCCAGATCAATCCCAACAAGACTGACTTGTGGGTATGATGTAAACTGGGGTATACTATGAAAAGACCAAGATTGGGGAGAAACATATCCAACCCTATAGGTAATAGACAAGGGTGATACCATATTGTCTATAGATCCCTCAACCCCAGGATCCCTCCATCTCAATTCCACACTCTGGGAGCTCAAACAGGCGAAAAGAGTTGGCTTAGTGTCCTTGATTAGTGATCCCCCTTAGGAGGGGTCACATATGTCAATCCAAGCTGCTCTATGAATATCAAGAACTTCCATTTTGATAAAGCCTTGGTGATAATATCTGCAATCTTCTTATATGTCGATATGTGATGGAGTATAACGACTCCTCTCTGCACAGTGTCTCGAATGAAGTGATATCGAATATCTGTGTGCTTGGAATTGTCATGAAATACGAGATTCTCTACCAGACGGATCCCACTCTTGTTGTCACAATATATCACTGTAGTATCTAGGACCTACTCAAATAGCTCTCCGAAGAGTTTCCTTAACTAAACTACTTTGTAGCTAGCCATGCTAGCGGAAATGTACTCTGCCTCAACGATACTCAATGCTACGAACTTCTGATTCCTGCTCATTTAATATATCATGGAAGATCCAAGGCTAAAAATACATCTAGATGTACTCTTCATGTCGATAACATTTCTTGCCCAGTCAACATCGGTGTATCCATGAAATCGAACATCTCCGACAAAATATATTAGACCAAGTGTGATCGTCCCATGCAAATATCTCAAAATGTGTTTGGAAATGATCCAATCTGCATGGAGATATTGAGTCATGAATTGAATCAACATATTCACTGCATAGCATATTTCTGGCCAAGTGTTCAGTAGGAACATCAAAGCCCAAATCAACTATTTATACTCAGATGGATTCGTCAGATCGGGTCCTGCGTCTTCTCCACGTAAATTCTTGAAGTTTATTTCCATTGGTGTGGGTAGGGACTTGCATTCAGTCATTCCAAATTTATCTAGTAGCTTCACAACATATTTTCCTTGTGAAAGGAAAATATTATTGGGCCTTTTCCACACCTCAAGGCCTAGAAAGTAGTGCATGAGTTCAATGTCCTTCATCTCAAATTTAGAGGCTATCTCCCTCTTACAATGGATCATTAGGGGCTTGCTACCCTTCAATAATAGGTCATCAACATGTAAAACCAAAATTAATGACATACCTTAGACTACCTTGAAGTAGAGGTTGGGATCCACATTACTTCTAGTGAATCCCAACTTCACCAAATAACTGTCTATCCAGGTGTACCATGCTTTTGGGGCTTGCTTCAAACCATAAAATGCCTTTTTCATCCTGCAAACATGTGTCTTTCAATCCTCTACTTCAAATCCTTATGGCTACTCAACGTACACTTATTCCTGTAACATTCCATGAAGGAATGCAGTCCTCATGTCCATCTGATGAAGGGTCTATTGTTGACATGCAGCAAGGGAAACTATTGAGAAAATGGTTGTTTATCAAGCCACATGTGCAAATATATCATCATAATATTCTCCCTCTTTTTGGGAGAATCCTTGGACCATGAGCCTTGATTTATATTTCTCAATGCTACCATAAAATCCATGTTTGATCTTGAATAACCACTTTGAAGTCACCATGGATTTCCCCTTTGGTCTTGGTACAACATCCCATACGTCATTCTTCATAATTGATTCATATTATTTGACCATAGCATCCTTCCAAACTTGTTCTTTCATGACTTCTTCAAAGGTGGGAGGTTTGGCTTCAATAATAGTGCTCATGGAAGCAACATATCCCTGGTATCTGCATGGCTTCTTGCTTTCTCTAAATGATATTTTAACGCTAACATGTCTCCCATCATCCTGTAATGAGTCACGAAGCCAAAGTGGCCTCTTCCTGGCGGGAGGATCACATGGAGTAGGATCTAAGGGATCCATATGATCCATGGGATCATCAATAATATCTGTCTCAGATTCAGGCAATAAGGACCATTTAAAATATCCATATCATCATTCTTCTCATGAGGAGGAAGCTGAGGAAGGTCCCTTTCTTTTCCAGGCACAACATCTTCATTGAATGTATCATCCCTGCTAATTTCAACCTTCCTTTGACAATGAATATATATTCTAAATGCTTTAGAATTTTCACAATATCCAACAAACATACCTTTTCTTCATGTGGCTTCCAACTTGTTTATTTTGTCCTTTGACACATGGAGACATATAGGGCAGCCAAAGATGCAAAGATGGCAAACATCAGGATTGACACATGTGAACACTTCTTCGGGGGTCTTATTGTCCAATGCTTGATGAGGTACTTTGTTTTGAACATATACAATGAAATTTGTTGCTTCTCCCCAAAGGCACTTCGACAAATTTTGATCATGGAGCATGGCACATGTAACTTCTATAATGGACATGTTATTTCTTTCATCCAATCCATGTTTTTTGTGAGTATAAGGCACAATTGTATTTTTCTTGATACCTTCCTTCTAGAAAAATTCAATGAACTCCTTTGATATGTACTCTCGACCATTTTTAGACCTAAATATTTTGACTTTATTCTTTGTTTGATTTTCGATCAAAGCTTTGAACTCCTTAAACATTTCAAAGGCTTCATCCTTGTGCTTTAGATAATATATAAACGCCTTTCTTCAGAAGTCATCAATGAAGGTGATGTAGTAGAGATGGACACCAATAAACTGCACGTGCATCAGACCACATATGTCAGCATGAATGAGATGGAGAATTTTGTTTTTCTAGTTCTCGTGAGAGGGGAATGGTCCCCTTGTCTTATTTCCATTGGCACAACCTGGACATACTCCATCATGTTGGGCTTGAACCTTGGTAATCCCAAAAACCAATTTCTCCAATTTTGGAAGGGAATCATAATGCAGATGGGCCATTATTCGGTGACATAGCTTTCTTAGATGATTAGTATCGTGGAAAAATGATAGAAGTGGTCTTCTAGTGACTCTATAGAGTCCTTCATATCTTTATCCTAATGTAAATACATCTTTCATAGGTGATCCAATAGACCAAGTAAGAAACTTTCCCTTGATGAAGGAAATCCTCATCCATTTGTATTCCAAGGTAGATAGTTATACCAAATTCTTCTTCAATCCCAACACATACATCACATCATGGATCAAAATAGATTCCCTGAAATTCAAATGAAATTTGACGGTCCCAAAACCTTTGACGGGATGAGTGGAGTTGTCTCCAAGAATAATTTTCAAATTTGACTCCCTCTCTACCAAATTAGAGAGAACTTCATTATGTCCAAAGAAGTGATAAGTGGCCCCACTATTAACCAACCATCCCACAAATCCGGAGGAGAATAAATAGTGAGAGAAGATAAGAATATATTCAGAATGATTTGCAACATTACTTTCATACCTAGAGAATCTTGGCTGCTTTTGGGGATGATTATCTTCTCCATGATCACTTGGAGCATCTCTTCTTCTTCTTTCATCTCTTCCATAGTAGTCATTCCTTCGGTCATGTATTCCTTTTCGTTCATAAAACTTGTTGTTGTTGCTTCTAGTATTTTAGCATGGTCCATGGTTTTTCTTGGGACAATATCGAGCATAATGACCTTTCTTATGACAATTGAAATATTCAATGTGCAATAGTTTCTTCCTTCTATTTTAATTTTGAGGAGGACACTTTCTTGAATTCGATAGACCTCCTTTTCCTTTCTTCTTCTTCTTGTCATGAGAGACAAATGAAACAAGATCTCCTTCTTCATGCTTTTGAATCCTTCCTCTTGATATCATCCTTGATTCTTCTTGAGTGAGATTTCTAACAATCTCATCAAATGATGGGAGGATATTGTTGTTTCTTATAGTAGTAATGAAGGTTTCCCAAATGGGGGGGGGGGAAGACCTCTAAGGGTCATAATCACCAATTCCCTATCAGACACATATTCCCCAACTATTTTCCATTGATCTCTAAGACGATATATCCTCATAATGTAGGATTTCACAAACTCTACTTTGTTCATCTTCATGTCTTTGAGTTGATCATTCAAGGAGATTATTTCATTCAAATTTTTGATTTCATACATGCCAACTATATTATCATTCATGTCCTTAGACTTCCTCAAATTTCCAACATATGCAAGTAAATTATCTTGTAAACCATCAGCTACAATTTTCTTTACTTTCAACTCACCTTTCTTGTACTTGTTCTTGGTGGCAACGTTGGAGGCTCAAGTAATTTTCCTTGAATGTGTTCCAAAACATCATTGTTATCTGTTATGATCTCCAACCTGACTTTCCATGCAACAAAGTTAGATGACTCACCCAAGTTTTCATTTTCCTTGAAGATGGAAGAAATCTTGACTTGAATAGATAGTCTCTTTCAACTTTTCCAAAGATTATTGCTTTGATGCTTGTATCCTTTTGGGCTTTTCCTTCACCTTAGCTTTTGTACCATGATAATTTTTCAGATTGTTCTATGTTGTATCGATTACTTTAGCCCAATTCAATACTTCAATTAACAATATTTTCAATATCAATTAATATTTCCAATTATCAACATTAACTGATTATATAACAATAAATTAAATATTAAAGGAGACAATCAACATATCAACAAGAGACACCAGGTTTGGTCAAAGACCAGGGAAAAACCCCACAAGGGGGAAAACCCTTTGAAAATTGTCTTCTATTAGATTGTCATAAAATGTTCAATAGAGAGTACAATGAGACCAATAAAAAAATCATCCAACAAAATTATCCCAACAATTTTTAGAAATATGTTTCTATCACCACTATAGATTAGAGACAAATTTTATTGTCTACGGTCAACTACGGTTAACTAAAAAAATTCAGCCCTACTTTCTAGTTGCAGGGAGGAGGAGTTGTACGAGAAACTGAAGGATTCTAGTTGCTACTGTGAACCTGCAAGCCAACGACTGCAGCCGAATTTATCCTTTGACGAGTCAGCAACTGTAACCCAAAACCCTAAAGCACGTGCGGACTTCGAACCCTGTAATCTCGGACCTTTGCAAGCTTCTTTTGTCAACCCAACCTCAGAACTATGTGAAAAAATAAATGAAGAAGAGAAGAAGAATATTATTGGTGATGTCCAAATTAGCTTGAGGTCACTTGTATTTATAGCCTTCCAAGGGTGACCAATTTACCATTAGGGTCGACCTGTTCAAATGTGAACATGTGGGGGTTTCTTCATAAGTACACTTTACCTTGTCCAAATTTGATGATATTTAGGTCGATATTAGTCCTCTCGAAGAGAGTAATTCAATGAAATCATCATATCCATCAAATGAGTTTTCCAAATTGGACTCCTAGTTTCCAATTTAATAGTTTGATCATCCTTGATTTGGTAAAATTTGACTTGATTGAGAAAGGATTTTGGAGGGCTGACTTGGTTCTTGGATGAGGTTTGGTATTTAAGTCTTGGAGGCATCGATTTGATTTGATTCTATAGGAAGAGAAGAATTATTTTTTGGTTTTCCCCTTAAAGGGGTTTTTCCCTAGATTGGAGCCTATATTTTGTGTTCGTTATGTTCTTGTGATATTCACATTTGGTAATTTCTTGATCAAGAAGAAATAATAAAAAATAATAAAATTACAACTAATATCACAAATAATTATTTGGAAAGGAGAATCAACTCTAATTTATAAATACATTGATTCTCCAACATGGTATTAAAGCCGAGGTTGGTAGAAGGAGGGCATAAGATCCTAGGTTGTTGGCATTATGAAAAGGAAATAAAGTCTACTACAAGAAGGATTTGAAGTCTGATACAAATATGACTATGGGTTGATTCAAATTTGCTCTGAAGTAATATAAAAGTCATTATGTTTTGGGTGTGATGAGTAATCCTATTTCCCTTTGAAATGAAACAAGTTTTCCATTGCAAGTTTATCTAAGATGCAATCCGAGTTATATTTTTCCTATCTAAAATTTTTATGATAGAGATTCGAAAATCCAAGTCTAATGGATGAGTTGATTTGGATTACTACTATAAGAGTTATCTTTTGATGAGGATTTATGCAATTGTAATTTCCAGAGAAAGCATGATATTGATACAAAATACCTTTTTGTTTGTAGACCCAAAATCCGAGCATGTGATCCAAGGTGCTTTAGTATGATGAAAATTGATACAAGTCACAATGGTATGACTTATCCAAGCCTCTTGACACATATGCAAGTTCTAGTGCAAGGCACTGTAAAGCGATTATAAGGATCCTGATCTGAAATTATGAGGCACCTATTCGTGATCTATAGGATTGTGATGCCTCTTAATATGGTATGTTGGAAAATTGTGATGGATTTCATGTCTTATAAGAACTAACAAGAATATGATATCCGAGATGCTACAATGTATATATGATGTGATTATAGTATGTTAAACAAGTCACAACAATGTTGTGATGGCATGCAATATTGATTTCTATGATGAAAATTGCAACAAGTTTCTACAGACAATGCGAGTTCGCTACAGACAATGCGAGTTTGTTTTTGAGCTACTAGACCAAGATGAAGAATTATTCTCTTCACCTTTCAAATTTGGGAACCCATCTACAAAGAAAATCTATTAGATAAATTCAAGTGACAAGAGTTTGTTCTGGGTATAACATTGACACAAATTACAACAAGAATGATAAACCTTGACATGATAATTAGATAGTGATATGGGAACAACAAAGATGATTGGAATTTAATAAGAACTGAATCTTCAAGGTAAAGTGGAAGAGGTATGTTTAATATTTATGTAAATTTCATGGTATGTGTCAAAATTATGATGGTGATCATGAAAAAGGATAATGGAATGAAATAATTCGATAATATGTTAGGTCTTGTAATCTAATGATTTTATTTAGGGTTTTGAAACATGGTAGAAATTCATGATAATTTTGAAGTTTCTAGGTGATCTGAAAACGGAAGTACTTGAAATTGTGTGCAAGGTATCCATTTCCATTAATTAAATGTGTGAAAAATTATCCATGTCTTGTTGTATAAAACAAAGTGTGTTTGGTAACTGTATAAGAGTTAATGCAACTTCTTATATCTGTTCCAGAGATTGACTGTAGGGGCATTTACAGGATATGTCACCTTTGATAAAAGGATGAGATCCAGAGGCTACCTGGCCCTTTACAGACTCTGTCTTTAGACTTGTAGAAGTTAACACTCAACTGTTTATGAGTTTATGTGTGAAGGGAAGTTAATTTAATTTGCTGTTTAACATATTAAATAAAAAATGTTCAGCAAGATAACTTCAACATAAAATTACACAAATGTTTGATGAGCAGTTCACCCCTCCTGGGCTACGTCTGCTGGATCAAGCCTCCCAAAATGAACTTGTCCTCTTGTATTAAAATGCTTTCAAATGCTAATAAAAGTTTAAGAGTGTCTCAATAGACAAATATGAATGAAAATACTGATTCAGAAGACATGAAAAAGCTAAGAATGCCTTTCCAAATTCACTAAACAGTGAAGAATTACCATAAACAATGATTTCTTCAATAAGGCCCTAACGACTCTTTGAACTCCTCTGTAGGTTTTCGGGCTGTATAAGTCCTCAAACAGGTCTAAAACCTCTTCCAACAGGTTCAGAAGGTCGAAATTAGATGAAAATGATCTTGGTTCACCTCAAACAGAGAGGTACAACTCCAAACAGCTCCAACCCCAAAATGGCCTTGGTGGCACTGAAAACTCTCCTGAAGGTTTTCGGCATTTGAAAGTCTTAAAATAGTTCTGAAACCTCTTCCAATGGTTTCATAAGGTGGAAATTATCTGATAATGGTCTTTGGTTCACCTTAAACAGAAAGGTACAACCTAATACAACTCTATTACCAAAATGGCCCTGATGGCTCAAAAAGCTTCCCTGAAGATAAAATGGCTGTAGAACACCTCTACTACCTCTGGAACCTATCCCAATGGCTCTGGAATGCTGAAAATAGTCGAAAATGACTTTTGGTTCACCTCAAATGGTTAACTATAGCTCAACACAGCTCCAACTCCCTCTTGGCCCTAATGGCTCTCATTGCTTCCCTGAAGCAAAAGAGACTGAAGATCAACTCCAATGGCTCTGAAACCTATTCCAATGGATTCAGAATGCTCTGAATACCTAAAATAAAAATAAATAAATTTCCAAAAGGTTCTCCCTATCAGAAGTTATGATCAAAACACTATTTTGCCCAATGTCATGTCAAAATCCCACTAAATGTGGGCTAACTGCAGTTAAGCCCGCTAAAAATGGCCAAAGGCAGAAATTGGAGGAATCGACACTAAACTTGGCGGAACAAATGATAGTTAAATTAAATGTTGGTTTAATATCATGTGAACACTCCGTCTAATCCGCCGTCATAATCGTGTAGTTAACGGTTTATAAACCATAGCATATAATGGGTTGTTGGAGACGTGGCCACATGTAACATATTTCTTCTAACCGCCGCTTCTTATCCGCCGGAGTTAAAGCCTTAAGGCCCTTGGTATATGTGGTATGGTCACGTTGAATGGGGGGCTAGCCCCTTTAAACCTCCGCCCAAAACATTAACAAAGGTCAAATAGAACCCGCCAGCATAGTTGGTTAAGAAACAAACTGTGCCCGATTGGTCGGGCGCCTTCGCACGCGGAGGGAGGTCCGGAGTTCAAAACCCATGGACTCCATAAAATTTTACCACCGCACTTTGACTCTGTCTTGGGGCCATGTGGCGGCCTTCGAGCCTGCCACTTGGCAGCCTCTGATAGGCCAAAATCAAACGAGTCAAACCATTAACCAATCGAAGATTGCCAAGTGTCAGAATATAATTGGCCTAGGTGGAATATTCTAGGGAATATTCCTTGGAATAATTTTTTTTTTTTTTAATTTTCAAAATTTTGGAAGTCAAACCTGGTCAAACTGGTCTTTTTCCTGAAATTGTGAATTTTCAAACTCGAATAACTTTCACATACAGTGTCGGATTTGTGTGCCGTTAGTGGCATCAGGATCGTATTGTTGAGGCCTATTTGGTCGTTCAGGTTGCAAGTGATTTTGAACACTTTAAATTTTGAGTTTTTTCCATAGCTTGGACTTGAGCTCCTAATCACACCTCCCAAATGAGAAGATTTTGGATCCCAAAAGCTCACTGAAATTTTGAAACTGAACTGTAGTACAAAAAATGAGAGAATAACAACATCCTCTTCTCTTCAGCCTCTAAAAATTTTCCTGAATTGTCAACTGATCACATGGCGAATTTTGTTAAATGAGCCATGTACTTGTGCCGAATCCTGACCAAGTTTTCTCGCCATACCAATCTACCATACTAAAACCAACAATGATCCTTGCTGAACTTTGTGCCCATTTTGCTTGCATGCCTTTCCAACTCATGGAATCTTTCACTGCTTTGCATTGACACTTCGTTCTCTGCACCAATTGACACCAAAGGCATCTTGTGAAAAATATAACATCAACAACAAGTTGACAATGAAATGTGCTATACAATTGACACAACCATTAATGTAAAAAGTGTGCCCACAATCGACACAAGTCGACAATCATGTGTAACATGATCGACACAAGTCGATGTGTAACATAATTGACACAAGTTGATAAACAACAAGATACATCTTGACAAAACACATACGTATGTATCATGTACAATGAACTATATACAGTTTGCTAATTACACATACAACCTCTATGTACATGTGCAACTTCAACTCTTCTTTTCAAATACCAACAAGTACATCATCCCAAAAAACATGTAGGTGACTAAGAGCTGAAACTAAAAGACATTGCTGCAACATAAATGAGTATCATACTCCTCTTTTACACCTCCATGGCGAAACTTTGCAATAACAAAGAAATTCCTTCAACTGAAACTTCTTTTACATGCAATCTTGCATCATCTTTTCAACTGAAATACATGCATACAAGTCTAAAATTTGCATGTACAAAATGAGTAATGACTTACTGCATCAAGAAGTTAATCCACTTCCTACCAAGCCAACTCCATGGCATCTTTTGCAGTTTCAATGCACCTTCATTTGAATCTTCCATTTCCACATCGATAATGGACTCCATAGATCCACTTACGCCAATATTTTTGTCCTCTACCTGCATGTGCTTTGAACGATTTGTTGGATGCAAGGTCCAACAATGAGAGACATCATGTCCCTTCCTTTGACAAAATGTGCAACTCTTAAGCACTTTCAGAGAAAGTTCTCTTTTCCTCTTCTGCTTCCTGTGTGCTTTCTTTTTCAACCAACATCTTGAAGCAACATGGTTAAATCCACCACAAAATGTGCAACAAAACTTTCTTGCATTTGAACAAGAAAAATTATCATTCTTTGCTGAAACATAATCAAATTGATCATGTGAATAATTATACCTCTTTTGTTGCATGGAATGTCCATCATTGTTGTCTTCTAAAGATGATGAACTAATAGAGAAGACAACTTTCATTTTCATACTTTCATCACAATTCTTGTCTTGAAAACTGTTTGAATTTGAAGGCTCGCCATAATCGGCATGTTTACCCTCTACTTGCTGCAATGATGGCTTAAAACAATGGCAATCATCCTTAAAACAATTTTGACATATATGCATAGAAGAACTTGGAATAAAGGTTCTCTTTAAATTTGCATCACATGCATTCAAGGGTTTGGAGTCTTTGCCATTGAACTGCACATAACCAAGACCAACATTCTTGGGTTGCTCCACAACTGAAATAGGGTCAACCATGCCTTGTGCATGCTTGCCCAAAACTTTTCCTTCATGATAGCCCATCTTAAACATTATTTTGGATCCGATTCCCCTTGTATGTTTTTCAAAAGAACCAACACACTTTTCAATTGAGGAAATTGAAGACAAGTTGGAATGATTTACCTCTTCCTCAGGCTTGTTCTTGGAAAAAGCTTCTTGAGCTTGAAGGAGTTGTTTCTCCATGTCATGCAACCTTTGGAGAATTTCTTCCTTCTCATCCTTCATAGCCAACAATTTTGCATGAAGCTTAACACTTTCTCTTTGATCCTCAATCAAAATCTGCACCATGTCCTTCACCTTAATGAACTCATTCTTCATGTCATCATTGAAGAATCTCGTGAAGGAGGAAACTTCACTTGTAGAAGAAGTTGACATTATGTAAATGGTCAAATTAACAAAAGGAACTTCCAAAAAAAGTTCTTAAAGCTTTCAAACAACTGACAAGATTTTTAAGCAAATGTCGTTAAAGACCCGTTCTTATTCAAGCAGCCATAAAACACAAACTCCAATAGCTTGATGCAAACACTAATCAAGTGAGTTTGTTTTCCAAAGATAATCTTGAGGTACTTTGGGATAAGGAAATAGCCTACAACTCTTTTTTCCTTTCCAAGACTTAGCTAACATCAGCTATGTTTTCAACTCATACAATCAACCATTTTGCAACCAATAAAACAGTCAATATTTTACATTGTTTTAACACCTTTTGCACAAAAACAAATGCTCAACATAAGCACAACCAAGCTTAACCAAAGCTCTGATACCATCTGATATGAAAACGGAAGTACTTGAAATTGTGTTCAAGGTATCCATTTCCATTAATTAAATGTGTGCAAAATTCTCCATGTCTTGTTGTATAAAACAAAGTGTTTTTGGTAACTATATAAGAGTTAATGCAACTTATTAGATCTGTTCCAGAGATTGAATGTAGGGGCATTTACAGGATATGTCACCTTTGATAAAAGGATGAGATCCAGAGGCTACCTGGCCCTTTACAGAATCTGTCTTTAGACTTGTAGAAGTTAACACTCAACTGTTTATGAGTTTATGTGTGAAGGGAAGTTAATTTAATTTTTTGTTTAACATATTAAATCATAAATTTTCAGCAAGATAACTTCAGCATAACATTACACAAATGTTTGATGAGCAGTTCACCCCTCCTGGGCTACGTCTGCTGGATCAAGCCTCCCAAAATGAGCTTGTCCTCTTGTATTAAAATGCTTTCAAATGCTAATACAAGTTTAAAAGTGTCTCAATAGACAAATATGAATGCAAATACTAATTCAGAAGACATGAAAAAGTTAAGAATTCCTTTCCAAATTCACTAAACAGTGAAGAATTACCATAAACAATGATTTCTTCAATAAGGCCCTAACGTCTCTTTGAACTCCTCTATAGATTTTTCGGGCTGTAGAAGTCCTCAAACAGGTCTGAAACCTCTTCCAATAGGTTCATAAGGTCAAAATTAGCTGAAAATTATCTTTGGTTCACCTCAAACAGAGAGGTACAACTTTAAACAGCTCCAACCCCAAAATGGCCCTAGTGGCCCTGAAAACTCTCCTGAAGGTTTTTGGCCTTTGAAAGTCTTCAAATAGTTTTGAAACCTCTTCCAATGGTTTTAGAAGGTGAAAATTAGCTGATAATGGTCTTTGGTTCACCTTAAACAGAAAGGTACAACCCAATATAGCTCTATTACCAAAATGGCCCCGATGGCTCAAAAAACTTCCCTAAAGCTAAAATGGCTGTAGAACACCTCTACTACCTCTGGAACCTATCCCAATGGCTTTGGAATGCTGCAAATAGTCGAAAATGACTTTTGGTTAACCTCAAATGGTTAACCATAGCTCAACACAACTCTAACTCCCTCTTGGCCCTAATGGCTCTCATTGCTTCCCTGAAGCAAAAGGGACTGAAGATCAACTCAAATGGCTCTAAAACCTGTTCCAATGGATTCAGAATGGTTTGAATACCTGGAAAAAAAAAAAAAAAAAAAAGAAGAAGAAGAAGAAGAAGAAAGAAAGAAGAAGAAGAAGAAGAAAGAAAGTCAAAATCCTACTAAATGTGGGCTAACTGTAGTTAAGCTCACTAAAAATGGCCAAAGGCCGAAATTGGAGGAACCGACGCTAAAATTGGCAGAAAAACTGGCAGTTAAATTAAATGTTGGTTTAATGGCATGTGAACGCTCCGTCTAATTCGCCGTCATAACCATGTAGTTAACGGTTTATAAACCATAACATATAATGGGTTGTTGGAGACGTGGCCACATGTAACATATTTCTTCTAACCGCCGCTTCTTATCCGTTGGAGTTAAATCCTTAAGGCCCTTGGTATATGTGGTATGGTCACATTGAATGGGGGGCTTGCCCCTTTAAACCTCCGCCCAAAACATTAACAAAGGTCAAATAGAACTCGCCAGCATAGTTGGTTAAGAAACAAACTGTGGCTCGATTGGTTGGGCACCTTTGCACACGGAGGGAGGTCCGGGGTTTGAAACCCGTGGACTCCATTTAATTTTACCACTGCACTTTGACTCTGTCTTGGGGCCATGTGGCGGCCTGCGGGCCTGCCATGTGGTAGCCTCTGATAGGCCAAAATCAAACAAGTCAACCAATTAACCAATCGAAGATTTCCAAGTGTCAAAATATAATTGGCCCAGGTGGAATATTCCTGGGAATATATTTTTTTTTAATTTTCAAAATTTTGGAAGTCAAACCTGGTCAAATTGATCTTTTGCCTGAAATTGTGAATTTTCAAACTTGAATAACTTTCACATACAGTGTCAGAGTTGAGTGCCGTTTGCGGTGTCAGGATCGTATCACCGAGGCCTATCTGTTCGTTCAGGTTGAAAGTGATTTTGAACACTTTCAATTTTGAACTTTTTTCCATAGCTTGGACTTGAGCTCTTGATCACTAGGGATTGTATAAAATATATATGACATATATTGAAGACCTTAAAATTCAGAGTTTTTCAACTAACCTTATTGTGTGTGGTTGTAGAAATTTACAATTTGTAAGTGGTAGGTATGGGAATCTAGGGTTTGTAAACCCTATTAAAGTATAGAATAAAAGGAGAAACCCTAGAGACAAAAACCCTAATTGACTATTTTTTCTATGAAAGGAAGAGAGACATCATTCTTAAGCATGACATGTACTACATCATGCTGATGTTAAGACCAGGTTTGATGAAAATGGTTCAGGTATTTAGTTGAATGCGAATATTAGATCCTAGATGTATTAATGAAACACATTAAGGTTTTTTAGTATACTTATAGAATTTTTGTAAGATAAACTTTAATGACTAAAAGGAATCTAGGGTTTGTAATATATTTAAAGCTTTTGATATCTAGGGCTTGTAAAACCTAGATGAGACTTGGACACGAAAAGATAGAAAAAGGAAACCTTATATAATTCCTAGCTCTTGGGAAATATAATCTAGGGTTGGGAGGCTGAATGTTATTTGATATCTCGAAACCCTAGTATAAAATAATTTTGAGAGATAAACTCTAGGGTATGTACTAAACCCTATAAATAGTTGGATTAAGATAAATCCTAGGGCTTAAAGACAAAACACTAGGACTGGATGTCTCCACTAAAGTAAAATCACTAATAAGGGATGCATCAAGAAATGTCTACGGATCATAAATAAAACCATAGAATCCATATAAAACCTATATGGACTAGAATTACATCATGCTCTTGTATGTTTTTTTTTTGTACTTGCTAATTAGAATTGCATGCACATAACGAAGACTGTCAAAATTATGAAAGCATGGTGTAAAGATGGAACCATAACAATCCTGACGATACTGAAGCTTCCAACTGATGAGTTCATTCCATGAACACAATGAAATAAACTTTTTGCAATATGAATATAGAACGTGAAAAATAATGTTGACTTCAGAGGGAGAAAGTATCAAAATTTAGCACGACACTCTAACTAGAGGATATAATTTGATAAATATGATATTGATGATCTGCTTGAGATTTTACTTGGCTCCCTGAAAGGACATGTGGAAAGGCTAGAATAAAATAATGCTTGATGATACTAATCGACATCATATGTGATATCTTGATGGAAGTAAGCAATGAAAACTTCGAGTAAGAAGCTTGGTAATGACAACAAGAATTTGATAGACATCATATTGAACATGGTTGATTGAATCATTCTATAAACGTGTTGATTGATGATCCATTCCCTGATAAAAATGGAATGAGGATCTCCTCCCCGGTTGAGAGGGAGTGACGATGGAAATTATATTCTCTTCTTTATGAGTATTGCATTAGGTCAGGGATAATAGTCGTACGTATAGTGAAGGCCATGGAGGGAGAATGGGGTATGGAGGATTGGATAAACATCTGAGACTGGTACTCCTTGAGTATTAAGAATCCAATATAGGAAGTAGTCCCTTGGACTGAAACTATTTGAGGATTAGATAGGATATCCAAGATAAGAGTAGTCTAAGATGAGCAATATTATTTGAGGATTGAAAATCCAAGATAAGAATCGTCCTAGAAGGACATACCCAGTGAACATATGGATGGGGTATGTGCCTTGAGAGGTAGTGTGCTGTCTAATGTAAATCCTCCCAACATTGTGCTCTGATCTAGCGGAGTGATAAATCTTGTTAGTGAAGGCCTTTCTATGTTGAAAATGCTAGTTATGCTTTTGATGCTTACAGATGGCATATCAATCCAAATTCTCTTATGAGAATAATTCAATTTGATAATATTTGTACCTCATGATGGGATTATGAATACCTCCCTAGTTAAGAGGGAGTGTTGGATAATGTATCTATATTTGGTCTTCATAATGACTTCTATAATCATGAAAATGTACATTTTATGTAAAAAGAAAAATAATTTTATTTGTTAAAGCATGGATTTCATGCTGAAGTATAGGTCAAAGCATGTTCGACATGTTTCTAGGGATTTTTGATTCAAAGAAGAACATTTATAATGTATTCTAGTCCCATTTGGACTCTTTGTAGAAAAATAAATTTATTATTTTTGAGTCAAGAAGAGTCATTTTGTCCCCCAAGACCATGTCTACCCTTCCATAGGAAGTCGGTCGTATTGAGGCACCTCTTTGCTCTTCTAGATGAATATAAAAGGAGGAAAATTAGTCCTCATTTAATCACTCACTCAAGAAGTTCGATATTTATATATGAAAAGAAGGGAAGAAGAGTGAAGGCCAGGGAAAGAAGAGAAACCCAAGGAAGAAAAAGAAGGCATGGATTTCTTGGCTGTTTTTTTCACGCATGCGAGTATGCTAGGTTTTTCGTGAGCTACAGGGCCAAGCACTGCAAGTCCGAATTGCATACCTATGATAGAAGGTCAAGATTCTGGTTTGGAGCAGGATTGGTGGAGTTTTATCATCCTTGAATTTGTAAAATTTGAATTGATTAAGAAAGGATTTTGGAGGTTTGAGTTGGTGCTTGGATGAGCTTTTGTATTTGGGTCTTGGAGTTCTAACTTTGATTTGTTTCTATAAGAAGAGAAGAATTCTTTCTGGGTTTTCCCTTAAAGGGGATTTTCCCTAGTTTGGAGCCTGTATTTTGTGTTCTTACGATATTCATGTTTGGTAATTGATTTATGAAGAAGAAATAATAAAAAATAATAAAGGCCAACTAATATCACAAGTAATTATCTAGAAAGGAGAATAAAATCTATTTTATAAATACACTGATTCTCCAACACTTGTATCATATCACCAAAAACTTATGAAAACAATAAAGGAAAAAGGAATCATAAGTCATAAAATTGATTATAGTGGGAATGAATCATCATGTTAGGTCCTTATAATACTAGTGTAGACCCTTATTGTTATTAGTTTAGCCCCATTATTATTATTGTTGTGACCATGTAGTCCCCATATTGTTATTATTGTGCTCCATAGGTGTAGCCCCATTATTGTTATTATTGTGCCATGTGGGCCCCATATTGTTATATTGTGACCCCTTAGACTCCTATATATAGAAGGTAGGTTTTTTCATTTGTATCATCCAAGAATTGTTCATTTATGTAATGTAAAGGAGGTTTCCTCCTGGAAAAGGCTGATTTATAAGTCATTGATATATATTTTCTTCTATTTTGTGAGCTGGTTGCATAATATTTGGTATCAGAGCTTGGGATTCTAGGGTTCGCTTCTTCAGACATGACATCTTGGAATTTTCGCTATAAAGTTTTTTATACGAGGCTTCAAAAGCTGAAATTTTTACCACATCGAGCCAAAATATTGATGAACTTCGTGTAAAAATTCCAGACCTTGAATCGCAATATTTTTGGAGATATGATCTGTGAAAGTTAGATTTTTTGAAGGCTCCACAATTTCATCTCAAACAGGTGACCAAGGGAAAATCATCATAACTTTCGTTTCCGACATCAGATTGGAATTCTGTAAAAATTTGTTGAAATTGCACGGTCTGTAGTTCCATTTGTATTGAATTTAGGGTTGAAGGTTTGAGTTAATTCCAAAGGGAATATTAAAGCATTGATATCAGTATTGGGTTCTATAATGCCTCCCAAAAATAATTCTACACCCATTAAGCCCTCAGAAAAATATACCATGACACATGAAGAGGAATTGAATTGCTTCTTATATCCAGCACCAGAGTGTCGAGTGATGGTTGCAAATGGAGGAATTATAAATTTCTCTGGAAAGTGTCATAATATCAAGCTAACCATGGGGGAATATGTATTGAATAGTCCAATGCTTTATATTCCAATGGGTGGTGTTGATGTTGTACTAGGAGTCCAATGGTTACAATCCTTGGGGACTATAGATTTTAATTTTCAAGAATTTTTCTTGAATTTTTTTTGGGAAGGAAAGGAAGTTGAATTACGGGGTATTGCAGGGAAACCAGGAAATATAATCAGTTATAATTTTATGACAAATCTTCTGAAGAAATAACAAGAAGATGTAATTGCACAATTATGCTCACTACATGCTTAAGCCTTGGAATATCACATTGAGCACCAACATCAAGTTCTCCAACTCTTAAAGGATAACCTCACTTTGGCGCATAATAGAATGAAAGAACATGCAAATCAACATTGCAACGAAAGAAGTTTTGATGTAAGAGATTGGATATTTTTACGACTACAACCATTAAAATAAATGTTCCTCAAGAAAGCTATTGGTGTCCAAATGTGAATGAATATTCAAACCCTTTCCCACATTAATTATCAATTCGGGTGTGTACATTATTTCAAGGTAACGCACAAGGTATATGCAGGAGCAATGGCACAATCCAATATTGATCACAGATTCAACAATTAAAACAACCAAAACTATTGTAATAGTAATTAAAGATAAATTGCAGAATTATAAAAGCATTCACAACAATTAAAGAACATACCATAACAACAGTTAAAATATTCAAACATAAATGCAAAAGAAACAAAATGAAATAACGCAGTACCTAATCAGAAGAGTGGGCCCAACTCTCTGACTAGGGCTGCGATAGACTCACAACTTACAGATAGAACGGAAAAATGACTTGCATTCAATTAATTAAAAGTCTTATGTTACAAAACTTGATCTCTTGCACGCTAAACCTCTATGCGTTATCTCCCTCCCCTATGATTTGTGTCCTTTTAAATATACAAAAAACAAAGGAAAATAGACTGATTAAAAAATCTAAATAAGAAACATAAGATCTGAAATATCTTTCCATCATGATTCAGCTGGCACAAGTCAAATCTGGCAATTACAATTGGGGCAATTTGGAAAATGGCCACAACAGAAAATCCACAAATCTGTCTTTCGAAGAACCTTGCGTTTCTCTCAATCAAGACCGAATTTTGGAAAACGGCTCATGGTAAAACTAATTTGGTCCGTTCTGCACAGAACCCATGTCTCATATTTTCAGGATTCTTTTTCATTTTCCCAAAATGTTCAACACAAACTGTCTCTTGTTATCCCAGCGAATTTTTGAGTTGGAATATTTAATTATCAGCTGAAGATCAAATCTGCAATCTGGAAGAGATCTTGGAGGCTAAAATAATGAGTGATGCTATAAAGAATTCATTAATAAACCATCATTGGCAAAATCATGCATAATACCCATTAATTTATTCAAATAAAGGAGAACAAGTATTATTTATCCAAAAGAGCATAAATAATTATGAAATGGAATTATATAATAAATTATGATAAATAATGTGATAAAAGAACATTAGAAATGGATGAAATGGATGTTAATAAGTGATAATAATAATACAAATTAGTGGCCCAACATCTCCCCCAAACTGAACATGTTGCATGTCCTCATGCAACCCAATGCCTATGTATTAACTAAGTTGTAATACAATAATCAAAATGCTCACCCCAGCACATGATATTGATGGAACAGAAGGCTTCTTCCCCAAATGCTTCCTTAAAATAATTTTCATATATATTTTCAACCATATGTATATGAATTTGCAACAAAGTATGATACAAGTAAAAAAAACAAACTTCATTACAATCAGATTTTGCTGAAATTTTGTAAGCAAATTTATACTATATCACTGTTTCTCCAATTCGAAAATCAAATCAATGCAATGAACATATTTCAATATGTTAGCAAAATGGTTATAGCTAACAATGCATAATTTTTTGGAATTTAAAAATTGGCTTAGCTTGAAAATTTATGGGTTTAATGATACCTCTTTGTTATCCAAAAATCACAAGAATCCAGTTGATAGTTTTAAGGATATACAAAAATGAGGAAGAAATGAGAAATCATTCATCATGCATAACAAACCTTTCTCCCCCAAACTAGAGAATTAGCATGCCCTCATACTACACTAGAAGACAAATTGAGGTGGTTTCTATAATCATAGCTGAAATCTTTGCTTGGTGTATAACAACATGGAATAAAGGAGATTTTGAGAATAAATAATGAGATCGATGGATAATAAAGAATATGAATGGCATATTCATGATAATGAAAGTAACACTCCCCCAAACTGAAATATTTTGTCTCTGAAAAATGGGAAGTGGTAAAGAAGGGGAAATAATGGTTGAAAAATATGAGTGAATAATGCTCAATGGTTTTTCATGACATTCTCCTAAACTTTTAATAAATCAAAACCTTATGCTATTTTACCTCAAGTTTTACCTCCATAAAAATGTGGAATGGCATGTATGGATTGAATTTTCTTGAAGTTGATGTAGACTGAGCTGATGCTGAAAGTGATGTGGAATGTGGAAGCCATGCAAGCTGAAAAAAGTAATCAAAAAGTGTAGCACGGTTTCCTTCCACCAAACTGATTAGTTTCCTTGTCATCTTTAAAACATCTCATGAGTATCCTTAATCAGTAATTCATCACCTAAATTACCTCATTACATATAAAAGTGACATAATCATATTGTGAATGGCATGGGATAATAATGGATAAGAAGGGAAAAGATGCATTCCCTATGCCCATAAGCTTTGGTTGTTATGAGCACAGAAATTATGAGAATTAGTTATCTCAGTCTTTGCTTCTCAAGGTCTGTCCAATTACCTAGGATTCAAAATCAGAATTAGGCCTCTTTATTCCACCTCAAAACAACAGTGGTGTTGTTAAGCTATGAATAAATGGTGACTAATTAGGCAAAGCAACTATCTTTGGTTAAAGATATGATACTTGTAGAATAAAGGAATGATGGATTAGATGATACAAAATGTCAAATATCAAATATCCTAAAATTTTCATCCCTGACATGTAAAGTAAATATTTATAACTCAATAATATGTATAAACCATAACTACCATCATCTAAGAACTCATTAAATATTACCCCATGAACCATGAGTTTTGGAAAACCTTGTATATGCAACAGTCAGCTTTATCGGAAATTAGTTTTGAGAAAACAAGGTAACCAAGTAGATTATAGTATTAAATTAACTTCTATACAATAGACATAGCCATTACTGCTAGAAAACATCCATAGCCTCGACATGGATGCCTTTTTAACCCATTGAGATGCCAGTATCCCATCTACTAGAAATAAGTACATAGTTGCAAAAATTCTTTCAATTTACTTAGATGTCAATTGAAGATCATTGTTCTGGCGTGGTAACCAGTTAATAACAATGTCATTCATGAGAGCTAACAAAAGTGAAAAAGTCGGCTCGTGATGAGACCTCTTTTCCTTCAGTTTTATGACCGAAGGCCATTACCGTGGTTTGGTGACCAGCAGTGGTAATGTCACTTTATTTGGACCTATGATCATGGTAGGTCAACTCGTGATGAGACCTCCTATCCTCTAGTTGACCATTTATGTTTAAAATTCAACTATGGTTTTTGCTAATCAATAACAGATTACTTAATATATGGGGTGGCAGGTCAGCTCCTTAAGAGCTAGGGATGGCGTAAGAAGTTGTGTACTAATGTTTTTCAACTTTGATAGTTTTTCTTCTAAAAAACTAATAAACTTAAAATGACTACTAATAAATATCTTTTTCATTGTTGAGATTAGGGTTGAGGAACAATTCATTAGATAATGGCGGAAAGATTTAAATACAATTATGTGGTCATCATCATAAATTTTACAAGATCAGGGACTTGACCAATTAGGAAAGTTGAAATTTGGCATGATGAAATCAGCTTTGCATAATTATTCCTTAAAAATAAGATTTTGTTTATAGATAAACAAAGATAAATTGACTACTTAATCATTATGTCAAAGAGGGCCTAGACCATTAAAAGTATTTCTTGTTCACCAAAGAGAAAAACAAATAAGAAATAACTACACATGTTGAATCCAACGTGAAAGTTGGCCAACAACAATAGTTGTGATTGAGGTAAAAACAATCGACTCAGGTAATAATAGGGAAAGGGGAAAAAGAACGATGTTAGGAAGGTGACATGAAGGAGGATTAGTCACTTTACAAAATAATGAGGAATTAAGAGTGAATCATTCCTGACAAGACTTACCATAATAATCATCCTTATTACTAAATAGGAGACTTCCCCCTAAGTAAAGAATGTCTGTCATTAGTCATAGTTGGTCATATTGTAAGTAAAATACCAATTAAATCTACGGAGTCCGTCAAGGACGTACCTGGCGACTTACCTTGGCAGAGTAACAACACTGGAGGAGTAACAACACCAAGTAATTAGAAAAATATCACCATGGAGTAACATCACCGGAGGAGTAACAGCATCAGAGGAGTAACAACACCGGACACTTAAAAAATTTTCCTAGAGTAACAACATCGAAGGAGTAACAACACTAAAGGAATAACATCATTGGATACTTAGAAATTTTTTCGGAGTAACAACACCAGAGGAGTAACAATAGTGATGGAGTCACAGCAGTGGCGGAGCCACAACATTGACGGAGTAACAACAGTGACAGAGTCACAACATCGACGGAGTAACAACATCCAACACTTAGAAAAATTTTCCAGAGTAACAGCGGTGACAGATTCACAGCACCGACGGAGTAACAACATCCAACACTTAGAAAATTTTTCTGGAGTAACAACAGTGATGGGTTCACAACACCGACGGAGTAAAAACATCCAACACTTAGAAAAAAAATTCGGAGTAATAGCAGTGATGGATTCACATCACCAATGAAGTAACAACATCTAACACTTAGAAAAAATTTCCAAAGTAACATCAGTGACGGATTCACAGCACCGACGGAGTAACAACATCCAACACTTAGAAAAAATTTCAGAGTAACAAAAGTGACAGATTCACATCACCGATGGAGTAACAACATCCAACACGTAGAAAAAAAAATCGGAGTAACATCAATGACGGATTCACAACATCGATGGAGTAACAAAATCCAACACTTAGAAAAATTTTCCGAAGTAACAACAGTGATGGATTCACAGCACTGACGGAGTAACAACATCCAACACTCAGAAAAATTTTCGGAGTAACAGCAATGATGGATTCACAACACCGATGTACCGATGGTGTAACAATATCCAATACTTAGAAAAAATTTCTGGAGTAACAACAGTGACGGATTCACAACACCGACGGAGTAACAACATCCAACACTTAGAAAAAACATTTCGGAGTAACAACAGTGACGGATTCACAGCGCCAACGGAGTAACAACATCCAACACTTAGAAATTTTTTCCAAAGTAACAACAATGACGGATTCAAAGCACTGACAGAGTAACAACATCCAACACTTAGGAAAAATTTCTGGAGTAACATCATCGTGAAAGTTAAGAACTCGCTCATTTTATTTTGAGAACAAAACAAATAAAATGTGATTTTGAAGTAAACAATACCTGAAGCATAAAAACATAAGATAAATAAAAAAATAAATGACTCTTTATTGAAAACCAATAAATAAATAAATAACTTAAGTTACAATGGTTATAATTTTTGTTGCAGCGATGTTGTTTGTGAATGGTGAATGAATGGAAAAATGTTTTTTCAGAAATGACTTTGATCTTCAAATGGAAATCAATTCCCCATTTCTCATGTTATAAATCCATTAAGTGATGAAAAGTATTCATGTTTTTTTCTCCGTGCGAGGAAATATTTGAAAATATTCCATTATCATTATCTTCAAGAATCACTTTTTCATAAATTGACCTCATTTATTCTCCTGGGACCTGCAAAAAATGAGTGTTTACCTGCAATAAAATATGAAATCATGGAAGAAAATAGGTGATCTGGCTCTCATAATCCAAGACATATGAAAAAAAAAAAAAAACAATTAGCTACTCTGCAAAACAAATCCATAGAAGGATAAATAAAACAAAATTTATTTGTCTAGTGGTCGACCATACTAACCAGCAGTGTTTCAATCATTACTTCTTTGTTTTTTGTTCGATTTGAGTGATTACAAAACCAAATGAAAGCTAATTCAAAGATATATAACCAATATAAATAGGTTTTAAAAATTCCATGATATGATATGTCAAATTTACTTAGAACAACCTGCATAACAAGGCCATTTTCAATTTCCCAACTCCGACCAACAGTTGATATTTTAAGCATAACTTTTTCGTTTGATGACGGATTGAAATGCTTCAAATTGAAAATTAAAGTATATTTATTTATATATCTCCAATAGAAACAATTTTTTAAGGCATGAATAATCGATAGGTCAAATACACTAATGAACAGCCGGAAAAACATAATTTCAAGAGTGCTGATTTACGATAAACAATCAGTATTTTGGTCATAAATTCCTCATACAAGATTGAAATAAAGTGATTCAAATTGCATTGTAAACTAGATTCATAGGGGAATATACCATAGAAACAAGTTTCCAAAATCTATTCATTTAAGCCTCCAAAAAAGGACTGTCCCAACTCTGTTCCTGAGCTGCCTACTAGACATCCTGTCATTGTTTTTGTCATAATTTTTTCATTTCAAATTCAAATCAAGTGATTCAAATTGGGTTAGAAAGTAGACATAAAATGATACGTAGGATATAAATAGGTCTTGAAAATATGTCCATTTGGTCCCTCAAAACATGACTGTCCTAACTATGTTTTCATTTATTTTCATCAAGCCCGCAAGCCATAAGATATGATTATCAACAATTTTTTCCAAGAAGGTGATCAAAATGAATATGAGTGTTTGTAGAAATTTTATTTTCAATATAATGCATCTATATACATAAATAAATTTGAATATTGATCATCGATGCTAATTTTCACAACATGTTCTAACAAAAACAACTTTTTTTCCATATAAA
Source organism: Pinus albicaulis (assembly GCA_034641835.2). NCBI lineage: Eukaryota > Viridiplantae > Streptophyta > Pinopsida > Pinales > Pinaceae > Pinus > Pinus albicaulis. The sequence continues at coordinate 441,415,117 of CM076573.1, forward strand.
TAAATTTATTTATTTATCTCTTTATTCATTTTATATTCTACACTACATTACTCTACTTTGAAAAATAAAATATAATTACATATAAGAGTACTTCCAATGAAGCCATTTTCGAAATAAGGCTTCAAGTATGCACATACCCGTATTTGAAAAATGTATGTTAATAAATACACATGTATGGGAGACCAACTTCCCTATTAAGGATGGTGCCAAGAGTTGCTGAAGTGTGGAGTGATGTTGCAAGCAAACAACATAGTGAAACCAGCCTTCAATATAGTCTTGATTTCTCATATTTGTCACATCCTGAAGTTCCTTGACTGGGTTCTATATTGTGTTGATGCTTTCTTCCTTGACCTCATCCTGTGAGTTTTGGGGGTCTTCCTCTGCCTTTTTGTTTAGATCGTTGTTCATAGAACTGGAGGAAGGAAAAAAATTCAAACAATTCTTAAAGCTCAAGACTTGGAGCAGGGTGAAACTTCCCTCCCTAGGATGAGAAATTGGGCCCTAATAAATCAACAGAAAGAAAATCAAAGAAAAATAAAGAAACTAATGCTTAGGACCTGGAGCAAGGTAGCATTTCCCTCCCTAGGATGAGAGATCAGTTCCTAAGAAATCAATCAAAAAGAAAAACAGAACAACCATGCTCAGGACCTAAAGCAGGGTAGCATTTCCCTCCCTAGGACGAGAGGTTGGTTCCTAAGAAATCAATCAAAAAGAAAAACAGAACAACTATGCTCAGGACCTAGAGCAGGATAGCATTTCCCTCCCTAGGATGAGAGATTGATCATTAGATCAATATGAATCGCGTTCTTGCAACTTTGTTAGCCTCCCCAACAACGTTGCCAAAATGTTGGTGTCCAAGTGTGAATGAATATTCAAACCCTTTCCCACATTAATTATCAATTCGGGTGCACACATTATTTCAAGGTAATGCGCAAGGTATATGCAGGAGAAATGGCACTATCCAAAATTGATCACAGATTCAACATGTAAAACAACTAGAACTACTATAATAGTAATTAAAGATAAATTGCATAATTATAAAAGCATTCACAACAATTAAAGAACATACCATAACAACAGTTAAAATACTCAAACAAAAATGCGAAAACAACAAAAGGAAATAACGCAACACCTGATCAGAAGAGTGGGCCCAACTCTCCGACCAGGGCCACGGTAGACTCACAACTTACAGATAGAACGACAAAATGACTTGCATTCAATTAATTAAAATTCTTCTGTTACAAAACTTGATCTCTTGCATGCTAACCCTCTATGCGTTATCTCCCTCCCCTCTGATTTGTGTCCTTCTAAATCTAAAAAAAAAAGGGAAATAGACTGATCACAAAATCTCAATAAGCAATATGAGATCTGAAAGATCTTTCCATCATGATTCAGATGGCACAAGTCGAATCTGGCAATTACAATTGGGGCAATTTGGAAAATAGCCACAACAAAAAATCTGCAAATCTGTCCTTTGAATAACCTTGCGTTTATCTCAATCAAGACTGAATTTCGGAAAAAAACTTGTAGGAAAACTAATTTGGTCCATTCTGCACAAAACCCATGTCTCGGATTTTCAGGATTCTTCTCTGTTTTCCTAAAACATTCAATGCAAAACTATCTCTTTTTATCCCAACGAATTTCTGAGTTGGAATATTTAATTATCAGTTGAAGATCAAATCTGAAAACTGGAAGAGATCTTGGAGGCTAAAATAGTGAGTGATGTTACAATGAATTCATTAATAAACCATCATTGGAAAAATCATGCGTAATAATCATTAATTTATTAAAATAAAGGAGAACAAGTATTGTTTATCGAAAAGAGCATAAATAATTATGAAATGGAATTATATAATAAATTATGATAAATAATGTGATAAAAGAAAATTAGAAATGGATGAAATGGAGTTAAGAAGTGATAATAATAATACAAATTAGTGGCCCAACAAAAGCTAAGAAGGATAATAAATTATCACCAAAGTATATGGTCCTTACAAGGTGTTGCAAAAGATTGATACTATGGCATACAAATTGGAGCTTATGGAATCTTCTCGAGTGCACCCAGTTTTCCATGTTTCATGCTTCAATAAGGTAATAGGTGACAAGCTCCTAGCTCAAACAATATTTCCAAAACTTGATGAAGAAGGAAAAATCATATTGGAACCTGAAGCAGTCACGGAAACAAGAACTCGACAACTACGAAATCGATTAATTTCAAAGTATCTCATTAAGTGAAAGAACTTACTAGTTGAAGATTCCTCATAGGAGGATGAGAATTTTTATACACAAGCATCCAGAACTACTCAAGTGTCGAGGACAACACTTGTTTGAAGGAGACGGGCATGTTAGGTCCTTATAATACTAGTGTAGCCCCTTATTCTTATTATTGTAGCCCCATTATTATTATTATCGTTGTGACCATGTAGTCCCCATATTGTTATTATTGTGCCCCATAGGTGTAGTCCCATTATTGTTATTATTGTGCCCATGTGGTCCCCATATTGTTATATTGTGGCCCCTTAGACTCCTATATATGGAAGCTAAGTTTTTTCAATTGTATCATCCAAGAATTTTTCATTTATGTAATGTAAAGGAGGTTTCCCCCTTGAAGAGGCTGATTTCTAAGTCGTTAATCTATCTTTTCTTCTATTTTGTGAGCTGGTTGCATAACATATCAATGCCACATCAGTAAGGGTAAATAAAATTACACCATGATATTAAAAAAATAGAAATGAACTCATTCAAGAAAGGTCCTATCATTAATAGAGCTTAAGTTTAGGTTATGATCATTATTGTATAAAAGAGTAGATGTCGGATACCATAATTACTTCTCAACTAACTCGAGAGTATATAGATCACTTGAAAGAATAATGAGTCCCACTTTGACATCACCCACGTACAAAAGCATGAATTGAACACACACTTCATTTGAAAACATTCTCATTCACAGCACTTGTCTTCTTGGAATTAAACAAACACACACACACACACACACCTTATATTAATCAATGCACAATTCTAGTCAAGAACAATCATATTTAACTAATACAAGAAAGTGTGTAATTTAAATTGACTCATATTTTTCCTCATAATCCCAAGAAAACGATCCATTACCCCCATATTTCCTCATGCTCTCAAATGATTGTATCACATACCCGAGGAGATCCTAAGAAAAAAAAAATCTTATTTATCATCAAAATATTAGATACTTTCTATTCATTATAAATAAAAGGCCCTTGAAAAGCACAATAACCTTTTCACAACCTTTGAGAACTCTTAACTTTCATACATTTTAAGCTTCCATATTATTACCTTTAGAATAGGAAGCTTTTATTATTGGTCGAGAATGACTTATTTTAGGAAGAAGCCATTTTCAATACAATATAATTTGTTTAGAAAGTTAAAGAATTTTAAATTTCAATGTACCAACTTTCAGTTTTTAGTGAGTAAATTGATTTCTTTCTTACCATGTTTTAGCTTGTTTTAGTTCCAACATTCATGTTATTTGTTCAATTTTATTTTCTTTCAGTTATGTGACTTCATCATGCTTAAGTTATTTTTTGATTTTAGAATTGAATTAACACAATATATTATACTTACTAGTTATTAGTAACTTTTTTACCTTTCCACACTCAAAATTTCACAATATTGTTAAAATACAATTTACTAGTTTTATTGTGAATAGTGAAGTAGAAATCAACTTAATGTTTATTTTCAAAGAGTTTTTTCAACATCGACAATAGAATTTTCATTGCAATCATGTCTAGACATAGTTTATTTGATTGAATTTGTTACTTCCCATTGAAATGAAGTGGCTTTCATTCCATGCTAGGGTTTTCTCATGTTTGGTACATGCCCTGTTGTATGGGCTACGGGTGTTCCATAATTTTCTCCTATTTTATAGCACCCATCCCTTCCTATGGCCTTGCCTCTCTAGTAAGCACTGCTAGTCCAAATGGGGAGATATAATTTAGGTCTTTCTTAGAAGTTAAAATCTCCTCAACAAATGTGAAATAATTCAAAGTTTGAAGCTACCAGAGTTAGGATTTGTTTTGAACAACATGGTCTTTCTAGGGTTAAAACATGCCCTATGGGTGTGAAATCCTTTAATGTTTTTCATCAACTTTGAGATTTGGTCTTCTTCCTCACCCCAATGATCACTTTATTCAAAAAGGTTGTTTCCCTCTAAAGGTATCCCTTAATCAAGAATCCCTATAATATTTTTCCTTTGTTAGGCTCATGGTTAAATTTTCCATTTTAATTGGTTTTGGTTGAGCTTTCTAGATCTCTTTATGTGGGTTTCTCAAGTTTGAAATCCCCTTCTTTGTAGGTAAGCATCCATATATGTGTGCACTAAAAACCCCCATAAAAAGGAAATGAACTGAAGAGAATCTTCACCTATTAGAAGTGGAAGTTGAAAATGAAAAATAATCTCCTCATACAACCTCCTTAAAGAAACCTTACCTTCTTGAGGATGTTTAGTAGGCATATGGATTTATTTGAAGGATCACCAAGAATAATAGGGCGTTTGTCTCATAGATACCCTTTGGAAAAGTGAACCATTTCCATTTTTGGACATTGGTCATGGTCTTATATAGAATATGATAAATAACACAATGTAGAATGCATATTTATTTGAAAGCATCTAATTGTGGGGTGGTCAAACAAAGAAAATAATTGAGATTGGGTAAAAAGTTCTCAAGTTTATTAGCATTCCTCTTCTTTGTTTTGATAAAAATTTTATGTACTCTACCTAATAGGTATAGTTGGAGAGTGAATCTTGTTTCAATTTATTATATTTAATAGAAAAGTGGGTTGTTATTGTTCTAAAAGAAAATTTTACTTTCCAACTCTTAATTTAGTTTACATTGCATTTACTCTTATCATCATGGTACCAATTATATCACCTTTTTATTGCACTATTAATCTCACATATTTCCCTTGATTTTGAGCTAATGTATGTGTGTACATAATACTATCAAAACCATATATCAACCTTAGTAAAATAGTGATCCCTCTTATGAGGTATTTATGGTGTATTTAGTGTACAAGTCTTTTGATTAGCTTAGTGTATAACTAGTTATATTCTATCGTGCTCAAGATTTCTAATTTTAGATTTCATTTTTAGTATATTTTATATTTTAATGCAAACACCACATGGATTTATATCACATGGAGTTCCATGAGAATTTTCAATTGCAGGACAACATCCTTTGCAATGAATAACTAGATATAACTTTTACATCATGTTATGATTGCATTTTCCACCATAAGCTACACAAACCTATTATGAGATGTAATGAAGTTGAAATGCACTTAAACCAAGAAAATGTTCTCATATAAAGCCTTAACCACTCTCCTTACTATAAAAAGAGTGATCAATAACACTTTTCCCATAGACAAAATGGATTCTGTCATGGGATTCCTATACACAACTCAAGATTTCTGCTTAGATATTTGAGAAATGGAAACTTATTAATGAGATCAATAAGTAATAGGTTGGCATAAGTTTATAATTGCGCATGAGTTGTATTTTCTAAAATCACATTCCATGAAGTATATTCTTAGCTATTAAAGAACTTATAATAAAGGAATCAATCTAAGGGAAGAGGTTGTCTTGGAGAGTCTATATTGAAGCAATCATATGTTATTGGAGGAAGAGTCCTTGGTCTATAGTTTCTTGCAATTGTTGAGTGTTGAGCATCACCACTAATGTGATTAGGGATTATATGACAATCATATTAGTTATCTTACCATGATATCGTTCCCTTATTATGCATGTTAAATAAATGTGAGCTTGTGGAAAAGAAGAAGGATTCTAGGTCTTGGAGGTAGAATTACAACATTAGATTTCAAGGTAAATCGTCTTTATTGTAATTATCATTTGAGTAAATATAGATATACATTATTTCCCCCTCCAAAATATATATGTTTATGGATCTTTCTTATATCTTCAATGATATTTTATTGATAAAGATAAGCTTGAATGACTAGATTAGGGTTTTATTCATGCTAGCTTTCATTTGTTGTTTGTTGAAAGAATGAGGAAATTTGTTTTTTTACTGATTGTGTAGGTAATCTAGTGAATCAACATCATTTGAGCTTGATATAGCAAGGTTCCATTGAATATGTTGGAACCATCAAGATTTATGTATGCCTATCCTTCACTCTTTAATTTACTTGTAAAATTACATGATTAGTCTTAGGAGAAAAAAATATGATGTCTATCCTTGATGTATATCATTGGATCACACCCATCTAGTGACAAGATTTTCTTATCCATAGGTGGATTTCGATGAAACAAAATAGGTGACTCCATTAGGAAATAAATTCATATCCATCTTATGGTTTTTGGGTTTTTTTCTTGCTCCTTTCCATCATAGGAAGATTTTGTATACTTTGTGGTGTGCATTTGTCATTACTAAGTACATGCAAGTATACTAAACTCATATCTAGGTAGTTATTTCCCTATTATTTCTCATTTCCCCTTATTCTCATGACTATTTCTAAAGAAATTCATGGTTAGCCACGAGTTATATTAATACTAGTCATAGTCAAGCTCTTCATTCACATGATACTATACAACAACCAACAACCAAGCTCATTTGGGTACTTGTCACTACATAGAAAGCCACGAATAAGTCTTGTAGGTGATAATTTGAATATTTTCTCAGCCTTTACTTGTGTGATTGTGAATTTCTCAACTTGGATAGGCCAAGCCTATGCATTTTAGGTTTTTTATTTTTATCTCATTTAAATCATGAATGGGTTAATACAAGTCACATTGTATTTTATATCATTTTAAGACATTTGCATTATTATTATTTTTTTGATTTGAATTGATAATGGGTCAAAATGAGCTACATTTCCTCTTCTAATTTATCACATGTGTTGCATTTTTATCTCACTTGAATCATAGGAGAGCTAGAAATAATTTCATGTTGGAAATTGGGTAGCTCGAAAGGTATTTCCGAGTGGTGAAAACCCACCAAAAGTTATTCGGTTGGGAAAATTACCAAAATGGTTGTGGTTTTGACCCAAAGTTGTGGGCTTGAGACCCAAGTTAATTTATTGTTTAACCTAATTTTTTTTTGAGTGGTAAAATAAGGGTTTCTTGATAGACAAGGAAAACCCCCAATATCACTCACACAAAAGTATAGATAAGAGGCCAAAGGAGATACCTAGACACATAAGTGGCATAACTTGTGGAAACAAGGAGGCTAAAGGACCTAGCCATATATTTTCCTTAGAGGAGATGAAGTAGCATGAAGAAAGTCATATTTGAGTGTTGGAAAGTCATATCTGCAAGAAGAAAGTAAGATCTGAGTGTTGGGAGGTTAGATCTGCAAGAAGAAAGTAAAATATGAGTGCTAGAAGGTCATATGTGCAAGAATAAAGTCATATATGAGTACTATAAGGTCATATCTGCAAGAAGAAAGTCATCTCTAAGTGTTGGAAGATCACATTTGCAAGAAGAAAGTCATATCTGAGTGTTGGAAGGCCAGATATGCAAGAACAAAGTCAAATCTGAGTGTGAGAGGATCAGATCCACAAGAATAAATTTATATATATGATCTGAAGAAGCATATATAGTAGATCAAGAAGTTGTAGCATGGTTATAGAAGGACTTGTAATTTCCAAGGACAACAACAATCCAAGGAACTTGAGTTGAAGGTACTAGATAAGGTATGTATTTGATTTTTTTGTGCAAATTGTAGATTTGATGGAATAGATATCAAACCCTAAGCTTTGTATACTACATATACTAGTTGTATTAGATATATCATAGGTCCATGATCTAGGGTATGGAGCCCTAATGATTATTTATTAATGTAAAAATAAAGGTCGATATTTGGGCCATATAAATGTGTGTACTTAATTGATTTCATGGTTGTCATATTTCCATTGTGAAAATTACTTTTATATGAGTACCTTCAGTGTCTTTACAATATAGTCTAGACATAGACCAGAAATGGGGTACACAGAAAACTCAACATGGTATTAGAGCTACTTTGAATGGAAAACTGAATCAGAGTGTGCACAAGAAGCAACTTAATATGGAGCTGTGAAACTTCTAGACATGGAGCAGGAGGTTCAACAGAGAAGGTGCTTTGGCATGGACAGGATAGATTCGTGTGGATGACATATTGATCACGAGACAATATATTTGATGGTTTATGGAGTTTCACACCCAACAAGGGAGCCATCTGCACATGAGGTATTTGACCTAGGAGGATGAGAACTCATGCAAAGTTGAGTTGTGGTGGTGTGATAGTTGATTAGACCTAGTGTTTGACCACAAATTTAGACTGAATCTTCGAAGGACACAAGCTCAGTAGCAACACTTTCCAAGAGGGAAATTAGAGTGAGCTAGTGGAGGTTGTGTAGGCTCAGAGGGAGTCTGTCTTCACAGGGAGACTAAAGGAACGACATCTTCCCAATGGAAGTCCAAATATTCAGGTTGGAGAGAGTGTAGTTTTCAACCCATGTAAGGAAAATCATGAACCATGTGAGAACACTCATGATGTTGCAAGGAAAATATTTGGTTGGGAGAAGTACCCAACTGGTTTGGGTTTTGACCCGAAGTTGTGGGCTTGAGACCTAAGTTAATTAATTGTTTAATCTATTTTTTTGTTGAGTGGTAAAATAGGGGTTTCTTGATGGACAAGGAAAACCCCCAAAATCACTCACACAAAAGCATAAATAAGAGGCGAAAGGAGAGGCCTAGACACATAAATGGAGGAATTTCACTTATGGAGAGAGGGAGGCTAAAGGACATAAACATAGATCTGCCTTAGAGGATCTACAATAGTAATAATAAAGTCATATGCGAGTGATGGAAGGTCATGTCTACAATAACAAAGTTATATATAAGTGATGGAGGGTCAAATTTACAAGAAGAAAGTGAAATTTGAGCGATACAAGGCTAGATACGCAAGAAGAAATTTAGATCTGAGTGTTGTGTTGAGAATTTGGAGGGGTTACGGTTAATACAAATTCTCTTCTTGATAATTACTTGTGAGCTTGCTTGTGTAGCTTATGTATTCTCTTAGTTAATCTTTCATCAAGTCAATTATCAAAATGCATAGGACACAAATATTTATGCAAAAGTAACAGTTTTATTGTAGGAAGGTAAATCACATATTTACCTTCCTCACATTATACTTCAGAATTCATCATAACCCTTACGATATCTGCACTGCATCCTTGTAAATATCTGCACTGTATTCTTCTGCACCTGTCAGCACACTAGGTTCATCAATCCACAAATCTTTCTCTTGCTTTTACCTATCTGCAGTCTGTCTCTTCAGTCACTCCGCAATCTATACCCTTCAGCAATATTCTCTCTTCAATCTGCACTAAATTCTATCCTTAGATCCGAACTTCTAAACTTTGAGAAACCTCAGACCAATCCACAACCCTATACCTTGTTTTACCTTCCGGAATCCGTGCCTTCCTATCCCTGTTGTTTCAGATTGATTCCGCATTTCTTGTGCTCCAAATGAGCCACAGGACAGTCATATATATAGATGACTTGTCCAGCTATTAGGCCGACCATTCTATTGGTATTTAGGTTGAATTGGTAGCTTGCAAATTAGGTCGACTTGTAGTTTATTTTCTCCAAAATTTTATGAGGTATTACTTCACATATATTCCCATATTGTTGTAGGTTGTTTTCACTATATTTGGAGCTTGTCTTCCAACACTTCTGGAGGACTGTTGAGAGCTTCTTTACAAGGTCTTGGAGCATATTCATCTGAATTGGATCCTTCATGATTTTGACACTTAATCATATTTATACCTAGAATAAAAGAACCTAATAGACATCAAGAAGAAGTCTATCTACATAATAAAATCTTTCTCATGAAACCCATGAAGCAAGTACAAAAAAATACATTTTATTATCTTTGTCTCCTTTTCATAATTACATAGTCAACATGAAGACCAATCTAGTAACATTTTACAACACTCCCTCTTAACTAGGGAGGTATTAATATAGTTACATGATCACTTTCAAACTAAAGAATCTCAAAAGAAAAATCGGATTAGTAATCGCATTTGTATAACATCATATCAACCAACATTGTCCTAGTGCAAGGCCTTGACTAACAGCCCCATCTCTTCAACAAGACAATGGGCTTCAATGCTGGTGAGACACATGACTTATAGACACCTTCATCATTGTCTCTCTAAGGTACATACTCGACCCGGGTGTTCCCAAAGTATAACCTTCTTGGACTATTCTTCTCTTGGGTAGCTAGCCCTCAAAGAATATCGGTCCCCGACTACTCTTATCTTGAATGCCCTAACACATTCTCAAAGAGTATCAAATGCTAGATGATTACCCAATCCTCCATTCTGTCTTCCCAGGACCAAAATGATGTGTCTATCTCTCCCTCTTAACCAGGGATGACCTATTCCACAAGGGAATGTACTCATTCCTAAACAAGGAATGGACCTAAGCTCATTCTTAGGAATTACCAAGTTTCTTCCAAGAAAGAAACTTACCATCAGGCTCCCTCTTAACCAGGGAAATCCAGCAACGATGGTGAGACACCCAGTTGCTTATGAATAATTCCTGTCCTTGATGTCATGTATTTCGATATCGAGGAATCTCCAAATTTTAGCTTCATAGGGCACAAATCATCCATCACTTTCATCCTGAGTCATGTCAGCTGTCAGAAAGTGATTCACCAGACTTCCTTATCTGGTCCACTATTATTCCATGCTCCTTTCCTTCAAATCATCTCCAAGGATCATACATCCTTTCTCATGATTAGCAGCCCTGAACAAGTTCATTCAAATAAACATATACATATGAACTTTTAGAACAAAAGTTACCTTAGTGATGATCTTTCACCATGACATCTTCTTGTAGGTATCGACATCCTTCATACAGATTGACACATCTCCTAATGATATGTTTTATCAAGGGTCTTCTTATTTACCAGATTTTTGTCAGAGTTTACATATGCTCCCAGAGATCTCCTAGTCACATCTTCTTGGCTTCCGGATGATAACTACCTCTTGACATGGTTGCATTTCATGATCTTCTTTCTCTCTGCACATTCCTGGGGACTTACAACCTTTCTAGTTTCTCCTTCATATACAACCACCTGATATTCCATGAGGACATATTATGTTGATTTCATTTGTCCGTGCACCGAGAGATACTCCTCCACAGATCATACTTCTAAATACAGAATTTCATTACCTACAACCATATGACATGACTTCACAACATCTAATGTTATCATATAAATATATACATACCTCATACCCTTTTTCCCTTGAGTCATCCTGTAGCAATTTCTCAAGAATGAAGAACTTCATTCTCTTGGCCTGCTTCATCTATATTTCATCACGTCCCATAAATATGTTTCCATGATGACCCTTGCTCTTGATGACTACTTTCTATTAGTAAATTTTATCAAAGAGGTTTTTCTGGGGCTGATTCACCAGGAGCTCCTGCCATGCTTCGATCAAGATGCCACATTGCTTCCTATCATATAACCAACAGAAATCAATTCCTTATTTATAAGTTTGCGTTATTCTCCTTGAACTTCTTTTCTTCAACTTCCTCCATCCTTTTCGGTGATATGAGCTTCCTTTCTTTCTCCTATTGACATTGTCCCTTTAGGACCATATTTCTTGTAATGTCCATAAGTCTTCCACTTTTCCTAAACCTTCGTTTTCCTTCTGCAAATGTTTGAGTCTTTTATCCTTCAACATTTTTTCCCTTGATTTGTCTTTTTCCATCTTATTTATTGCATAGAATAGTAATTTCATCTTATCTTATATTCTCTTGATGTCTCCAATACTTCATAGGCTTTTCATGACTTTACTTTCTTCGAGGACTGTGACTATCCTCCTCATGCAAGGATTCTTGGTAACCCAACCAGCTTATAGATCTCCCTGCAAAAACAAAGTAATTTAACCAAATTTTATTATAGAATGAAAGATACTTACTTGATAAGTGAAGATAAAGTCTTCAGCTTGATTTCTTCGATGGCGGTGGAGAAAAGATGTGTTAGTGCTTTATCTTTGGATGATCTTCTTCAAAGGTAAGGATTACATCCTTGTTGTGATGATGATAAAGCCTTCTTTTGTTTGTTTATGTCTTTTTCTATTTCTGTCATGAAACCGAGGTCTCATTTTTGGTACTGAAATCGTTATTTTAAGATAGTACTATATTGTTGTGATTGCACTATGAATTCTCCAAGATTGTGGTGTCAATATATGTGTATCTTTAGTCATGAGGTGGCAGTATAGATATGAATTGATCCTTTATTACTTTGATGGATATATAGAAAAGGTTTTACACTACTATTTTGTGACAACTTGAATATCTCGGTTTGTAGTTATATAATACTTATATCTGAGATAGTATTATGAACTCCCTCTCTAAGATATATAACTTGATCTCTGAGATATCAAACTTGATCTCTAAGATATAACGAATTCTTTTCTATTTTGCAATTGCACCAAACTTGTTTTATGAAGTTGCACTGATCTTGTATCACTGAAATTGCATCAAACATGTATCTCTGCAATTGCACCGACTTTGTATCAATACCACCGAGCTTTTATCTTTGCAATAACACCCAACTTATTCATTGTAATAGCACCAAACTTCTTTTCTCTGAATTTGGTCTCAGACAGTAACTTTTATCTAATTCCAAAATATTTTTCTCAATAAGGTGATCTTCTTATACCATAGCTCCGATACCATGTTCAAAATTTGGAGGCGTTACGGTTAATACAAATTCTCTTCTTGATAATTACTTGTGAGCTTGCTTGTGTAGCTTATGTATTCACTTAGTTAATCTTTCATCAAGTCAATTATCAAAATGCATAGGACACAAATTCATCATAACCCTTACAATATCTGCACTGCATCCTTGTAAATATCCGCATTGTATTATTTTGCACCTGTTAGCACACTAGCTTCATCAATCCAAAAATTTGTCCCTTGATTTTACCTATCCGCAGTCTGTCCCTTCAGTCACTTCCACAATCTATACCCTTCAGCAATCTTCTCCCTTCAATCCACACTAAATTCTATCCTTAGATCCACACTTCTAAACTTTGAGAAACCTTAGACCAATCCACAACCCTATACCTTGTTTTACCTTCCAGAATCCGTACCTTCCTGTCCCTGTTGTTTCAGATTGAATCCACATTTCTTGTGCTCCAAATGAGCCACAAGACAGTCATATATATAGATGACTTGTCCAGCTATTATTTCGACCATTCTATTAGTATTTAGGTTGACTTGGTAGCTTTCAAATTAGGCCGACTTGTAGTTTATTTTCTCCAGCATTTTATGAGGTATTGCTTCACATATATTCCCATATTGTTGTAGGTTGTTTTCGCTATATTTGGAGCTTGTCTTCCAACACTTCTGGAGGGCTATTGAGAGCTTCTTTACAAGGTCTTGGAGCATATTCCTCTGAATTGGATCCTTCATGATTTTGACACTCAATCCTATTCATACCTAGAAGACAAGAACCTAATAGACATCAAGAAGAAGTCTATCTACATAATAAAATCTTGCTCGTGAAACCCATGAAGCAAGTACAACTAAACACATTTTATTATATTTGTCTCCTTATTTTCATAATTACATAGTCAACATGACGATCGACCTAGTTACATTTTACAACATGCTGGAGGGTCAAATGTGCAAGAATAAAGTCAGATATGTGATTTGAAGAAGTATATATAGTAGATCGAGAAGCTGTAGCTTGGTTACAAAAGTAATGGTTTCGAAGGACAACAACAATCCAAGGACCTTGAGATGAAGGCACTAGCTTAGGTTTGCATTTTATTTCTTGTGTGTGCAACTTGTAGATATTATGGAATAGATCTTAATCCATACGTTTGTAAACTATGTATACTAGTTGTATTAGAGATCTAAATGGCCATGATCCCATATACGAGAACCCTAATTATTTTTTTATTAATGGAAAAATAAAGGTTGATATTTGGGCCACATAAATATTTGTACTTAATTGATTTCATGACTATTATATTTTCATTCTGCAAAGTACTTTTAGTTGAGTACCTTTAGTGTGTTTATGATCTAATCTAGACATAGACCAAATATGGGGTACAAGGAAAATTAAACATTGCATTACCTATTTCGTATCATTTTTAGGCATTTGAAATATTTGGAGACGTCACATTGTTGGAATTTATTTGACTTAAAGGGATTTGAAAAATAATTGAAATGTTATATCTGGTAGTTTCATACATGAGTGATTGCTCCATTGTTTTTCAAAATTGTGAAAACAAGAAACCTCTTCCTCCCTTATATAGAGTACATAGAAAGGAAATGAAATTGCATTCTATTTCGTTTTTAGTACTTTGATTATTTCTTTTTATATAAAGAGTCATGAACATAATCAAATTCCATTCATGCCCCTAAGAAAACAACAAACATAAAAAAAAGGAACACTAGTTTAAAAATAATTAAACATTTTATTCTATGGCCTTGGTGTAGGAATGGAGATTAAACTCTCCCACACCACATAATTGAATTAAGCATCGAATCAAGAGAGACAATTCCATTAGTAGAAAATAATTGTTGTTTATAAAACACATCTAACACGTTTCAAACACTACAATCAAGATAATAAAGTAGAGAAGATTTCCCCACTTCACTTATTTGGTGAGGCTATTGCATGTACGAGGATTATGGATTGAAGTGACAAGACCTTGGGGTTATACCACTTTTCTATAGATATTTGGTTTGAGGAATTAGTATTGTATTCCTTTCCCTTACATATAGTCTCGACTCATGTCTATTTCACCCAACCTCAATTGTGAAATGATAAAATTAGTGGATTTTCCTATGGCATCACACAAGTGACTACAAGTAGTAAGTGCTTGTCATACCTAAGGTAGATGTATAATCACCACTTAAAATCCCTTGAAGTATGCCCATATTCATAAGGATACTTTTACCTTGGGTGATCATTATCTAAAGTTATTATAAATGTGTCTTACAACATCGCTAACTGGACTTGGTCCCTCCTCATCTAAGATTAGTTTTCATAAGGCTTGTTTGTTGGAGCCTATATATTATTGAGGGTTGATTTATGTGAAATCGTTTCAATTTTTCCTTATATTATTATTTTTTTAACTAAAATACATCTTTCACCATTGATAATGAGCCTCCTTGTTTCCCTTGTAGACAACAAGGAATTCCTATAGAAATGGAACCAAAAACCACCAGGTGGTGATGACTATCCACACAAGATGACATAAACATAAGGGTATATGATAATCATACATCAAATTCAGAATAAAGTGAAAATTTTGAGATTGAGTTCATTAGTGAAAGGCTTCCACCCAATTTCCACCCTCCTTTGAAAGAGCTTTTAGATCCTTTAGTTGTTTAGTTGAGTGGACCTTATTTTGGTAAATTTGTTCCTTTTTGTGCAATTCTCAAATGATGTCAAGCAATACTGGATCATCCAAAATGATAGGGACTATTCCCTCTTCCCCCAATGCATTCATAGGAGTCACTGTGGCCACGTCCATTCCATCAATTAGTGGGATAGATAATCCTACTTCTATTCCTTATACATCAAGTTAGACTTCAATTAAGAAG
Source organism: Pinus albicaulis (assembly GCA_034641835.2). NCBI lineage: Eukaryota > Viridiplantae > Streptophyta > Pinopsida > Pinales > Pinaceae > Pinus > Pinus albicaulis. The sequence continues at coordinate 441,430,736 of CM076573.1, forward strand.
TAATGTGTTGGAATTATAACTAATATTTTGTCCTTGATGGAAACTTGCATGAAAACTATTTCCTTAATGTCAACTTGGTTTTAATATGATGTGTTATATAACTTTTTTTGATGACATGAATGATGGTACATGAATTGTAGAGGATAAGGAAGGGTATTGGCTGCTTGTCACATGTTTAATTTTTAGAAAAGATGAAAATGTGAAGTTTGAAAAGTATACATGACCTTTTTGAAGAAAAATCACATACATACGTAAGTTTAGTGAAAAAGAGATGGGTACACGAACCTATCCATGGAAAAATTAAAACCAGGAGCTTTTCCCATGGTAATCACCCACAATATTGTGACGACAACGTCTCATTTGATCCCATCAATAATTATCAACAATAATTACCAAAGGATTTTCCTATGGTATTAGAAAAGAAAATGGATATATAAGGAGAAGGATATCAAGGAGTTTAGAGTGTGCAATTTAATGGAGTATTCATGTGTGATTTGATCTGGAACATGTGTGCACCAGGGAGCAAGGAGAAGGCTCATATATCAAAGATTTGAATGTGTATTGAAAATTAATGGATATGCTTGATTGATTTGCATATGTTTAAGTAGCTAATAATGTAGGATATGTGGTTATAGTGGAGCTATGTTTTGAATGTGTTTGTAGTGATCTATGATTTTGACAAAGTTTGTATGCAGAAATGAGACAATGCTTGCGAAACAATTAGTTTGATACATGTGTTAAGATATATACGTTGTTTGTGTTCAATAATGTCACATACATACATGGATCATGTTCATATTATTATGAGATAATATGTTTATTTCTTGATATGGGTTGTTAACAGTTGTTTTGTTGTTGATTCATATATGTGATGAGGTTAGTATTGAAAAAACATAACGGATAGGAAAACAAGCTTTGGTATTCAATGATTTGAGATATGTACGCAGGTTGTATTCTTGAATGTTGCATACATCTGAAAATATACTTCTGAATAGTCACATATACTATCTGAATTAACGTGGTTAGTTGCTTGGTTTTGGGTCTATTTGATTGTTTCTACTACGATGTATGGAGTGTTTAGGTGACAATTGTTTTGGCTGTTGATTGATGAATGTATTGATGATTTTTGAGAATTTGTTGGCTTGAAATTTGGCATCTTGATAAATTTTTTGAAGAGAGGGGTTGGATGAATTTAGCATATTGATGAGCTTGTTGAAAAATGTATTCAAAGGCTATGTTAGTTGCAGAGAAGGTTTGATGGATAATATGATTTGATTGATATAAATTTGAGATATATACATTGTTTCTATGCATGAGAAGCACATATATATGAAAAATTCATTTATGACAGTCATGTATACATTTTGACTTGAGTTTGGGAAGTGAATGAGTCTTGTTTGCTACTTGTTGCTTCAATTGATAAGTTGAATATGATTGACAATGTTGTTGAGAGGGTTTGCATTGGTATATTGGTTTGATCAATGATAAGGTTGTAGACGTGTAATTGGTATTCAATGATTTGGTTGCAGTATTCAATGTTTGGTTTCAGAGAGGTTATTAGTATTCAATGTTTGAGCATATTGTTGGGTGTGGGTCTAGTTTGAAAATTTGATGAAAGGTGGCCTACATGTTGTTAGTGTGAATTCTAATCGCAAGCATATGAAAAAAACTCACTTTAGCTGTGCATAACAAACAACCATAACATCAAATATGGCTTCCAATTTCCTTAGATCTACAATTAGTTGACCAAGATAAATGCTACAAAATCCAGATCTACGCAGTTAAAAACATTAAACAGCAAATAAAAACAAGAGTTGCTCCATGCATCCAATAGACAAGACATGAATATTTTTAAAGAATTTTTGTATTTATGACATCTGGGAAGGGAACATAGAAATATTTTACCAGTCCCCCTTAATGGGATGGGTTCTTGTATGTCCTCAACACTTCAGATCTATGATCTCTCTCTCTTGATGGTGTAGAAAACCCAGACAAAAAATGGAACTCAAAGGGAGCTCACAAGAAAAATGGTAGCAAATTATGACAATGAAGGAGGATCAAAATCAGACCAAAAATATAGATCCAGAGTGATCTTTAGGCAAAAAAAGGTAGTGAGTGAATGGAAAAACCCTTCTATTTATAACAAAATATTGTGTTAGTCTAGATATTGGTGCATAATTAAAATATTATTTACCAAATCTAGATCCAACTTTTATGGAATATTTTATTATATTTGTTGGAGGTAAAAAGAATTTGAATTTGGTCAAATCCCTTTATTTGTAAATAATAAATAAATAAATGATTTATTTATTATTTTAAAAATGTGGTTGAGTAATAATTAAATAAATAGTGATTTATTCAATTATTTATAAATGATTTAGTCAAATTTAACAAGGAATATTATTTAAATAGTGTTTTAAATAATTATTCCTAGAAAATAATAAGATAAATAATGATTTATCTGATAATTTTCCTGTTTTGGGTTAAATATGATCAGGAATATTAATTAAAATGTTGTTTAACTAATTATTCCTTGAGGAAAATCAAACAAATAAGGATTTATTCAATTATTCTTCATGGCGTTTCCTGTTTAGACCATAAACAACTTAATAAATTAAGGATTACTAAGTTATTTTTCATAGTGAAAGAAATTTTACTTAGGGTAAAATTGGTCTTACATGGTGTACTTTAGTCCATATAATAGTAATAGGTTATATGACCAAAAATTGGTGTAACAGATTCCCCCCCAACGTGTGAGCGTTAGGAGCTAATCGTATGACCGAAGTACGTTGTAATAACTCAATCACCAGACACCGAAGGGGAAGTCAAAAAGAGAAATATAAGGTAGGCTAAAGCGCTAGAGGATAAGACCCTGAGGAGGCGAGACTTACAGGTGCGAAAATTCTCTTTTATGAGTGAGTACCTGTTCTACAAGAGGCGGGAGAGGCATACCTATGTCCGCCGAGATAACAAAGTACAAAGAATAATGCCTCCAGTAAACAAGGGACTAAACTATATAGTACATGCTGGCATAAACATGGGCCAGATAAAAACATGATAATGGATCCCACATACATATTGTGCCTGGGATAACAGCCAGGAATTATACAATGATATCTGAGTACATGAGATATAAGTACAACCAAAGAGGCCATGTAAAATAGGAGAGGGCTTTAAAAATCTGAATGATACATGCAAACTAAAAGGCGCTGCAAGCGGCTGAGGCCGAAGCCATCAAATCTATGGAGTTGCATCGAAGGCTATAATGAAGAGGTCATCCGGGCATTTGGGGGGCTACCTGAAGGGCCACCCCCTCATGAGGTCTGAAACATCTCACACACACCTGAGAATTGCCGGTACAATTTGCTGCATCACTGAACCATCAAGTATATGGATATCGATCATGCCATAAGGAGATGGAGCTAAGAAAAAATCAAGTCAAAGGGCAATAAAGAATCCCTTTGCCTGATCCGAGGCACCGAAAAAGAGTGGAAGCTTGAACCAAGGTACACCACCCTCTAGACCTGTCTTCTGGAATGAATGAGATGATGTTGACAGAAGGAGTTCCGCAATAGGTGAGGCAATAAGGGGTCCTCAACTAAGGCATGAGAGATAATAGTAGAGTGACTGATAGACTAACACCAAGGATGATGGTGGAATGGGGGTAATGAGTAGCGAGATGACGACTTCCCTTGTTATGAAGGGCATGGATGACCTGGCAGCAACTGAGACAATATCAAAAGGGGATAGGGGACAATATGACTAAAGGCCAAAGTGTGTGAAACAAGAGAGGGACAAAGCAATGAAGTATGGAGGACTATGACGAGATATAAAGGGACTCGAGATAGACTCCATGAATGTGATTATGACTCAACTCGGATGCTCGAAATAAGGGTGAATCAATGATGCTGCCACACAGAAAAAGGCCTAGCGGGGACCATAAAAGCATGCGTACAAGATGGTTACTTATGACGAAAATTGACACGAGCATGGAAAAGTATGAAGGCTAAGTGTTGCCCCAAGTACAAGTGTTGCAAGTGAAGAAATTCGATTTTGAGGAGTGGTGAAGTGACCCTTCTTGGAAAAAATGTGCCTAGGTGAAGTATCAAATCACAAAAAACTAACAGATACCCATTTTAGAGCTTGGTGAGAGCTTTCCAACGGTATGGACGATTTGTCAAAATGAGTTATGGTTTGGCCGCAGCAGGCGAAAGAAAAACCTGGGGTTTCTCTTTTAATAAGGCATTTTCCCTCCAAATTCAGTCATTTGCAAGTGTAACTGTGGTGAGTGTAGAGAGCAGAAAAGGCCCTAAATCTTGCGGTGAACGTATCGGACAAACCGACCATTGGAATCAAGATCTGTCAGTTGCAGGTAAGAGGACTAAACCTACTCTTTCATTTCAGTGGATTGAAAGTTCAGTTTAGGTGCCCAGAGCTCAGGAACAGACCCCTGCTCTGCTTCATGGCCGGGTCGCACTTTTTATCTGCGACCTAGGTAGCAGGTTTTGGGCAGAAAACTACGACATGTCCCAAGATTTTTCCTGAAAAGTGTGACCTGACAGAGAGGGGTATTTCGATGTTGTTTCTTGGCTGAGAGATAGATTTTTATGTTTGAATGTAGTCTTTCCTCTCTGTACACTGACAAGTATGATGGTTTTGTGCAGATATGGCAGAATTGAGGATCAACTGGAGAGAGAGAGAGATCTGGACACATTACGGTCAGAGATCTGAGAGGATCATGGTGTCTGTACTGCATTGGCCAGGTTTGGGGTCCTCAAGGTTGTGGAGAACCCTTTGATGGGAGCTGGAGAGCCCTTGTTGGCCCAGATTGTCAGTTATTGGGATCCAGACCATGAGGTCTTTATAGTGAAGGGGCACCAGATCGAGTTGACGGTCTAGGATATATGTTTCTTGACTCGTCTCCCACCACTTGGGATGGTGGGGAATACGCAACCAGTGTTACCGCGAGGGCAAAACATAATGCAGTTTGTAGAGTGCACATTGCTGACCAAATATCCATGTCGAGGGGATGCAGATACCGATTGGGGATCTAGAGAGGTTAGAGACTCGTGCTGTGGCTGTAGTGGTGTTGTGGATCCTAGGCAACCAAGCACTCCACCACATCACTAAGGGTCAGATGATGCTTGTTAAGAGTGTGTTGAGTGGGACCTACTATGGGTGGGCCCAAATGATGTTTGCGTTGTTAAAATGACAATTGTCGCTATGCAAGCGGCAAGTGAACTATGACTGTGCATATGGCAAAGTGTTGTGCTCGCTCTTCTTTGAGAATATCTCGACACTCTGACCTCGCATACAGATCCAAGATGGGAGCTTGAGAGAGCCCAGGATATGCCGCTGGGGGCAGCTACTGTGCAGAGGGGGAGGTGGGGCAGTCGAATGAGTGTTCTAACCCGAGTTTTTTGCTCATTGGGATCAGATGCCATTGTACATAGATGACTATCCCTATAGTGGGATGAGTTATCGTGGGGACCCGGACTTGCCACTGCCACCTAGTCGAGTATGGGGGCCCGATGGTAAGTGAAAAGTTGCTAATATTTTATGTGCATTTTAAAGTTTCAGAAGATTTTATGTGGTACTAATTCATTCACTTTTGGTATGCAGATATAATACTGGTGAAACCGGTCGGGTACATGTGATGGCCCGCACTGGTAGGAGTTGTAGGACCTAGTGAGACGTGAGCACTGTAAAATGAGGATGCAATGGCCCTCCTGGAGGACATCCATTGTAGATGTGAGAGGCTTCTGAATGACATTTCAGAGCGTGGATGGCAAGACTTGGATGACTAGTACATAGAGCCATGTATTGGTCTACCCTCGGAGTGGCGAGGGGTCATGTGGCGCATGGCGATGGTCGGACATGGGATGTGTGATCTACGAGCTGCAAGAGCAGAGCCATTGGCCTGAGATCCTCCAGATAGTGATTAGATGTAGGGCCATGTGGTGCCCCTAGTTTTGAGTTTTTGTAACATGCTATGGGCATGTCAAATGTATCAGAGTTGATGGACTCTAAAATTTTTTGAATGACACATATAATGGATATGCATCACCTTTATGGTTTATGTTATTGTCGTGTTAAATGTGTGTGATAAGTGCCAATCTAGAATATTGTTTGCAATGCTATCTACATAGTGATTTTGTGCTCTAGATACATGACTGAATGTAATTATTTCAAATTCACACATCAAAATATTCACTCGTAAATATCTTCTAAAAATGATAGGATTATGCACACGATAGACACCATTCAATTGCATGAAAAGAAGCAGGGAATCTAAACAAACATGAAGGTGAAGGATGCGATGGGAAAGGGCATCGACTAATAAACCTCGCACTGCATCATATTCGGCCTGGTTATTGGTGGTAGTACCAATGCATACACCGTTCGAGAGAACAAGAGAATGTAAGGGGGTAAAAAAGGCCCAACCTGCTAGGCTAGATTTCAGGAGTAGCGACTTGCACCATCGGCATAACCGATATAGGGTGTGGATGGGGGGTCCATCTGAAAGGTGCCATAAGACAAAAAATGAGAGGATGATGAACAATGCTGGCAACCCAAACGTAAGGTAGAAATCAAACAAATACTGCTAGAGGGAGTGCTCTGGGTAGGATGTCTACCACTTGCACATCGACGAGTAAGTGTTGTGTGGGATCTACCTTAGGGGCAGCTTGTGCTCAGGTCGCGAAAGTCACCATAGACACGGATGGTGCCATTCCTCTTATAGGTGGGAGAGATGAAGTTAGGGGTGGAAAAGGCTTCCATGATGTCGTCATCACAGTAGAATATGGGGTGACTGGCGGAAGGGTAACCACTTGACGCGAAAAAGCTACCTAACTCATCATCATGAGAAGAAAGGTTCACATGCGCATCTTCATGGGGGGTGACGGAAGAACAAGAGATAAGGGATCCACTGATGTTGAGCCTAGGGTGATCAATGAAGGGAGGTCAAGTGAAACAGAAGGGGAAGTCTGAGAGGGAGCTTCCACTATGGATCTCATGGACGATGATAGGTAGAGGATGGTGGCCGAATATTCCATCATCTCGACATCAGGAGGGGGAATGTAAATGGGAGCAAAGGTATCCTCAGGTTGGCCCGAAGCATACTATGCGAAGACGGGAGAGGCGGCGACAACAGTGAGTATAATGGCCATGGAGATCACACAAAGCACAAGGTTGGTAGGTGTGAATATTATTGGGGTTCTTGGCCGCAGTCAAGGAAGAAATAGAGGCTTCAAGGACAATAGACTCAGGGAATGCAACATTGACCATGGGTTTGATCCGAGGCAATTCGGGACAATGATGGGTGGCATGACCGACAACATCACACAAAGCACACATGGGGGGGGGGGGGGGGGTACGCTTTGGAGGCTGAGGAGGAGCAGGGTTTGTCGGGGTAGCCTTATCTTTAGGTTCCTTCTTGCGATCTTTGTACCCTTCACTCGAAGCTGTCAGAACAAGAGTAGGTTCATGTTGAGGTGGTTGAGGCATGGTAGCAAAGGGAGGGGTCATGGGGACTGGTTGAACTCGGGTCAAAGAAAGATAAGGTTTGGGATGACCAGGCGGGGTAGTTTCTGGGGGATCAATGTACCAAACTGGGATCCCCGTGGTCATGTTAGGAAGAGATAAGGTAGCCATAATAGGTACCGAAAATACTCTAGGAGGGGGAGATAAAAACGGTATCTGACCGGAGGGGTAATGGCCAGGTGGGATAGCTCTGAGATGGTTAAGGCCAGGAGGAACTGTGCCAGAATGGTAGAGAGGCTCATGGGTACCAGCTGTAGATGAGGGGCCTGGAGGAGGAGGTATTGAAGGTTGAGTCGAGGTGCTAGGAGTAGGTTGCGGAGGGCGAGGCTGCTGACTAATCGAAATAGGCCGCTTGAGTTTGGACCGGGATGATTGCATCATGCAAATGTTCGACGAGCTAGGATTAGAGACAGGAGGAGAAAGACCAGGGAATGAACCAAGCAACGATGAGTCTTTATATACTCCGGGTGAAACACTGGTCAAAGGTTTGACTATTTTTTTAATGGCCATCGAAGAGATGATGGACTGAGGGGAGGTCTGAGACTTTGGTTCGTAAGATGTCAACTGGTCGATGGTGACAATCTTTCCTTTGTGAGGAAAGCACATCTTATGGTGAACCGCAGATGGGACAACAGACATCATATAGGTGTATCTATGACCCAATAGAATTTTTTAATCTAAGGGGGCATCAATGACTTCTACATCAACACAAACAATCTTACTCGCAAGAGTAATAAGACAATTGTGGAACAGGCCTATGGGTTGGGAAGAGTGGTCATCCCACGCTCGGAGGGTGATAGTGGAAGGGGCCAACTCTGGAGAGTTGAGTTGCTTCCAAACTGAAGTGGAAATCACATAGGTGGATGCCCCCTCATCAATGATACAATGGGAGACGTTGGCATTTTGGATCTTGATAGGGATTTGGAAGGCGACGGAAGTAGGAAGGGGGGGATGTTTTGACCGGTCAACATCAAAGATGATAAAATGATCATCTGAAGGATCCACAGTGCCCATGACAGTTAGTATAGATTTTTGTTATGAAGGGCATGACTGGAGGAGTTCCAGTGTTGAGATGGCAGCAGGAGATTGCACCAAATCATCTACTATACTATACAAATGTGCAGCTTTTCCAAAAGCAGCATTTCGACATAATGGTTCCTCAGGGATCTTGGTATGAACCTCTGCCTTAGGCTGAGGAATATGTAAAGGAACATTGGTTGTCGAAAGAGGCTCTATGGGACCTGAAGAAGGGGGCTCAAGGGCAGACGTAGCGGAAGGCTTGTTGTACTGACGGGACCGAGTCTGAAGGTTGAGGTCAATGGTAATGGGTTGGTTAGAGTTCGTCATGTGAATTTGGTAATCAGAGGTACTAGATGGAGGAGGTTGAGTGGCCGCCTGACCTTCAGGGGGTTGGGTAGCCACGAATCCTTGCCGGGGGAAAGGATTGGTAAACACAACCAGTTGGATAGGTGCAACGTTAGGAGGAACCGAAGGGGAGGCTTGTTGTCCTCAGGATGTTGCTTGAGCTTCCCACATCTACCGCATCTGAGGTAAAAGAGGACAGTCGTGGGTATAGTGACCATAGACACCGCAATAAGAACAAGGCTTATTCATGCAAACAGGCCTGTCCTGCTTGGGCTGAGTGCCCTGTTGCTGGTTAGTAGTGTTAGGTGCATGTCCTTGGGGATTAGGTCCTATATTACCTGAGGTGGATTGGTTTTGGTTGCCTTTCCTATTCTTTTGGAAGTAGGAGGATTAGTCGTACCTTGCTGTGCATACACCTACCCTTGAAGGGGTGGTGGTTGTTATTACGGGGGTTGAGAAGGCAAGGGAGGTTGGGGTACTAATGCTGGAAGATTTGGAGCACCAGGCTGTGGATATGGATAATAAGGAGGTTGGGAAACATTGTGGTAAACAGGTTGGGCAAAAGGAGGAGGCATGCCATATCCTAGATAAATGCTACCAGGAGGGGAAAAAGTGCTAGAGGAGCTGCCCCCTCCCCGAGGGAAACCATAACCCATGGGAGGATGAGTGTACGGATGAGAAAGGGCTCCAACGTTACCATCGGTGGCATGGGATGCCCCCGATGTGTTGGCACCATTGGTTCTAGGGAGATCAGATAAGACGACATAAAAATAACCATACTGTGTGTAGATTAGATCATATTTCAACACAATCTAGAGGGAAAATTCTTCGGTCTGAGGGAAATGAGATGCAACATCCTTGCCAATATCAGGCAAGAGGGATTTGAGAAACCAGTCCATGTATACATGGTCTTCGAAGGTAGGGGCTCGACATAGGCTCTTTCTTCTCTACCATTCCTAGACATGATTAGATAGGTGGGTCATAGAATATTGACGAAAAGAGGTCATAAGTTCGATACCAATGTCATAACGAAGGGGAGGATATAAGTAAGACAAAAAATCCCTAGCAAGAGTCGCAAAAGTAGTGTGAGAGGAGGAGGCCTGGTCAACATACCACTTAGAATATTATCTAGTAAGCGTATGTTGGAAAACCGAAGACGGACAGAGTCATCAGTGATGGAGTTAGACGAACACCACATGTGGAAAGATTTAACATGGTTTGTAGGATCTTCTCCAGCAAGACCTTCAAACTTGGGGATGTCGGAAGGGAGTTTGGTTGGCATAGCAGGCCAACCAGGATCATGGTGTATCGGGTCATTGATCAACTGGTTAAAATCAAGAAGACTGAGGCCTGCCATATAAGAGAGCAAGGGAGCAGCCAGGATAGTTCCTGTTGCGGCCCCACTAGTAGTATTCCTAGCATTAGGGCCAGGGCTACCACCAGCGTTAGGTCCTAAACCAGATATGGTGAAGGTGATAGGGAAAAATCAGGGATAGAACCAGAAGGGGAACCCAATGAACCACAAGCAGATTCGGAATGGGGACTCGGTGGAGGACTAACTCGAATCGTACGTGGAGGAGTAATTCTTCCTAGCGGAAACTGAGGATGAAGGCCAAGAATTCTCTGGGATAAACGCCTTGGGGGCGCAATGATGGGAAAAAAAACATAGATCACAAAAGGAAGAGAGACCAACAAGGGCAAGGAGGGGCAGGATCAGATGATTACAATGTCGAAACAAGGGCAAAGAGGTGTGGGGTCGAATGATTACAATGTTATAGTTTTGGCCTAACGGTGTAAACCAGGCGCTATTCACTTAGGGTGTGTGTGTTAAGTGTGTTAATTTTAATTTTTAAAGCTAGATGTGTGTAGAGAAAAAAGGTGCGTTGTATAACTGTAAATAAATCTGCAAATAACAATGAAGTAAATTTAATATAACATAAAATAAATAGCTAAAGATGCATCAATATAAACCCAAGGAGGCAGGCTTCCCAACAGCTAGTCTATGGGTGGGCAAAAATCTAGTCAAAACACATAAAAATAGCCAATGGATCTAAATTCAGGAGGGACAATGATCTAAAGGTCAGATCTGCTGGAAATAGGTGCAGAAAACAAAAAAAAAACAGAGGGAAAAGTGTTGCAAATGAGGTGGTGAAAGGCTACAACCTGAAGGGAAACGAAGGGGACCCTAGAGGAGGACCAAACAAAACTGAAAAGAGGTGTTTTGGATGGATGAATAACCAATATGAAATGGATCTAAAGGTACAGGATCAAATCTGAAAAATCGCTGAACACACAGAAATCTCAAACAACCTACTTCAACTAAACTCATCCTAGAAAGGTGGAAGCGTACTTAAGCCCTGGGGGGCTTGGTTCCTACTTCTACGAGTAAAATAGAGAAAGTACAGGTCCAAAATGGGTGGAGACAGAGGTCAGACAACCCTGAACAGTAGCCCAGACAAACCCAGAAAAATCACAGAAAAAATCTTGCAAAAAGTATAGGTCGCAGTTTCTGACCCGTTTTTAGTAGAGGTCACATGTTTGAGGCTTTTTTTTGCGTCCTGAAGGTGGAGGTTGCACGTTTTGGACCAAAAAGTGTGACCTGCACTTCCGACACTCTCGGGAGCAAGTTTCAGAAAAAAGTGTCGTCTCAGCTGCGACTGATGCCTGTCACTTGCATAATAGGTTCAGAAACACACGCAAGTTAGAATTTTTACTGTTTTAGGGTTTTAAAGGTTAAAAGCAACATCAAGAAAAGTAAAACAAGAAGCTGAAGAAAAACCTAGGGGTTGAAGTAGCTAGTCATGTAGGGATCTGAAAAACGATAGTGGCCGTAATTATAAACCCTTGTGGAGTTGCCAGTTGTTAGTGTGAATTCTAATCGCAAGCGTACGAAAAAAGCTCACTTTAGTTGTGCATAACAAACAGCCCTAACATCAAATATGGCTACCAATTTCCTTAGTTCTGTAGTTAGTTGACCCAGATCTACACAATTAAAGACATTAAACAACAAATAAAAGCAATGGTTTCTCCATGCATCCAATAGACAAGACAAGAATAGTTTTAAAGTATTTTTGTATTTATGACACCTGGGAAGGGAACATAGAAAGATGTTACCAGTCCCCCTCAATGGGATGGGTTCTTGTATGTCCTCAACGCTTCAGATCTAAGAACTCTCTCTCTTGATGGTGTAGAAAATGTAGACAGAAAATGGAACTCAAAGGGAGCTCACAAGCAAAATGGTAGCAAAATATGACAATGATGGAGGATCAAAGTCAGACCAAAAGTATAGATCCAGAGTGATCTTTAGGCAACAAAAGGTAGTGACTGAATGGAAAAACCCTTCTATTTATAACAAAATATTGAGTTAGTCTAGATATTAGTGCATAATTAAAATATTATTAACCAAATCTAGATTCAACTTTTATGGAATATTTTATTATATTTGTTGGAGGGAAAAAGAATTTGAATTTGGTCAAATCCCTTTATTTGTAAATAATAATAAATAAATGGTTTATTTATTATTTTAAGAATGTGGTTGAGTAATAATTAAATAAATAGTGATTTATTCAATTATTTATAAATGATTTAGTCAAATTTAACAAGGAATATTATTTAAATAATGTTTTAAATAATTATTCCTAGAAAATAATAAGATAAATACTAATTTATCTGATAATTTTCCTGTTTTGGGTTAAATATGACCAGGAATATTAATTAAACTGTTGTTTAACTAATTATTCCTTGAGGAAAAAAGAAGAAGAAGGATTTATTCAATTATTCCTCATGGGGTTTCCTGTTTAGACCATAAACAACTAAATAAATTAAGGATTACCAAGTTTTTTTTCATAGTGAAAGCAATTTTACTTAAGGTAAAATTGGTCTTATATGGTGTACTTTGGTCCATCTAATAGTAACAGGTTAGAGGACCAAAAATTGGTGTAACATATTTTTTTTTATGGTTGATTGAGAAGGGTGAATCCAATATGAAATTATATGAAACATGGTCCATAGAGGTGCTGAGGGTTGGAGCCTTTAGTGAGGGAGTCAGAACTTCCTTCCAGTGGTAGCTGGTAAACATGTTGAGGTGGTAGGAGCCTCCTTCGGGTAGGATCCGATAAAAATGATTAGGGAGTTGTAGCTCCCTTCTAGTGGGTGCTGGTAAACAATTGGAGGTTGTATCATACTATAGGTAGGAGCATACATGTTGGCAAGAGTCTGCGTCAATACAAGATGTAATGAAGATTGTCTTTATATTAGGAAAAAAAGACAGAGAAAACAACAGCAGTGATTTTCTCCCACATTGGGTTTCCACCTAAAATCCTAGTGTCCTTATGTTTTTATGATGTGTTTATTATGTTTTCTAGTTTATTTTCTTTTAGTTCTCATAGTTATTGCACTAGTGAATGGCTAATGAAATATTGATGCAATCATAAAGTTAATCACTGATGGAACTATGATATACTTGGTAGTCTGGATATAGGCAGATCTCATTAACTAAAATCTTGTACACACATGAGTTTTCTGAATAACAATGGAGTGCACTTCTCAGGATTGAAATTGAATATTAAGTGAAATAAAACCGATTCACCCCCTCCCCCCCCTCCCCACCCCCAAATTAGTTTTCCTAGCACAATGTCAATACCTAAATTTAGTGGGATTAAAGATAAAGATAAAATCAATCACGAGGAATGGTTAAATTAATCTGATATGTGTACCATTATGGCAAGTTTTTATTTTATGGTTGGAGCTTATATGTGGTGGAAAAGCTTTGGCAAAGATACTAGAGTATACACTAAATGGGAAAAATTTGATGAAATCTAATCAAATAAATGGATCAGGAATACACAAAGAGAGGCAATGAATAAAATTCAAGATTAATTAAAAAAAACTAAAGAAGATATCAAGAAGAATGGTGATGAGTGATCTAAGACACAAAATGTTAATAGACCACTAATTAAGGTGTTTCAACAATTAAAACAAGGAAAGAGTAATAAGGGGAGTTGGAAAAGGGACTAATCAAGGGAAGAAATGAAAAAGAAAGATGAAAAAATATGTATATTATGAAACCATATTATAAAACTACTAGATGATGTTAAGAGATTGAAATAAGAAAATACACATTGTCAAAGTAAAAAAGAAACAAGGATCTTAGATGAATAAACTATGAAAGACTAAAAAAGATCTTAGATTTGCAAGAATATTAGAGAAGCCCTAGAGTCATGGTCTTAGATGACTCAAAAATTTATGGACACTTCGTTGACCTCTGAGGTGTGTTTTACGAATATATTCCCAACCAATGGCAAGACCAACTTGGTTGTAATTGACTTGGATTATGCCTCACCAATACCTTACTTCTTATTTAGTTAAGTCTTTTACCATAATTATTGTTAATACTTAACTAAAAACCATGTCCATTACACAATTAAGTAAACATCATACAAGAGTACACAATAATATGTTGCAGACAACATAACTTATCCTAACACCCAAATCAAAATATATATATGTACAAAAGTTTACAAGGCTCGACTTAATAGCCATTACAACAAAGTTTGACACCTATTTATTTAAGAGATATTCCATAACCAAACTCAGTTCAACCCCAAGCCCAATGCAATCACTCACCTAGTTCCCTAACTTTGATAGTGTGTGCCTCATTATAGTCACAAGATAAATCCTTTAAGCATCTATTTCATGCTCTCCATTGTTGCACTCTCAACTTGAATTGCAACTTATGGCATAGTCCAATCATTCAGACCTGTGATGCATATCTACCTTTGACTTGTGCATAACATCACCTTATCATGTGTTCTTTGTAATGTACATTTTGCATGTCTATTGTTGTTTTCTTACCATTCGTTCATTTTCCATATGTATACCATGTGTTCCTCCTTCCAACTGAAGGTCACACCCTTTGGTATGCCACAAGTCAATGTGTCTCTTCATTACATGTCCTTTGTTATGCCATGAGTTTTGTAAATACTGAGAGGGGGTGAATCAATATTTATTAGCAATTAGTAACTTATTAATATTTTCAGAGCATTAATTGATCTTCAACAGTAATTCAAAACATAAATAAGCAGTTTACTCGAGACATAATAATTTTAGGTGGAAAACCCCCTTTGGGTAAAAAAGAACCAAACCCTTTTCTAATAATTTATGATTATATCAAATGATTTAGATCTAACTAAAAGGGAAGCCCCAACTCCCTATCACTATATAAAATCGTTCAATTTTATAGCTCCAATTGGAAGGATGCTCCAACACCCTAGCAAGCTCCAACTTGCCCTAGCACCACCCTACCGCCTTGAAGTGTTTTCAAGCTCCAACATAAAGGTGAGTTCAATCACCTTCCTAGCACTACCCAATCACCCTGAAAATGATAATAGATCAAATCAACTATGTGGGATCCCGTACCAGGGACAATGACCCACTTTACAATGAGTAAACTTCTTTAAATCAATATGGGATCCCCTACCAGAGATAATAACCCATTTACAAAGAATGTTTCTTCAAATTGTGTAACATTAACATCAGATAAATTTATAGGTCTAAAATGGGGCCTCTTAAGGAACTTTATAAAATAATAGTGGAAATAATAAAATAAGATTAGATAACCTCATCAATGTTTGGAGGGAAAAAAGAAAAAAATAAATTTTCAACTCATATTTTCAGCTTATCTCCCTATGATTTTCCTCAAATTTCTAGCAAGAGCATTCATTTGATGTAAAATTGTCTTTGCATCCATCTTAATGCACCACCAAAGAAAAATAATTTTAATTAAATAAGAATTGATCAATTGTACGCATATTCCCAGTGTAACCATGTGCATAACCGGATTAAAAAGTTATTCATGCTCAGATTTGAAAAATATGCATCAAAAAGCATCAAAGCATGAAATATCAATTGTTTAGATAATGCAATCAAGAAGTAGAGAAGGAAGAAAATTATTCAAACCCTTACTATTTCCTATGAATTTCTCCAACTGGTTGATAATTCCCGTTGCACACACATATTAGTACAATTTTTTTTTTTTTTTTTGAAATTTAATATGCAAAATGATTTTAATATGATTTTAACTATGAATTTAAAAATGAATGCAACTAAAATGAATTTTATAAACTTCAAAATAAACACCTATGTATACCTCACCAGCAAGGATGCCAAAATATTGGGTGATTTAATCACAAATTAAATCCCTATCATTTGATTGTCAACCCAGGGTTTCATAAACTGACGATGTATACCTGTACTATAAGTACTAGGTGGTTATCTTTCAGATTAGATTAATATAACACAATTAAAACTAATTACAAAACAAATTAAATCAATCTAATATGAACCAAATCAAACTAAATATAAAGAAATTGAAACCACACTTGCATAATTCAAATCACTCTAGTCTTGCATAATTGAAATCACACAGCGCTTGCATAATTGAAATCACAGTGTTGAAAGGAAAAACATACTTGCATAAAATAAAAAATAAAACACTTTCTTAAAAGAAATGAAATAAAAAAAACTATACTATGTTACCAATATGTACAAACATGTGCAAACTATGGTTAATAGGGGCCCTCCATTCCTCAGCAAACACACCGAAAAATTATCACATCTTGGTGATCAAAGACGCGATATATATTTCAAAAAGTTGGAGGAAAACTCCAAAAGATATTACAACACTTCAATTCTCTATCCTCACTTTACAAATTACATCTTAGATCATACTTTGATATGAATGAATAAATGATAAGAGTTGAATGGATGGAGGGATAAAAGTTGGGATCCTTTGAAGGATGCACTCTTATTTATACAAAAGCTGAAGATAATTATATATCCTCAAATCTCTCCTAAATCCACATTTATCTCATTTGGTTAGAACCAATCACCTAATATAAGATACAAATCCTCTCAAATTTCTTTCCTATCCATGATTCTTCTCCTTTAGATGTGCACATCTTCTACAAATTCCACAAATCTTCATGAGTTGGAATTTGAAATTCGAATTTGTGGTTGGATAGCCAAATAAGACCCTTCTATAATCTTCAAGTAGGCCTACCATATCATAAAACTTATACCACTTTTATGTACATATGAAAACATGTTAATTTTATAATAATTAATCATATATTCACTTAAAATACTTAAAATAAATTACTTTGGAAAATATAATGCTAAACCCATATGATCATGAAAATGGTTACTTAATGTAGGGTTATGTAGCTACAGAATTACGAAATGAGTGTAAAATGATGGAAATGTGAGTAAAAGTGGATGACATTTTGGAGGCCCAACACCAATTAGGGGAATTTTGAGGTCTAAAATTGCCCTCCTAAGGAAATTATAAAATAATAGTGAAAATAATAAAATAAGATTAGATTACATCATCATATTTTAGAGGGAAAAAAAGAAAAAACTACTTTTTCAACTCGTATTTTCAACTTATCTCCTTATGGGTTTACTCAAATTTCGAGCGGGAACACTCGTTGGATGCAGAATTTGATTCCTCGTCCAAGCAGTACCTATGTTTCATACTTTTGACGGACCCATGAATCAAATTTTGCATCCAACGACTACTCCCGCTCGAAATTTGAGTAAAACCTTAGGCAGATAAGTTGAAAAAATAGTTTTATTATTTTATTATTTTTAATATTTTTAATTTTTTACCCCAAAAATGGTGAATCATCCCCCTGGTTGAAATCATCATCTTCAATCCTATCGGTTCTTATAAAGTTTATTTTGTTTGTACATTTTTCTTAGGAGGCCCATTTTAGACCTAAAAAATTCTCTAATTCGGAGGAATTTCTTAATTTATGTTTGGTTGCCTTCAATGAACCACTCATCATACTTCAACAAAGAAATTGGATCTATATTCAGCTAAAGACAATCGATTTATTCACACATATTTTTAAGTAGTTATTTATTTAGTTCTCCCACCACAACTGTATCTCTTTTAGATTTAACATTTATGCTTTCATTTTCATGACTTAACTCCAAAATATTGGAAATAGAACCAATGTTGTAATCTATGGAAAAATGTACATGGTTATCAATAAGATATAAATCAAGTATTCACATAGAAAAGTACATAACAAAAAGAAATAGAAGTGATACAAGTACTGGAGAACTAGTAAAATCACACTTTATATTGTCTCTTAAAATCCAAGTCGAACGGATACATTGATACATAGATAGATATTTATACCATATTAGGACAATTACAACAGTCTAAATATCCAACCAGACTCTTAACTAATCTGAATTAACTTATCTTATCAGTCATCTTTACATTATACTTATCTGACTCAACTGGGCTAGTCGACTGACTCGACTAGCCCCTCCAATAGGAATCCAATTGCAGCTTAATAGGTATAACAACCTCTTTTCCATAAACAAGCTAGAAGGGAGTGACACTAGTGGTTACTTTAGCAGTAGTGTGATGTGCCCATAAGGCTTTAAAAGGTAAATGATGTCATTTCCTAACATTGTCTGAAATAATTCTTTTGAGAATTCTGAGAATATTCTTATTGGTTAATTTAGCCAAACCATTTCCTTGGGAGTAGTAAGTAGATGAGAAAGTAGGCCATTATCAGGCGCAATATGGATATATGTACCAAATCTGACATTAACGTTTCTTCAAGGAACAAAATGACTTGCTTACCAGTGGCCCTTTTTAGAAGGTTTATTTTGGACCATTTGGTAAAATAATCTGTTGCATTCAAAATCAAAGTGTGACCAACTGAAGAAGGTGGGTTGATTGGCCCTATAAAATCAAGCCCCCGTGTAGAGAAGGAGCATGTGTCAATGATGGGCTCTGGAGGCATGGATGGATATTGTAATCTTCTAGTTGCGTGTTGACATTCGTCACATGATCTAACAAATTTGAAAATGTCCTTAAAGATATGCAACCATTAGTACTCGATTCTTATTATCTTATAAGCAATGGATCATGTAGCAAAGTGACCAAAAATGTGATCTGATCATTCAAATGAGCCATGCAAATATTTCAAAATGTAATTTGGAACTTTGTCATTTACACATATGAGGAGAATTCCATCAAGATATTTTTGAAACAATACATTGCCTATAAAAACATATTTTGATGTATCAAATATTTATTTTATTTTATGTATTTTGTTCAAGTTTTCTAGGAATATTTGGTGAGTTAAAAATAAAATGACATCATGATACCAAGGATGTAAATGAACGTCATATTGATCATCTTGTACAAAAAACAAATCGGTAAAGCATTGATTATGAAATTCAAGATCACTAATTTTATCTAAATCTTGTGCAAGATGGAGGGATATATCTTGATCCTTAATGATTTTAGTAGTAAATATAGTGATGGCATGCTCCTAGATTTTGGTTAGCCAATGTGCGAATTTTCTAGACATTAAATTTTGAGAAAGTGGAATTTTATAGCCGACAGGGGAGTTCTTACCTTAGTATGTTTTCCAAAGATTAAATGTTTCAACTTTTCAATAGCCTTAACGAGAGAGTAATCATGTTTCTCGATACATGAATATTTCACAACATCATTAAATAGAATTTGACTAGTAAATGTTATAGGTTTTTCCAATCTTTCACTCTTTTTGTGCATTAAAATTGCATAAATTTCTTCCTCTGTAGTGTTAGTATATACACATGATAAATCCTTTAGAGAAATAAGGAATAGATAAAATTGGGGTTTCTGAAATTGCATCCTTGATCTGTTGGAAGGCTTGTCGGGTGAAAGGATTCCAGTTGAAATATTGGTTATTCTTTAATAAACTGTGAATTGGCCTGAAAATTTTGGCGAAATATGGAATGAAATGCCTTATGAAATTGCTTTTCCCATGAAGGATTATATGTCATTTTTCAATTCAGGAAGAGAGAGAGATTGGATGGAAGATACTTGGTTAGGATCAATACTTATACCAGAATAAGATATGATATGTCCAAGTAATTTACCTGATTTGACGTTAAAAATTAATTTTGCAGGATCTAATGATATCCCATATTTATTGCAACAAGTAAAAACTCATGCAAGGTGATCAAAATGATCTATCCTCTTTTTAGAATACTCTATCAAATAATCTAAATACAATTGAATAATATTTCCAATTATATCATCGAAAGCAATGTTCATATATCTCTGAAATGTGGCTCCAACATTTGTTAGACCAAAAGGCATGTGATGAAAAGAAAATGTTCCCCATTTAGTGGTACAATTTGTCTTATGCTTATTGCTTTTCTTCACATATATTTATCTATAGATAGAGAATTGATATAACAAAAACATTATAGCAGAACCAACAACTTGCTATAAAATTAATTCCATGTTTAGAAGAGGGAAGTTATCTTTGATACTGTCCTTATTTAATGTTCGAAAATCGACACATGGATGGATTTGGCCATTTTTCTTTCGAACATGGACTAAGTTGGCTACCCATTCAAAATATTTGATAGGATAAATAGTATGGGAAGCTCACACTTTGTCTAGTTTATCTATGATGGTTTCCTCTAAGGAGGGATTTATAGGTCTTAACCTTTGTCTAAAAGGTAGAAAATCGACCTTAATGGGTATATCATGAGAAATAAGAGTAGGATCAAAATGTTTTAAGTCACTGTATGACCATGCAAAGATATCATAAAAAAATTGAAAGAGACAGAAAATTATATCAATTTCTGCTTGTGTATAGGATTTAGAAACATGCAACATTTAGGGTAATCATCAATTCCAATATTCACTTGCACAGTTTTATCAGTAGTTTTATGTAGTGATTTGTTGGATGAGGATATTTTAGCTACATCACTAGGAGATAAGACAACTTCCAAGGGAACTAAGCCCTTAGGATGATTATTTTGGTTAAGATTAATGGTTTTGAAAGACTCTTTGGTATCATTTGTGAGAAAATTCAAAAGATCTTGGTCATCATCAAATACCTGCCAAGATTCTTCATTATCAGCGAGGTGAGGCATGTATAATGTCACTACACTGCAATCAGGCTTATTCATTGAATCAAAATATCTAGGTCTTACAACATACATTGCTTGGTGGTCAACAATAGCAATCATGCTTCAATTTATCTGCGTGATATTAAAAATTTTAAGTTCTAAGATTTCATTTGAAGCAAGGGTTGTGTAATTCCTAATTAATTTGTTTGAAGGAGTATAGATTATTTCAATTAGATGGACAATTAATTCAGAATATCCAAAAATAGAAATATTTTAAATTCCAAGAAAAAGGCATTATTTAAACCAAGTAACAAAACCTCAAATTCTGCTACATTATTTGTACAAGAGAAATTCAAACGATAAGAGTAAGGATATGATTTTCCAAAATATGTTGCAGAAGAATACCAACCCCATTTCCCTCTTGTGATGATGCTCCACCAAAGAACATATGAAGAATTAAATCTAAATTAGGGGTAACATTTGCAATAGTATGGTGACTAGCCTCTTCCTCATTAAATTTTGAGTAAATTCCAAGACCTATTCGATATACTTAATTGATGGTTGGGGAAAAATTTTAATATAAGGCACTATCCTTTCTTCCCTATATACAATTATATTCTTGGTAACTTTAGGAATGATGAGATGTGAGCCATCCATAGAGTAATAACCAACATTCATGGATTTTTAGTATCTACCAAGAATGATTGATTAATTACCAACTGACATATCAATGAGTTTAACATTATTGGCCATACGAATCTCAGGATGAAAACACAATACTAAAGTAATATCCTTAATTTCTCTAATGGTGGTTTGTTTTTTCTTGTTGAAGGTTAACATATTCCTAGGAATTTAATTTGAACAAGAGAGTCCCAATTCTTCCATGATGGTTTTGAACACAACATTTGGGCTAGAACCCCCATCTATGAGACAACAATGAGCCATATTATCAAAAAATTTCATAGAAACATAAAAAGGCGGGTTCTTTGGCTTTCTAAAATTTGTTACCACTTCAACTTTCAAATCTCGAGAAATCTCATTCTCATCTTCCATTTCAATGATAGATATCAAAGTAACAAGTGATTTCTCTTGTTTTTGAAGAAAAAATTTTAGATTCTCAA
This sequence comes from Pinus albicaulis, assembly GCA_034641835.2. Classification (NCBI taxonomy): domain Eukaryota; kingdom Viridiplantae; phylum Streptophyta; class Pinopsida; order Pinales; family Pinaceae; genus Pinus; species Pinus albicaulis. The sequence goes on from CM076573.1 coordinate 441,452,704, forward strand.
TTTGCTCAGGAGTTTGAGCTAAATCAAGAAGTGTTACATTATATTTGATTTTTGGAAAATATTTTATGGTGTTATATTTTTGAACAACATTGAGCAGATTATTTTTTTGATTAGAGGGATTGATGTCCTTAACATTTGAAACATATTTCTTTGGAACAAAATTACAATTAGAAGGATTCTTTTGAAAATCTTTCTTGTAATTTCGAGAACAAGTATTTACAATATTTTATCATCATCTATCCAATCCAAGGTATTTATAGTAGGACTTGGAGGTGGAGGGGTTGGATTTTTCCCAAAAAAAAAATCTCTACTTTCCTTCATAATTTCACTGGTCATTTCATCATGAGAGTCCTCGCAAAAATTGCACCAAGGATGATTTAGAAGAAGAGTTCCTGGAGCATAAGAAATAGGAGGAGGCTGAGAGATAGATGTGAGAGGAGATTAAGAGGGTGTAGGTACAACTTTAGGTTGGAAATAAATCATGCACTTGTTAATATATTTCATTAATTGTAAGATCACATTTATTTTTGGGAAATTGTTGGATTCATTCAAAAGGAATACTGGTTCTCATATTTTGATTTTCGTATTCAGGCAAGTTTGTAAGGTTGTTGCCAAATAATTAACAATTTTTTCTTCAAGTCGATTCCTATAGAGAGGAGGAATGATATTATAATAATGGATTATGGCAGCATGGATGTGAGGCCTTATAGCATCTAATATTTTATTATAAAGCTTGGTAAAATTGAGAGTAAAATCTTGGATAGTTTCTCCAGGTTTAAAGAACAAATTGTTATATTCAATGAACTGATCAACCAGAATTTTTTATTGTCTAAAAGAGATTTGAACCAATAAGACAATTCAACCCTAGTCGAAAAGGTCCTAGGAGGTAAATTGTAAAATTCAGAAACAACTTTTTTTTCTAGGGTGTTGAAAAAAAGTCTCATACAAACATATTGAGTATTTTCCCCCATATTCTTGCAGGAATTTGAAAAAGAACTTAGATTATCCTCAACCAGTATGAGTTTTGTATCCAAAGAACCTAGGAAAATAATCTTTAAATTTGGGCGAGCGATAGTTGCAAGAGGTATATTCAATGGTGATGGGACATGTTGTTATGAAAGTAGCTCCAAAAATATAAGAAGAGAGATCAACACCTTAGAAATAAGCCACTTCGAGGGGGAAACCTCCTTTACATTACATAAATGATCAATTCTTGGATGATACAAATGACAAAACCTCCTTCTATATATAGGAGTTCATGGGGTCACAATATAATCCTAGACAACCTAACAATAATAATGTAAGGGAACAATAATAACAATATTGGGGTTACAGGGGTACAACAATAACAATAAGGGGGTTCCACTAACAACAATAAGGGACTATACTAGTAATATAGGGACCTAACATGCCCCTCTCCTTCAAAAAAGTGTTGTCCTCAATGCTTGAGTAGCTTCGGATGCTTCTATATAAAATTCTCATCCTTCGACGTAGAATATTCAGTGGGTAAGTTCTTCCATTTGATGATATACTCTGAAATTGGTCGATTTCATAGCTGTCGAGTTCTTGCTTCTATGACTGCTACAGGTTCCAATATGATTTTTCCTTCCTCATCAAGTTCTGACAATATTTTTTGAACTGGAAGTTTGTCCCCTATAACCTTCTTTAAGCATGAGACATGGAAAACTGGATGCACTCGCAAAGAAGTAGGAAGCTCCAATTTGTATGCCATAGTACCAATCCTTTGCAATACCTTGTAAGGACCATAGTAATTTGGTGATAATTTATTATCCTTCTTAGCTTTCTTGAGGGAAATTTGTTTGTATGGTTGTAGCTGTAAAAATACCCACTCTCCTACATCAAAAATTCTCTCGCTGCAATGTTGATCTTCCTATTGTTTCATTTGATTTTGTGCCAAATTTAGGTTATCCTTGAAGAGTTGGAGAACTTCTTGTTGATGCTCGATGTTATCTTCCACTGCTTCACCTTAGAATTTTCTCTTAAAGAATATGTGATGGACGGTGGATGATATCCATAAAGTGCCATCAATGGGGTCATTTTTGCTGCAGTATGGAAATAAGTGTTATACCATCATTCAGCAAGAAGTAACCACTTGACCCATTGTGTTTGCTTATCAGATATAAAACAACAAAGATATCCTTCCAAAAATGTATTCACTATCTCAATTTGACCATCGGATTGAGGATGATAAGATGAGCTATGAGCTAGTTGGGTACCCAAATAAGAAAATAATTCTGTCCAAAAATTTCCAGGAAAAATGGGATCTCTGTCACTTATAATAATATTTGGGTTTCCATGTAGCTTTTGAATTGTTTCCATAAATGCAGTAGCAACTGTACTTGCTTTAAATGGATGAGATAATGCACAAAAGTGTGCATACTTGGTAAGTATATCAACTAACACCATGATGACACCCTTTCCTTCGGACTTGGGTAAACCTGTGATAAAATCCATTCAAATCTCCTCCCAATGTTGACTTGGAATGGATAAAGGTTGTAGAAGACTCGGGGTCTTAATTGTATCAACTTTATTTTGCTCGAAAACCAAACATTTCGCCACAAAATTTTGAATATTAGATTTAAGGCCATCCCAAAAAAATTCTTTCTTCACCCTGTGGTAAGTTTTTAAAAATCCTGAGTGTCCTCCTAAATGAGAAGTATGCAATTCCAACATTATTATTATCATTATCATTATTATTATTATTTTTTATCAGTTAGGAATTTTTGCAAATATATAAGCGATCTTTGTACCATAAGGAATCATTTTTCCAACTAAATGTATCAGATGTAATAGGATCTTGCTGCAAATTTTGAATGAGTGTCCACACTTGTTTGTCCTTCTTCCATTCATCCCTTGCTTCGGTGATCCGATATGTTTGGATAATAGAAATGGCACAAAGAAATGCTTCCACCTCTTCATCCTTTCTTGAGAGTGCATCTGCAACAACATTTAGCTTCCTTTTTTCTAAATGATTTCAAAGTCATAACCCAACATCTTTGTGACCCATTTTTTCTGCTCTTCTGAAGATAGTCTTTGTTCCAAAAAGTGTTTAAGACTATCATGATCAGTTTTTACCTTGAAGTTTCTCCCCATTAGGTAAGGTCTCCATTTCTTTAGTGCATGTAGTATTGCCAACATTTCCTTTTCATAAATAGCTTTATGTAAATAATTTCCTTTGAATGGACGACTTTCAAAAGAAATGGGTCTTCCTTCTTGCATTAAAACAACACCAATTCCATTTCCTGAGGCATCACATTCCACAATAAAGGTTTTTGTGAATTCTGGCGTAGCTAAGACTGGTGCTAGGCACATTTCCTCTTTAAGATGTTCAAAGGCCTTAGTTGCTTTAGGAGTCCATGAAAATGTATCTTTCTTCAATAATTTTGTTAGAGGTGTTGCTATTCTCCCATAATTCTTAATAAACTTGCAATAATACCCTGTTAACCTGAGAAATCCTCGCAAATGCTTTATGTTTGTGGGGACTTTCCATTCCTTACTGGATTTAATTTTGTTAGGGTCTACCTTAACATCCTCGTGAGATACAATATGACCCCATATATTCCACCTATTTTACTCCAAAGAAACATTTGGATGTTTTTACATATAATTTTTTCTCCTCCAATAGTTTGAGCACCCTATCAACATGTTGAACATGATCCTTCCAAGACCTATTGTAATTAGTATGTCATCAAAAAATACTAGCACAATTTTTCTAAGGAAGGGTTTGAAAATGGAATTCATCAACCCTTGAAATGTAGAAGGTGCATTGGTAAGGCCAAAAGGCATGACCAAAAATTCATAATGACCCTCATGAGTTTTAAATGTTGTTTTCAGAATATCTTCAGTCTTCATTCTAATTTGATGATATCTTGAACGAAGATCCAACTTGGTAAAATAAATTTCTCCATGTAATTCATCCAATAATTCATCAATAAAAGGAATGGTAAATTTATCTTTAATAGTGAGCTTATTGGGTTCCCTATAATCCGAACACTTGTGCCATGATCCATCCTTCTTGTGCACCAATACTACTAGAGTAGAGAAAGAACTTTGACTATGTTGAATTATACCAACCTCTAACATTTCTGCAATCGTACATTCAATTTTGCTCTTTTGGACATAAGGATATCTGTAAGGCCTGATGTTTGAGGAACACTTCCTGGAACCAAATAAATAGCATGATCATGATCATGAATAGGTGGGAGTCCTTTGGTAGTTTCAAACACCTGGGAATGATTGTCCAAGACTTTTTGGAGATCTGGAGAAATAGATGATTTTGATGTTTGAACTTCTAGTGATCATAATTGTGAAATTATGCCTCCTTGTTATTTCTTCAAAATCTTTTTCATGACATTAGATCTTATTATCTTTCATGGCTTCCCTGCGATACCCCATAATTTGCTTTCCTTTCCTTCCAAAAAAAATTTCAATTTCTTGAAAATTAAAAGCTCTCATCCCCAAAGATTGTAACCATTGTACTCCTAGTACAACAACAACACCTCCCATTGGAATGGAAAGCATTGGACTATTCAATACATATTCCCCCATGGTCAGCTTGATATTATGGAATTTTCCAGAGAAATTTATAGTTCCTCCATTCGCAACCATTACTTGATATTCTGGGGCTAGGTATAGGAAACAATTCAATTCCTTGGCTACCTTACAATGAATAAAATTATGGGTACTACCCAAATCAATCAACACTATTACCTTTTTCTTCTTGATATGTCCTTCTATCTTAAGAGTTTGAGGAGTGGTAATTCCTGCCAATGCATTACACAATATGGTCAGACTCATTTCTTCTTTTTCTAGGGTTGGTTTTTGGTGTATATCCTATTGTTTTGAAGTTTCTTGTTCATTTTCTTCCTCCTCTTCACAATCTATGTAAAATAATTTCTTCTTAGCACACTTATGACCTTTAGTATATTTGCTATCACAACTGTAGCAAATCCCTTTTTCTTTTTTTTCTTCCAATTTTTGTGGTGTCAACCTTGTAGGTTGTGGAAGTCTAGGAGTAGCAACAATTCCATCTTTATATATGTGAGTGGTAGGCTTCCTTGTCACCATAATTTTACATTCAATTTTTCTTGCCAACTTGAATGCCTTCTCCAATGAATCAGGTTCCCAAATGCGAACTTCATGTTGGATGTTATCCTTTAAAGTCCCTATGAAGACATCAATCATGTATTCCTCTGGAATATCAGTTACCCTTATATTCAATTTTTGGAATTCCTCAATGTGCTCCACCACTGAACCCTTTTATTTGAGATTTATCAATTGGCTAAAGAAGGCGTTTCTCTTTTTATCCTCATAATGTGTTATCATTTCCTCCGTAAAAATTGACCAAGTGACATTTTTTTTATAGGAGAAAAGCCATCGATACTATACAAATGTATTTTGTACTAAATGCAAAGTTTCAATGCGTACATTTTGTGTGTTTTGCACATTATTGAGATCAAAATATTGCTACATCTGTAGTATCCATGTTATGGGATCCTTGCCATCAAACTTCCTCATATCCATCTTTGGAATATGGTGGTTCTTCAATCCAACATTAGATTTTATGAAATCACGATTAACATTTATTTTTTTCTCATCATGAGTTTCCTCTACTATATTTCCTCCATTAGGAATCATTTCTTGTATTAACCTTGTTATCAAACCTTCCATGTTTGCTTTTAGATCATTCTTCATGTCTTCCATGTTGTCTTTCATTTTTTCATCGATCTTAGTTTCCATGCCATCCATCTTAGCTTCCATGCCATTCTTTAAACCATCCATGCCTTTCTTCAAACCATCCATCTTAGCTTCCACAACTTTCTTGAAAACTTCCATTTCATTTTTTTTTGCTCTTTGTGAGAGCAAAATTTGGTGCACTTACTCTTGTAATTTTGATATGTCATGTTGCGTTTCTTCCTCTTCATGAGTCATAGTAGAGCCTTCTGAAGGCTTAATAGGTGTTGAATTATTTTTAGGTGTCATTTTAGAACCCAATACTGATATCTATGCTTCAATATGCCCTTGGATTCACTTCAAACTGATATTGAAACTTATGCAATTCATAAAAAGAAAAAAAAAATATACACCTTTTTCTTGTTTTTGAGGAGCTCGATATTGAAACTGAATAATATTTGTGACTATGAATCTTCAATATCTGAAATTCAGACCTATAGTATCCCTCTAAATCTTCTTTCGAATGCCATAGCTTTGACCTAATTTGGATTCTTCAAGGCAAAGTTATTCCAAATCTCCCACAATGACCTAATTATGGACTGGTTCAGTAGAGAGAAATCATACGACGTGACACGTGTCACTGTTTCCTCCTTCGGCTCTGAAATTTCTACACAAGAAACTATAGACCGTGTAATTGAAGCCACTTTTTACAGAATTCCAATCCGACGCTCATAGAGAGATTTATGACGATTTTCCCACGATCACCTCTTTGAGATGAAATTTGGGAGCTTGAAAAAACCCTAAATTCCACAGATCGAACCAAGATCTGAAGTTTTATAGGAAGTTCCTCAGGATTTTGGCTTCGCTCTGTAAAAATTTCATATTCTAAACCTTCATAGAAAAAACGTTATAGCGAAAATTCCACAATGACCCGTTTTACGTGAAATTCGGGAGCCTGAAAAACCCTAACTTCCACAGATCATATCTATGAAAATATTGAAAACCAAGATTTGAAATTTTTACACGACGTTCCTCAGGATTTTAGCTTCGCTCTATAAAAATTTCAGCTTCTGAACCTTCGTATAAAAAACGTTATAGCAAAAATTTCACAATGACATTTTTGGAGCAGCGAAACCCTAGAATCCAAAGCTCTGATACCAAATGTTATGAAACCTGCTCCAAAAATAGAAGAAAAGAGAGATCAATGCCTTAGAAATAAGCCACTTCAAGGGGGAAACCTCCTTTACATTACATAAATAAAAAATTCTTAGATGATACAAATGACAAAACCTCCTTCTATATATAGGAGTCCATGGGGTCACAATATAATCCTAGCCGACCTAACAATAATAATGCAAGGGCACAATAATAACAATATTGGGGTTACAGGGGTACAACAATAACAATAAGGGACCTAGCACATGCCAAGGAGTTTCATTTAAATCTTTTTCAAGTTTGAAAATCCCAAATTTTTTAATAATCTTGTTAAGGTCATTAGGTTGTGGGGTAGGTTGATATTTGTTGAAAACACTCACCAAAGGAGGTGCAACAATTTTGATAAGAGGAATACAAACTAGAATTTGATTGATGAGATCAATGTTAGATTCAGATAATGATAGTTTAAGAGAACTTTTAAGATTCTAATTTATTCCTCCTACCTCTAACAACCGATAAAAAATCAAATTTGGCATATATTCTTCTTAACCTACGAGATTGGCATGGGATTTCAGATGATTGATGTGTTGATTTATAATTCCAAGGGGTTTCAGTATTATGATGAGAAGATAGAGATGTACGAGATAGAGTGTGCATCTATTAGTCAAGAGGTTGAATTCTTACAAGGCATTGTATTATTTATTTATCAACAATTTCAATGTCATGTGAGATAGCGGTCCAATACCTCTCAAGTTCCTGATGATTTTTTGCAATGTTAATAGAAAGATTAAATAGATTGAAAATGATAGTATTCTAATTATTAAATTTAGGGAAAATATAGGGTTGAAATAAGATGGTTTGTGTCATTAATTAAAATTTAATTCAATCGACTTGTTCAATAGAAGACAATATTTCATAAACATATCTTAATAATAGGGCAGTAAAGGAAATTAAATGACCTTGATTGTAATATTTTGTTTTGTTGATTTAGCTATGGATAATAATGACAGAGCTATATCATCTTGATTAGTGTTTGATCTAAAATAATGAACTCTAGTCATCAATCTTGTCAAAGATTAAATAGTCGTAAGCAAGCAACAATAATAGCAGTAGACAATTGCAAAATATAAACAAAATAAAACTCAATAGGTCAAGAAAATTGAATTACTAGGAATAAAAATCATTCACTCCTCGGTATGGTCACGAGAAAAGATGTTGCTGAATTTTGGCAGAAATTCACAACAACCCTAGAATCCTTAGAATGGCTAGGCTAAGGATATGGGAATGTAGCCTAGTTTAAAGTGAGTGCAATATGATACAACTTCAAAGTATCAAAATAAAAGAAAATAAAATTAACATAAAATCTAAAACAAGAAACTTCTAAATTTTAAAAAGTATTAAGCAAGTAACAAAAGTGTGTCATTTAAGAGAGCATTAATCAACCATTTGTATTTCAATCCAAACTTACAAGCAGATAATCAACAATTATCAAATGCAAAATAAAATTATTGCTTCCCATTAATGTCATAGACCATAAATAAGAGAACTATAATGTAAAATATACAAAATGCAGTTATCAAGAAAAAGGAAAATATAAAAAAATTATTAAGACACAATATGGTAGAAACAATAAAATATTCTTGATTAATATTATAAAAGATTAGTGTTCGGATAAGGTATCTACAAACTTGGCAGATTAAATTCTGCACAAGGAAACTTCTTTAACAAATGACCTAGTTTACAATAATGTGTGGTCATATTTTAATAGACAAGACAACTAAGTGAAACAAATCTTGTTGCAACAAGCTCAAAGGGAAACATTCAGAGACTAATATACCACTACAAAAATAGTCAACACTAGAATTGACAAAATCGGTAAGCTTCAATCTTCAGTCACTAAAATCAAATATACATCAAATAGCAAGAAGTATTATGAACCTTCAGTAGTGATTCTACTTAAAATAATTCATGTAAAACAATGTATGTGAATAAAAATTACCTAAACACAAAGAGATTGAAACCTAAATGAAGAATAATTATTAAATTATACCAACTTGTGATGTAGTCAAAGGCCCTTGTTTTCCTTCTAAAGCTTTATTTTATACTCAATTTTTAAAATAGTTGCATAATTTTTATTTTTTTAATCAAAATAATTAGCCTTAGTTAATTAAATGTAAGAAAAATGGGTGGACATATAAAAATTAGGCAATGACTCGAATGGGGAGGACCCACATCCAAAATATATCGACCTCAACATCCAAAGATATCAAATGCATGATTAAATGACACATAAAATGTGTACACGCATCACATAACTTTTAACCAAAATATCAACATACTAAAATATAATGAGGGCATAACCATAATGATCAAATCTGAAAATTCGATGCCCTCTGAAGTCAAAATTGCGTGTGAAATATGATCAAAATAAATATCTATAATAAATATTAAAATTATTATGAATTCACTTGCCACCCAAAATTTACTATCAATATAATTTCATAAGAACCATAAAATATCCATGTCACAACTTCATAACAAATATCAAAATTTATATTCAAAAGGAACTAAATTTTTCTTTGATTTTCCCATAAAATCTTCCATAGATAAAATTGATTTCTCTGCCTTCCCTTGTTTCTCATCTATAACGCGTTCGAAGGAAACAACTGTGAGATTAGGTATTAGTTATGGGTCAGTGTTGTGACCAACAAATTTCTCAGGTGAAGTCATGGTGGAAGAAATAGACAAAGGATGGAATCGAGCATGAAAAGAGGATGTAACAACTGCAAGCTTATGAGAATGATGTGTTTGACTGGAAACAATAGGAGATTAATTGTTTTGAGCACATGGATTGGAACCAAGTCTTGTTGGCAATATGATCCTAATGTCTTAATATGTAGTCCTTGATGGCAACTCTATGGAAAATAATGGAGTATATGTCTTCTGGAGAAGCACAATAGTTTGCAGAAGGTCTAACAGAAGAAATGTGTAAATTCTAACAGAAGTTGGTTAATATTAATATTTGAAGGTTCTACATGTGGTTTAGTATAGGCCAAGTTGTGTATACACGCAAACAAGAATGATCCAATTCGCGTATGCCTTTTGCGCTCTAAAATTATAATACCAGGGGACATTACCGTGGTTTTAGCCCACAATATTGAGCGCTATGTCATCTATTTGATTCCGTCCAAGAATACCATCGACACTTGTGTGGTTTTGGCTCATGGTATTAGGAAAGGCTAAATCTATATAAGGAGAAGAAGATCATAGTGCAAAAGGTGTGCATGTGTAAGGGTTTTTACTGAATACTGATCTCTGAAGTATATCTGCATGGGATGGACCCTATTTATTGGTAGATTTGAAAATATGATGCACCCTTGGATATAATGATGGATCACGATCTCTACACCTGAAATGTCTAATGTATTTGATCCATTAATGAGATGATTGGAACTGCGACTTGCCGCATGTTTTCTGAAGTGAAGTGAAGAAATCTGGGTAAGTCTATGGATCTAAAACATTCTGCAAAATTAATATTTACAGATCTATACGCTAGTTCACCTCGGTAAAAGCGCATATATACGCGGATTTGTCTCAGAAAAAGTGCGTATGGAAGTCAGGGTTTTCTGAAGCTTGTTGTGAGAGGTTATCTGTTTATTACTGCTATGTTTCTGTTGTCTATCAATGAAGTATTCATGTAGATCTAAGCTGTTTGAATATTGTATATGATGCTAAAGTTGAATGTGTACAAATCTGGTCAATGAGTGATTAAATATGATTAATGATGCTGACTGAATAAGGGTTCTGCAAATTCGAAAAGATATCTAACTGAAAGCCTCAGATCTGGTTCTGAGACTGATCATATTCTGAAATTTCAATATTCCCAGATCTATATGCATGTTGGTGTGAAGGAAAGCACGTATACACGCAGGTTTAGTAAAGTGAAGTAGCATATGCATTTGAAGATTATAAATTACGAGGGTTGAGATTGATTCTGCATGCTGATTCTGAAATTTGGGTTTATTATTGTATTCTGGTTACAGTGATCTCGCTGTTATGATTGAAGTTTGGGTTAAGTTTATTGGTGTTGATCTTTATTCTGAGTTGTGTTGAAGTTGTGGGATCCAGTGTGAAAATTGATGAAACTTGGTCTGCAGTGGGTCTGAGGGTTGAAGCCTTCGCTGTGGAAGTAGAAGCTTCCTTCCAGTAGAAGCTGGTGTTCTAATCAGAGGGTTGAAGCTCCATTCCAGTAGTGACTAGTAAATGAGATCAAGGGGTTGGAGCTCCCTTCTAGTAGCAACTGGAGAACGAGAGAAGGTTGCAGCCTTCTGCAGGTAGATGCCCGCGTACTGATATGAGTCTGCATCAATATAATATTGTAAGAAATTTTCCATATAATAAATATTGAAGACAGAGAAGACAACAACGGTGGTTTTCTACCGAATTGGATTTCCACCTTAAATCTTGGTTTTCATGTGTGATGCTCTGGTGTGATGATTTAGTTTGTTATTACTACACATATTTACTGCTTAACTATCTGATGCATAAATGATAAATTGGGTTTAAGAATGTTTCTGAAAGTTTATATAAATAGTAAAGGTCTCTCATTATACGCAAGTTTTTGTTAGTATAGTCGCAATTATATGGGAGTTGGACTAATCAAAGTCGCGTATAGAAACCAGTAAGAGAAAAGAAAAATATTGTGATTATTGTAAATACTGATTCACCCCCCCCCCCCCCCTCCCCCCCTCTCAGTATTTTTCCCAACAATTGGTACCAGAGCTGGTCCTTCTGAAGAATCTTAATCGCTAGAAGGAAGATCATCTACAATGAGAAATCAAGATGGCACATCATCTATCAAGCCTCCTCTTCAACGGAAACAATTTAATCTTCTGGAAGACAAGGACAAGATCCTATCTTTAGTCTCTTGGAGTAGATGTATGGGCTATAGTTGAAGGAGGTTATCAATATCCAACTTTAGTTCGAGCAAATCCAGGAGCAAGAAAGAACTATGAAACCAATGCAAAGGTGGTCAATGCATTATTGGGAAGTTTGATTGAATCAAAATTTGTCAAATTCATGCAGTTGAATACATCAAAGGAGACATGGGACAAAATCATTCTGAGCTATGAAGGTGATGCCAAGGTAAAAAGTGCTAAACTCCAAAGTCTCAGAATTCAATATGAAAAACCCAAAATGCACAATAAGGAAATAATTTCTAGTTTCTTTTTATGTCTAGATGATATTGTAAATCGTATGAGAAATCTGGGTGAAACCATAACTCACACTAGTCTAGTAGAAAAGGTTTTAAGATCTCTAACTCCCAAATTAGAGTCAAAAGTGTCTTCTATGAAGAGAAGTAGGATCTACAAACTCTTACTATTGTTTAGCTTCATGGGATTCTGACTGCATGTGAAATGAGGAAAGGAGGTCCATCTGAAGTCAAAGCAGTTGTCTTTAGAGGTGCTGCAAAAGGAAAGGAAGTAGAAGAACAAGAAGGATCAGGGTATGTTTCAGAATAAGATGAGATAAATTTTGTAAAGAAGCTACAACTTGGCACTGGAAGGTTCAGAGGTAAGCTTCCTTTTAAATGTTTTTCTTATGGAAGAGTTGGTCATTATGCTACCAAATGTCCCCATAAAGATAATCATGAAAATGGAAAGGAAGTGGAAAAAGGAAATAAGAAACGGTTTATCAATAGAAAAAGTTATTATACTCATGAAGATAATGATGGTCTATCAAATAATGAAGAAGGAGAATCTGATCAAGATATTAGACTGCTCATGGATTTTCAAAAAGACTGTAGTGAGGCTAAAGATACTTTTATGGATGCATTAGAAAAAAATGATTTTCTTGAAGAAATAATCAACCCAAAATATGTTTGGAAGAAAAAAAAATTACCATAGATACTCTAAAGAATCAACTTATAGAAAAGGAGAAGCACAATGAGAAATTAGAATGTGAAATAGTAAGTCTAAGAAAGCAAATTGAGAAAGTTAAATCTTTAAATCTTAGATTTGCTAAAGGATTTGAAACCTTAGATGAAATTATCAAGGTACAACGCTCTCCTCTTGTAAAGACAGGTCTTGGATATATCGGAGAATCCTCTCAGTCTTCAGCACCAACATATCTAAATGTAACTAAAGCCAGCCAACAACATTTTGTCACTCAGCAAAAGAACAAAGAGACTGCCCAGGTAAAGCATGACCACTTCAATTCAAGGATGAATAATAACAGAAATATCAATTAGCAGGTAAACATAAATAGAAGGTTTCGTGATCATAGAAATTTCTTCTTTAATGGACAATGTTTCGCATGTCATAATTTTGGTCATAAAGTTGTACAATGTGTTGCATACAAAACCATCATGTCCAGAGAAGCTAGAAAGCAAAGAAATGAGACTGAAGTAAAGAAGAATACTTACAACAACTTTTCTCCTCTTTAAGGTGAAATTGAATGTTCTTATTACAATAACTTTGGACATGAAGAATCTGAATGCAGGAGAAAACTTCAGTCAAAAGAACATATACCCACAAATTCCAAGGTATGGAGAAAGAAGGACTCATAGGTTGAAAGTTGTGGCATAGCGTTATTTGCAGAAGGAGAGAAAATCACTGGTACATTGATAGTGGATGCTCAAAACGCATGACAGGTGATAAAAATAAACTTCTTTCATATAATGCATTAGAGAAAGAAAAGAATGTTACTTTTGGAAATGACTCTTCTACTATCATTAAGGGTAAAGGTTCTGTGTTTCTAAAAGAAAAGGTTAAACCTAACAATGTTATGTATGTGGATGGGTTAAAGCATAACTTATTGAGTGTAAGCCAAATGTGTGATCAAGGAAATGAAGTTGTCTTTAGTTCAAAGGAATGTGTAGCACGTGAACTTGACACAAGAAAAACAGTAATAAAAGGAACTAGAACACCAAGCAATCTATATATATTGAAAGGTGGCAAAGAGCAATGCTACTTATGTAAATCTACAGAAAATTTGTTATGGCACAGAATATTGGGACATTTAAGCTTCTCTCAAATAAGAAAATCTAGCAGACTCAAAGATGTTCGTGATCTTCCTAGCATCAATATGCCTGAAAGTACCATATGCAAATCATACCAATTTGGTAAGAAAACCAGGCTGCAATTCAATGCCAAAGAAGGATCAAAAAGTAAGCCTCTTGAACTTATACATACTAATCTATGTGGTCTTGTAAGGAAAAATTCACCTTGTGGAGAACAATATTATATTCTATTTATTGATGACTTCTCTAGAATGTGTTGGATCGGTTTACTGAAACATAAAGATGAATCATTTGAAAAATTTAAGATTTTCAAAGCTTTGGTTGAAAATGAATTAGATCTAAAAATCAAATGTCTTAGATCTGACCGAGGAGGAGAATATATATCAGATGAATTCTTTGATTTTTGTGAACATTATGGCATAAAAAAACAGTTTTCTGTAGTTGAAACTCCACAAAAAAATGGCATGGTAGAAAGAATTAATAGAACAGTTCAACATATGGCTCGTGCTATGCTTGATGGATCTGGAACTCCCGATACCTTTTGGGCAGAAGCAACACATACTACAGTAAATATTCTCAACAATGCTCATTTTCATGTGAACAGTGATAAAACTCCTTATGAACTCTGGTATGGTAATCTTCCCACTGTGAAGCACTTTAGAGTTTTTGGAAGGAAATGTTTTATCAAGAACAATGATGAAAAACTTGGTAATTTTGAGCCTAGGGCATATGAAGGAATATTTCTTGGTTACTCTTCTAGAAGTAAAGCATATAAATGTTACAATAAAAGACTTCAGAAGATTGGTGAATGTATTTATGTTGTAATTGATGAGTCTCTCACAGCTCCTAAAAGGGAAATAACAACAATAAATGAAGATGATGATGATGTATATTTTCCCTCATCAAATAACAACAATATAGAAGGAGAACCCAATGAAGCACCATAAGAAGATATATCAGAAAAGGCTCCATCCAGGTATGTTCAAAAGAATAATCCAGAATCTCAAATTCTGGGAGAAAAGGGATCAGGTGTCCAAACAAGAACTCTTGTAGGATCCCCTAGCTATATGGAATTCTTATCCACTATTGAACCAAAAAATGTAAATCAAGCTAGTAAAGATGAATGTTGGATTCAAGGCATGAATGAAGAACTTGATCAGATTGAAAAGAATCAAACTTGGGAATTGGTTCCAAGACCTCATGATGTTATTGGAACAAAATGGATATTCAAAAACAAGTTATATGAAAATGGAGATGTTATTAGAAAAAAAGCTAGACTTGTTTGTAAAGGGTATTCTCAACAAGAAGGTATAGACTTTGAAGAAACATTTTCTCCCGTAGCCAGACTTGAAGCCATAAGAATGTTTCTTGTGTTTTCAAGTTTTCAACAATTCAAAGTTTATCAAATGGATGCAAAATCCGCTTTCCTCAATGGTGATCTAGAATAAGAAGTTTATATAGAACAACCAGAAGGATTCATTATGGGAAATGATGAAAAAAAATGTTTGCAAACTTAAAAATGCTTTATATGGTCTCAAACAGGCTCCTCGGTCATGGTACTATTGTCTTGACAAATATCCTCAACAACAAGGTTTCACAAAGGGACCTGCTGATAGTAACTTATACACAAAAATTGAGAATGATAAATTATTGATTATTGTTGTGTATGTTGATGACATCATTTTTGGAAGTAATGAAGAGTCCATGAGTCATAAATTTACTTGTGTTATACAGCAAGAATTTGAAATGTCATTACTTGGGGAACTAACATATTTTCTTGGCTTACAAGTGCAACAAGAAAAAAATGGCATATTTCTATCACAAGCAAAATATCTCAAGCCAATTCTAAAGAAGTATGGGATGGAAGACTGCAAACCTATGAGTACTCTAATGGTAATTGGATGTAACCTCAGTTCTCATGATAATTCTCCCATGATGAATCAACCAGAGTATAGATCTATGATTGGAATTCTTCTTTATCTAACCGGGACAAGGCCATACATTATGCATGCAGTAGGGATTATTGCATGATTCCAAGCTAATCCAAAAGAGTCACACCTTCAGGCTGTAAAAAGAATATTCAAATCTACAAGGGAATCTAGACTTTGGTTTATGGTATCCAAAGAATGTTGATCTCACTCTTCATGCTTACACAGATGCAGAATGGGCTGGAAATGTTGATGATCGAAAAAGCACAAGTGGTGGTGCATTCTACATGGGACCCCGATTAGTATCTTTGTTTATCGAGAAGCAAAGTTCTATTGCCTTATCTACAACAGAAGCATAATATGTGGCTACCGCATCATGCTTCACACAACTTCTTTGGATGATGCAGACATTACAAGGTATTCAAATCAAATGTTCACCTTCTATCTCCATCTTATGTGATAATACAAGTGCCATCAGTATGTCAAAAAATCCTGTTATGCATTCCAAGACCAAGCACATTCCTATCAAGTATCACTTCTTATGCGAACAAGTGCTTGAGAAAAGGTTACATTGGAGTATGTTCCCTTCAAAGAACAAGTTGTTGATATATTTACTAAACCTCTTCCTAGGGAAGCATTTGAATATCTCAGATAGAAGCTGGGAGTTGTCTCTACCTCTCTTATCAATTCTATTTAATAACAGAAGATTAAATTTGGTACATTGGTTGCATAAAGGTTAATCGCGTATATACGTGAGTTTCTGTGCATAAAACTATGTATGCCTTTGCTGACATAAATTCTATGGATCAGCTTTCAGAACATTTTTTGGTGCTCTTGGGTAAAATCTGTTGTTTTGGTATTTTTCTTACAATACCTTTCTTTGATATTTATCTCCTTGATGAAGATGCCTTGATGAATTGGTTGTTGAAGGTGTTCAGGATGCACAGGTTTAGGGGGAGCACTTGCCTTGCTGAAAAGAGTGCATTGTTGGCACTATGTTGGTATTTATGATCTCCTGTTTGAGATTCTTTGTTCTTGGATATATAAAAAGTCATATATGTTATTTGATGAAAAGGTCATGTTGATACCTATGGTGTAAAATTGTTATATTCAGTCATGTAAGGACTTGTTTAAATTTGTAAACCCACTTGGTTGGGTAGTTGAGTCAAATATGTAATTCCACTTGGCTGGATCATTGATGTAAGTATGAGTCCTTGGTGATAGGATTGGCCATACTTGGTTGAATTAAAGAGTCATGTATTACATTAAAATTATGTCCGCATATGCTCACGGGGAGAAATTGTCTGCCCTTTTCTCTAGATGTCAAAGGGGGAGAGTGCTTTTTGTTTGAATAATGTTTATGTATCTACAGGATGTGGTGATCAAACTCCATCATGGTTTCCATCAAGTCCAAAGGGGGAGATTGTTGGCAATATGATTCTTATGTCTTAATATGTTGTCCTTGATGGAAAATCTCTGGAAAATAATGGAGTATATGTCTTCTGGAGAAGAACAGTAATTTTCAGAAGGTATAACAGAAGAAATGTGTAAAGTCCAGCAGAAGTTGGTTAATATTATTAATTGAAGGTTCTATATGCGGTTTAGTATAGGCCAAGTTGCGTATACATGCAGAAAAGAACGATCCAAGTCGTGTATGCCTTTTGCGCTCTAAAATTATAATACCAGGGGGCATTACTGTGGTTTTAGCTGACAATATTGAGCATTGCGTCGTCTATTTGATATCATCCAAGAATACCATCGGCACTTGTGTGGTTTTGGCTCATGGTATTAGGAAAGGCTAAATCTATATAAGGATAAAAATATCATAGTTCAAAAGGTGTGAATGTGTAAGGGTTGTTACTGAATACTTATCTCTGAAGTATATCTGCATGGGATGGACTCTGTTTATGGTAGATCTGAAACTATGATGCACCCTTGGATACAATGATGGATCAGGGTCTTTAGACCTGAGATGTCTATGTATTTGATCTATTGATGAGATTATTGGATCTATGACCTGGCACATGTTTGCTGAAGTGAAGTGAAGAAATCTGGGCAAGTCTATAGATCTGAAACATTCTGCGAAATTAATATTTATAGATCTATACGCTAGTTCATCTCGGTGAAAGCGCGTATATATGCGGCTTTGTCTCAGAAAAAGCACGTATGGAAGTCAGGGTTTTCTGAAGCTTGCTGGAGAGGTTATCTGTTTATTACTACTATATTTATGTTGTCTATCAATGAAGTCTTCATGTAGATCTGGGTTGTTTGAATATTGTATATGATGCTAAAGTTGCATGTGTACAAATATGATCAATGAGTGATTAAATATGATTAATGATGATAACTGAATAAGGGTTCTGCAAATCCAAAAAGATATCTAACTGAAAGCCTCAGATTTGGTTCTGAGACTGATCATATTCTGAAATTTCATTATTCTCAGATCTATACACAGGTTAGTGTGAAGGAAAGCGCGTATACACGCAGGTTCAGTAAAGTGACGTAGCGTATGCATTTTAAGATAATAAATGATCAGGGTTGAGATTGATTTTGCATGTTGATTCTAAAATCTGGGTTTATTACTGTATTCCGGTTACAGTGATCTCATTGTTCTAATTGAAGTTTGGGTTAAGTTTATTGGTGTTTATCTTTATTCTGAGTTGTGTTGAAGCTGTGGGATCTAGTGTGAAAATTGATGAAATGTGGTCTACAAGGGGTCTGAAGGTTGAAGCCTTCAGTGTGGAAGTAGAAGCTTCCTGTCAGTAGAAGCTGGTGTTCTGATCAGGGGGTTGAAGTTCCCTTCCAATAGTGACAGGTAAACTATATCAGGGGGTTGCAGCTCCTTTCCAGTAGCAACTAGAGAACGGGAGAAGGTTGCAGCCTTCTGCAGGTAGATGCCTGCATACTGATATGAGTCTGCATCAGTACAATATTGTAAGCAGTTTTACATATAATAAATATTGAAGACAAAGACGACAACAACGATGGTTTTCTTTTGAATTGGGTTTCCACCTTAAATCTTGGTGTTCATGTGTGATGCTCTTGTGTGATGATTTAGTCTGTTATTATTGCACATATTTACTGCTTAACTATCTGATGCATAACAGATAAGCTGGGTTTAAGAATGTTTCTGAAATTTTATCTAAATAGTAAAGGTATCTCATTATACACAAGTTTCTGATAGTATAGTCGCATATATACGCGATTTGGGCTAATCGAAGTCGCATATAGAAATTAGTAAGAGAAAAGAAAAATATTGTGATTATTGTAAATACTGATTCACCTCCTCCCCCTCTCAGTATTTTTCCCAATAAGTCTTCCATAAGGTGATGAAGAATGTAATGTTCCCAAAATTAGCATGAAGCTAATTGGAACATTGATTTTGCTTATATAATCTAGGAGGTGAATAAATGAGTAAGGAGGCCCATGAGTAGAAATAAAATCCCTCATAGTGTGAAAGGGATCATCAGAGTAGCTATATTTTGCACCCTCAAGTGTGAAAAGGGGCAAATGCATGAGGACAAGGTCAAGTTTGACCAAGTCAACAACGCTGCCATGGAGGGAGTGGATCACTTTGAAAGACAGCGCAATATGAATGAGGGAGAGATCATTTGGTGGAGAAAACCCTAATGTGTGGGGGCCAAGGCAAGAATGCTTTCATTTGTATAAAGGGAGGACAAGACAATCATAGAAGGGTATGTTATTGAGTATAGATTTTGGTCTGCATGACTGTTTGCTTTCTCCAGTTGTTTAACTGAGATTGTTGTGCTGCTTAGCACAAGGAATTCCTATTTAGGAATCCTTCTCCCTTCTTGAGAGGCCTCTTGAGGGATTGTACTTTATTTATCCACATCCAGGCTCAAGGCCAAGCCACCTCCTTCAGCTATAGCGTTATTCCTGTAGCAGGAAATATTGTGTTGTAGGGTGTTGCAGTGGAGGGTTCCACAACACCACTTCTAGATATTATCTTTCAAAGGAGGGAGCTTCTATTCCTCTGGGAGATCAGTGAGGAAGAATCAGGGGCTGATTGCACATCTTTGGCATTAGGCCAAGCACTTCCCATCTCCTACAACGCAGTCCATCTCCTTGACTGCATTATTTATGAGAGCATTTGTAGTGGGAGTTTGCATTGCTAGTTTGGAGGATAAGATCTTCAGTGTTAGGATCAGCCTTTCACTTGGAAGATCCATTGGAGGAGGTCTATTTCAGATTGGACATCATATTCAACCATCTCCATCCAGTTCATGAGTTGCAGCTTCTATTTATTCTTGTCCATGCAACTCCGGCATTTTTTATTTTTGCACATTTCAGCGAATCCTTCCAGGATTGTTTAGAAATTTCCTTTGGGAGTCTATATCTTTGCTCCCCATATTGTATGAGCTGTATGTAGAAATTTGAATAAGTGATATATTATTCACCGAGATTCTCCTGATCACACACTATTTTAACTTTATGCACAATACAAAATCTCTTCCTCCATTGATCATTAATTGCGGAAATAAAAACAATCGCATGCGCACATTAAAACCATAAACAATCACACATATGAACAAAGTATTTTATGGGAAAGCTTAAAGTTGAAAACCCCCAACTATCTGTATATTATATTTCATAGAGATCATGTAACAATCATTATACAAAGCTCCTCACAAAGCTCTCAGTACAATCTCCAATTGCTACACACTAATCAGGTCTGATCTAGCAAAACACATGCTCCAATCTCTGCCACCTGCTAGCCTGCCTCTACTGCGCAATCACTGTTGAAGAATGGCTCTGAATGAACTCGAATTGGTCCAGCCTTGCTCACGCAATCCTCATTGGCATCTCCAACCACTGTGTGTTGCAAATCATGCAACACTATAGTCACAACTGATAGTCACACTGCTCTTTCACCTACCTCTTCATTGGTCTCCACTGAAACTGTCCATGCACTGTAGTTAATTGATGTATTCTTTAGTTGGTTAATGAGTTAATAATTAGTGAATTAATTAATAATTAATTCACACCACTCTCACTAGTGTATCAATCAGTTAGACTAGATACAACTAGCTCAACTATGTTTAATTCAGTTAAACTGAACACAACTCCATCAACTACCTCAATAACTCCACCAAAATATGTCACATGAGTTCTAACTGAAGTATCTATGAAATAGCTCCACTTAACCCTCAGGAATAGCGTAATTCCTTCTGTCAGCTCCTGTGCCACATCTGTGCACTTAACTGAAGTGATCCAAGAGAATAAGCTAATGTTTATAGTCCAAATATTATTAAGAGCTAATAATATTCGACATATCTATTTTTAGACTGGAAATCTAAAAATAGATTCCGCCCAATATGTCTAAAAATATAAATCTATATATTTTTCCAACTTGACCAACCATCCACAAATAGCATACTGCAACTCATAGAATATGATCGACATGTCTAAAAATAGACATAGTCTAAAAATAGACTTGCGCCAAAAATAGCCTACGGGCCCACTTAGTGAAGGCGACTTCTTTCCACTAAGCTCATCATCTTGTTGCAATCTCAACACTATATATTTTATATATCTATGTATTGACATCATTTTGCAGCAGTTATTCGTCATAGCCTGCGCAGTCATAGCCTTGGGCTTTCTTCATGTAGCAGTGTTCTTCATTTATCATGTATATGTTCTATTGAGGGTTGCATTGCCCCACTTGAATGATAGTTTCCTCAAGGATTTGTATACATTTTTGCTGCTATGATATAATATGATGGCTATTTGGATATTTTGGAATTCTATGTGTTAATGTATCACTGCTACTCCATTATTGTGTTTACATATTGCCATAGCTCCAACTTTAAAATATCTTAAGATATTCTTATTGTTGTAGATTTTCCCTATTTTGGGATATTACAGTGGTATCAGAGCATGATCTTTGGCTCAGCCTGTGATTTTCAGCCATAAGAAGATAGAAGAGAAGAAGAAGAGATCAAGATGATGAAGAGAATGAGCTTACTCTCATCAGTTTCAGATCCAGAAAGGACCTCTCCAAGGAGGTTAAGAAGATAAAAGAAGGAGAAGAGGAAGGACCATGCACTTCCTACTCTCAAGGAGAAGAAGACATGAAGCATGAAGAACACTCGGAATCTGAAATTCTAAGTGAATACCTTGCTGAATATAAAGCTAAATCTAGAGCCTCCAAGGAGAGTCTAGCTTTACCATAGTTCATTCAGCTGAAGGAAGAGAGAAGACCCTACAACTATGGGATGATGAGAGGCAATAGATTTCTATTGTCCACTTTTGATGGATCACTCGCATGTGCAGCAGAGGCTTGGGTGATGAAGCTAGAGGCTTTATTCCTACTACATCCTGTAGTAGATAGAAAGGTTGTAGAAATTACAGTGCTGCACCTTGAAGGTGAAACAAATACTTGGTGGTTCATCCATTAGAGCCATGCAGGGGTATCTACTCTTGTTGAGTTTTCTCAAAGGATGATTAGGAGATTTTTCAAAAGGAGGGAGGAGCCCTCACCACCAGTTGAAGAGGCATATACCAGCACTGTCACAGTCATGGAGGAGCAACCTTCATCTTCAGCAGTTGGGGAAGCCAACACATTGGAGGAGGAAGCCCTTGCAGCCATACAAGATGCTTCCAAGTTTCCCAAAGGTATGCCGGAATTTCCATCTCTTATCATTTCAGCAAACATTATGGATGGGTTTACATCATTGCATGTTTTTGATTTAGAGCAACAGAATTGCACTGCGTTGTGCAACCTTGAATCATTTAAGGGAGAGATGAACCATCATCCTCATGAGCCATTCTTGGATTGCATACCACACTTGAGGTTGAGGTTTGAAGACTTGGAGGAAGAAGAGATAGATCGTAGACATCTTGAAGTGAGAAACACTTTCTCCTTTCTAGATGACACTTTCTCGATGAGCGCTCCCCAGCTCAAAGAGAAACTTCTACCTATAGCAGGTCCAAAACCTTATTGGTTTTGGGAGGCCATTGATGAAGAGGAGGTCTCATGGAGAGATCCCATTAGAGATGCACTTCAACATGTCATGAAGTGCAAGGTTCATCAACACATGGAGGATGGTAGCCCTCATGGGAGGAGTACCAAGATGGAGGATGGAAGGATACATCCACAAATTATTGAGTGGATGTGGATGAAGAGCAAGAGGCTAGTAAGCCACTTGCAGATCTATGACACCGGGCAACAGGAGGCTTGGCTGCGCTGGTTACTCTTGAAGGAGTTTGGCCATCACTTGGCATATACTCTTCCTAAGGGTATGGGGATGGAGAAGATATGGCAGGATGCTTGCATCATTGAGCAGCAAAGAGTATGGATGCATGGTGTTGATGTGACATTCATATCATTCATTATGTCTTCATCACATGACTTGTATGATGAGAGCATGAGGAGGCAGCAAACACTTTTGTTGCTTGGGTTGTACTTGAGAGAGCAAGGGAAGATTTGCTCTCACATGTTGTATGATGTTGCAGGAGTAGGATATGGCACTATCATGGTGCAAAGGGGCTACTCCTTTGCCTTAGATGATCAGGAAGTACTTCCATCTTGGGAGGAATTCCATATTTGCAGCAACATTATTGGAGGAGTCTTTGACAATTATCATGTCAAAGAATTGAGCTATGGGTTGGCAAGAGCCTATTTGCATAGGCCAACAACGCTGTTCTTTTGGAGCATGGAATTATTTGTGTACTCATGCATCACTTTACTTTCAGCACATGGTGAGAATGTTGTTTTTGCATCTATTGATTATGTAACACAATATTTGCATCTTCTTACCATTATCATACAGTGCATTACTCCACAAGAGGGAAAGTTTATTGTTGAGCCCCATAAAATTTTTTTTGCCAACTATTATGATGGAGACAGCCATCCTTTGTATAACCATGGGCAAGTGTTTGATTATTTCTTATATTCTCAATTGATACATTCACCCATTTACTATTCACTAGTAGATGTGATGATTCACACAACTAGCCATTTGTCAAAACATCACTTGCCATGCTATTTTCTGAAGTTGCAGTGGGAAATACTGTGCTATGTCCACTTGAGACATTGTTTGTATCATGCCGCATCATGTAAAACCTTCAACAAACTTCTCATTTGGATACCCTATGATGATCATGTCCTATTCATCATGGATGAGATGTTTTGGGCCAGCTTGTTCTTCAATTTTGGAGAGGAGATCCTTGGAGGATTGTTCTCCATTTTGCCACTTAAGGACAATACTATTGCAGCCCATAATCAACACATACTCTACACTTATCATGAGTGGAGAGAAGGACAGTGTGGGGTGGACTACCTTGTCTACCATGTTCAGATTTTCAGCCCACCTACTTTGCATGAGCCAAAGGTGGAGGAAGAATTTCAGGAGTTGCTATGTTGGGAGGTAACTCATTTTGTATGGGTGATTGCTTCGGGATGGGAGATTCATATGGGGATGATAGATCTCAATTCATATCAGCCCTCATGTCTCAAGAAGGCCCTTCAATTCTATCCTTGCAGATGCTTGAGGACAAGCAACAATTGGGAGGGGAGGACTGTAATGTTCCCAAAATTAGCATGAAGCTAATTGGAACATTGATTTTTCTTATATCATCTAGGAGGTGAATAAATGGGTAAGGAGGCCCATGAGTAGAAATAAAATCCCTCATAGTGTGAAAGGGATCATCAGAGTAGCTATATTTTTTACCCTCAAGTGTGAAAAGGGGCAAATGCATGAGGACAAGGTCAAGTTTGACCAAGTCAACAATGCTGCCATGGAGGGAGTGGATCACTTTGAAAGACATCATAGCATGAATGAGGGAGAGATAATTTGGTGGAGGAAACCCTAATGTGTGAGAGCCAAGGCAAGAAGGATTTCATTTGTATAAAGGGAGGACAAGGCAGCCAGAGAAGGGTATGTTATTGAGTATAGATTTTGGTCTGCATGACTATTTTCTTTCTCCAGTTGTTTAACTGAGATTGTTGTGCTACTTAGCACAAGGAATTCCTATTTAGCAATCCTTCTCCCTTCTTGAGAGGCCTCTTGAGGGATTGTACTTCATTTCTCCACATCCAGGCTCAAGGCCAAGCCACCTCCTTTAGCTACAACATTATTCCTGTAGCAGGAAACGTTATGTTGCAGGGTGTTGCAGTGGAGGGTTCCACAACACCACTTCTAGAGCTTATCTTTCAAAAAGGGAGCTTCTATTCCTATGGGAGGTCAGTGAGGAAGAATCAGGAGATGATTGCACATCTTTGGCATCAGGCCAAGCACTTCCCATCTTCTAAAGTGCACTCCATCTCCTTGACTGCGTTATTTCTGAGAGCATTTGCAGTGGGAGTTTGCATTGCTAGTTTAGAGGGTAAGATCTTCAGTGTTAGGATCAGCCTTTCACTTGGAAGATCCATTGGAGGAGGTATATTTCAGATTGGACATCATATTCAACCATATCCATCCAGTTCATGAGTTGCAACTACTATTTAGTCTTGTCCCTGCAACTCCGACATTTTGTATTTTTGCACATTTCAGCCAATCCTTCCAGGATTGTTTAGAAATTTCCTTTGGGAGTCTATATCTTTGCTCCCCATATTGTATGAGCTGTATATTGATATATATATGTATTGACATCATTTTGCAGCAATTATTCCTCATAGACTGCGCAGTCATTGCCTTGGGCTTTCTTCATGTAGCAGTGTTTTTCATTTATCATGTATATGTTCTATTGAGGGTTGCATTGCCCCACTTGAGTGATTGTTTCCTCAAGGATTTGTATACATTTTTGCTGCTATGATCTAATATGATGGCTATTTGGATCTTCTGGCATTCTATGTGTTAATGTATCACTGCTACTCCATTATTGTGTTTACACATTGCTGTAGCTCCAACTTTAGAATATCTTAAGATATTCTTATTGTTGTAGATTTTCCCTATTTTGGGATATTACAAAGAAGCATGGGTATCATGTTGTAGACTAGAAACTGAAAAAGGAACTTTGGAGGGAGCTCCCTAGGCATCTTTGATTTGTCCAGAAAAAATGACAATGGGGTTCCATTAGTCATTTTCACTTACTGGTGCATGATCATGATGAAGTTTTGGTATTTCTTGAATGTTGGGATGTGTCTTGGAGAAGGAGGTGAACTATTTTGGTATACAGGTTGAATGAAAGATACATTATGGGACCATAAGTTCAAATGTCCAATGGTGGCCAGTTGATTGAATTCATCAGAATCTGCATTGAAGTGTACAATTTTTTTTATTTTTTATTTTTTATTTTTTCCTGAGTCCCTCCATCCTAGAGGCTTATTTATTCTACCTCTACCTCTACCTTGTTCTCTAGAATTCAAATTAATTTCTAAAAAACAACTAATTTAATATACAAAACAAGAAATCATCAACTACACATTTCACTTTTAAACTAATACAATTAACTGTGTTGTCCAGAGATAGGTCATTCTTCATATGCTTGGGAAATAAATGTGAAGATTGAGGTTTGGGTGGAAGAGGGAAAGATGCTAGAATGCAAAAACTCGAACCCCAATATTTCATAAGCTTTGTTTTGAGAGGGTTGCATTTGCATGACATGAATTCTCTTTTAGTTATTTTTTTTAGTTCTCTTTTATTCATAGAAATTTTATCAAATTTTAAGTAGAAGGATTTTTATTTTCCTATTTTTTTTTCCTTTTTGTATGGATTTTTGTAACAAATAACTATATTATAAATATAACAGATCTCTAAGGGATACCCTCTCTTTCGTTTTTCTTTGTGAACCAGGTTAGGGTTTTTGAGGGTTTAAGGGTATGATAAGAGGAGTGAGATTTATTGAATTGAGACTATAATTATTCGCATTAGGGTTTTCTTTACAACTATAATTCTTGCAAGAAATACTCTATATGGTTATATACACTAAATACATTATACTTGAATGGGTCAAGAGACAAAGCTGTTATAATAAAAACCTTTAAAGGTTGCGGGACAAGACAACTTGCAGAAAGTAGGAAAGGCATGTAATACCTTCACTTCCTTTTCATTTTTTTCTTTTTTTAAATGCAACCAATTACGCTTTTTGGGATGGAAAAAATTGAGGGAATCGATAGAGGAAAATGAAATTTTATGAAGGGATCCATATATACAAGGGTAATCACTAGTTGATGGAGGGGAACACAATATTTGTTTGATTTATCCATTTTTAAAACCAAAACTCTATGAAAGAATACATTTTTTTTTATAGCATATTTTTTTTAAACAAATATTTCACAATTGTAACTACAAACGGGGTTAAACCCTCTTTCATTTTCTTTTCTTTTCAAATGTGAGAATAGTTATGAGAATACATGGGTTAAATTAAAGAACTTGAACGAGAGGCACCTTGTCTTGGGTGTTCATGAAATTAATGTAACCAAAACGACTCGAAGTAGTGACTAGTGGGGTTACAAGAGAAATAAACTCAATTAGTGACCAAACATATCAAAAAGTGTGTAATTAACCCTTGGGTACCTTGTTGCACCAAAGCAACAATGCTTTAGTAATCTCAGCGGCTAATAGTTCGTTCTCATACTATAAAAGCTTCCAAATGATAATTAAATTTATAAGTAATAGGAAAAAACCAAAAATCCCAATCCATTTGAGTCGTAGATCAATTTTACACAACAAAATCATCATTGATAAGTTCGGTGATGGGAATTAATATCACAGGACATGCTTACAATTTTCAAGGTTGAGCAATAAATGGTCTATAATGTAGGCATGTTATAAATATAACTCATAGACATATTGTTAACTATAACTCATTAAACCCTTACAACCATTTATGCATATAACAGATGATATACCAAATCAAAACATGTCGGCTAGGGTTACACATGTTGTCACATCACATATGGAGTGTGGCGAGGTCCTACATTTGCTATGAAATATCCACCAAAATAATATAAGAATCCTTCCACTGAAACCATATAACATCTATTATAGCTCGTTAATATAACATTGATACATATGGAAATATCTAATGAAGTCTACAAGGCATATGGTATGCACACAATATATCATAGTTAAAGTGCATCCAATTACAATGTTCCAATCATACATGGACCCAATTATTCATATAACATTGGTCAAATATCAACAAACATTTTTCATAGCATCAAATATTTTGACATCATATATCTATTCTATGCAAGGTTGTCAATAATGTGCCATAAAATACTTCTCTCTTCTAAAAAAAATTGCCATTGTCTAATGGTATAACAAATTGTGTAATGATATGTATGAGAATATGTTTACAATATTTGAAATCCATCTGTTTTTTGAAATGAACTAACCATTATTGTCATTACAGGTCTAGTGATGTAATTAATCAAATATCATAATGTAATGAGGTATGCATTCTTAACATCAAGTTGCATGGAATCCAAACATATGCATTTTTTATGACAAGTGTAATATATATATTTGAACAAAACTTAATGGTCCTTCCCTTTGGTCACGACAGTTAAACACATTGATGAGACAAGGTTACTAGTGGTCAAAGTGAGGGGTGACCTATAATATCCCAAAATTGGGAGAACAGCAATACAAGACATAAAACTGGAAATATGCAGAAATATCAATAGATCAATACATGAGACAACCATAGAGCCATTCCATTATGATTATTAGCATAAAATGAGTACAATATCTTAAGGAAAAGATCACTCAATATTGGGCAAACAGGCCTCCCATGAAACAATACATCTAAAGATGAAATGTTGCTAATACATGAAATGTCAGAATGCTATAACTGCATTGTTTATGAGAGAGTAGCAGCTGAAAAATATAAATATATATAGCTGCTGATACAATGCTCCAAAAGAGCTAGGAATAGAGATCTATGCTCCAAAACTGATTTCCAAGACAACCCAGAAAAGGTTTCCGGAAATACCCAAAATACAATAATAGAAAAATATGGCCATAGGGCTGAATAACCACTGCAACTAAATCACTGATAGGAGGTGGCTGATATGATATAGGAAATGGCTGAAACTCTTCCAATAGATCTCATAAATGAAGGGTTGATCCCCTCACTAGAAATACAACTCCTCCAACTAGGGAAATGAACCCACTATTGCAGCTACTCTCTGAAATAACACATTCCTTGAGGGAAACTGCATTGTAGTTAATGCTAGATACTTGGCCTCATGCCATATATGGAAATAATACATTGGGATCTTCCTCACTAGCTTCCTAGATGAAAGGGTGACCCCTCCAATGGAAAACAAGCTCATAAACTGGAGATATTTCTCCTCCACCGCTGCAACCCTGCAACACAATACAAATATGGAATATATTGCATTATAGATGAATACTGAAGCTTGAAAAAATGTTGGATAGTGGAAATTTAGCTCAATATACATCTCTTAAGTAGGCACTCAAAGTCCCTCGAGGATTAGGGTGGTATTTCCGCTCGGAAACACCCTTGTGTTAAACAACACTGCAGATCCTGCTAAACAACAAAAGCATGCATAGATATGTCACATGAAAAATCCAGATCTAAAAAGATCAAAATCAATAATACAAATCCATGTCTTATAATGGTGCCATCCCCTTCCTTTTATGCTTGGTGAGCTTCCTCACCTTGGATCCCACTCATTAAAGGAGTTACTCTCATGCATACACTCATCCTAAATGACCGCGTTGTCCTCCAATAATCCTCCATTATCTCCATAAAAACGTTGTTGATCTGGTCAAATTTGACCCTGTCCACATGCTCTAGCCCTTGTTCACACCTAAGGGTGCTTTATTAAGATGATAAAATGAGCCACATTCACATGAGAAGTGGTTTTATTCCTACTAAAGAGATTTATGGGTCTCCCTACCCACTTATTCATCTATCTAAGTGACTAAACAAAACTTTAATATTCCAATTATTTGCAAGCTAATTTTGGAATATTACAGTCCGCCCCTCCAAAATGTTGCTTGTCCTCAAGCAACTGTAAAGATAGTGCAAAACCATCCCAATGAGAGGCTCCAATCTCCATGCTATCATCCAAAAAAAGTGAGCCATCCTTGGAAGCTGATAGAAAAACTCACCAATCCCCTTCTTCTGCAATGTATAAGGGTTGCATGGCTTAAAATGAGAGATAAAATTGTTTAACTCACACTGTCTCTCTCTCCATTTATGATAAATATGGATTTGTTGATCTTGGGCTGCAATAATATGGGCCTCGGGAAGCCAAAAGGCACCTGGACTGTCATGAACCCATTCTTTGGTTCTAGAAACCTCTCTTGCCCAATCCATCCCACATATAGTGAATAGAATGTCTTCACCATAAGGGCTCCAAAATAAGAATGGACTAAGTGTCATATAACATGATGAATGGTGACAATAGTCCCTCAAGTGAGACTAGCATTTTTTTGCTTCTAGCTATCTCAAAACATGATATGATAAGTGGCCATCCAACCACTTGCTTGCTACCATAAGCTTCTCAAAAGCTTGAAAATAGTAAAGGACATTAGGTGTTGGCTGAATATGAACCAACAAAAACAAGTCTTGCCCAAAGTCCTCTAGGAAGTGGCCAATCCCATCACTGAATGTAGTCCCAAAAGGACCATGAAATCCAAATATAGGCATGCTCTCTTGTGGAGCAATGTGCTGCAAATGTATGGAAAAGGAATGTACATACAATGTTGGTTGATCAATAAGCATCAAGACATAATCCGTACCATATATGGTTGGAAGGTTGGTGAAGAGGTCCATAGATGAGCCTTCCCATATCTCCATCAAAAGGGGAAATGGCTGTAACAACCTTGCAAGGTGGTTGTTCTTTTCCTCCTTCATCAAAAAAGCTACATACCTCCTGATATGTTGGTGCACATCTTCTTTGAGACCCTCCCAATAGAATCCCTTCATGATGGTGTGATAAGTCTCAATGAAATCTACATGCCTGGAAAACAGTGCCTCACATACTGCATGTAGAATCTCCTCCTTGAGCTTGGAGTCTCTAGTCAAGTAGATATAATCTTGGAAATAAATGAATCCATCAACCACTCTGTATCTCCCATCTATCACTTGCCCATAAAGAACCTTACATGTGAATAGGTTCTTGGAATACTCCACCAATAATTGGGACTCCCAATATGGATCTATACTCCTCAATAGTGACAACGCTGTTGTATTCTGAAATGGAGTACTTGTCACCTCATAACTCCCCTCTTTGACATGCTCAATGCCAAAGCCACATGTCGCAGTACTGCTATCCCACTTTTGTTGCCTCCTTTGCAGCTGATCTTACCTATGACAAGACTGAAGTATATGGAGGTCAAGCTCCTCTTGGAAGGCATTTCCCATCCAAAACTTCCATAGTTTGGTCAATGCATAAAAGAGTGTCAATAATTTCTTGTCATATTCAGAAATTTTTCTTGTGTGGAAGTGTCATTTTCTACTCCAAGGCTATGGAGTAGCCCTTTGACACCATACTTGTGCCATCACACACTCCTAAATCATTCTCTTCCAGTGCAAGTAGCTGAGTAAGAGATGGAAATGCAAATATCAGATTATTTCTCATCCCTTCCTTGAACCAATCATAGGCTCTCTGTGTTGTGCCAACTTCTCCCAAGGCTCCATCCTTAGCCAAATCTATCAATGATGCATCATGTTGAGAGAACTCTTTGATCATTTTCCAATCAAGGGGTATCCCTAGTGGAATGCCTCCATGTAATGAGACATCAAGGCCTAAAGTAGGCTGCATATGTGAGTGGGTTGATTTGTCCCCACTTTCACTACACAAATAATCCTCCTTCTGTGAATAAACCTCATGAAATGGATGGGTGTGTATGTCCCCAATCACTTGATGTTGGCCATCCTTCTCATCTCCTGTTTTCATCTGCAAGATCTCACAGTCTAAGGCATCCTTCTCTAATGTAATCAACCCATGCACACCAAATGTTATATTGTTGCCAATATTATTAATCACAAAGAAGTGATATGTCATAGTGTATGCCCCCAAAACTGTGGTCAATGTCAGAACACACTTCCTCCATTGTTTAGTCTCACTTCCTATCAACATAGACACATGTTGCTCATGATCTTCATATGTGAGATCCTTTGGAACTTCTTGCAAAGGTACAAGAGCTCCTCTAGTTGAAGAAATTACTGCATCTCCATCTCCTAATGGTGGTCGATCTCATCCTGCTTTTACAACACTGATATCTCCCTTCAAATATTCCTTTCCTTCCTCCTCATCATTTGAGAATACCTCAACATCATTAAGAGATCCTTTGTCTTGATCTCCTCTTGAAGGAGGAATCTTCATGTCTTCCTCTTGAGAAGAAAGTTCTTGCTGAAGTGGGCCTTTTTCCCTTGGAAAATCATTCTGCAAATATTTATCCCCCTCACTAGAATTTTGGAGTAGAGTAGGTCTAGTGGCTCCTACCAACTCATGCAAAGGTTCTGATTTCTTGGGTTTGGTTAGCTCCCCCAAAGAAGTTTCAGAATGTTTTTGATCAAATCTTTTCACTAACCTCCTAGTGAACTCTGCATAAGTAGATACATTTGCATGACTCAATGAAGAAGAACCATAAAACCACCAAGCATAAGCCTTACCTTCAAGGTGCAGCGATGCTACCTTAATGGCCTCCTTTTCTGAAATTTGATGCAGCTGTAAAAATGTGTCCAACTTCCTTACCCAAGCCTTGGCTGTGCACTTGGGTGACCCATCAAAAGTAGGCAGAAAGAATATACCCAAAGTGTGTTTCATGCACCATTTTCTTCTATTGTGGTTACTGGGTCTTCTTTTTTCTTTGATTTGGAAAAACCCTTGGAAGTATAGATGCTCCTTGAATATTTTAGACTAAGATTCATATTCTTGGAGATAGTCACCAAGAGTCTCCTCCTTTTGTGTGTCTCCTTCCTCTTCTTATCTTGCTAAGAATGTAGGCATGGTACAATGTTGTGGATCTTTTGAGGTTGAATGCTCACACCCATAATGTGAAATATTGGATCTTTCTTCATGTGAAAACCCTCGTGGAGAATTTCTATATCTCTCCATCCTCATCTCTTTGATGTCTTTGTTAATACTATGCATAGTTTGGAGAAGAAGTTTTGAGAAATCCTTTCCCTTCATTTCTTCTAATAATGGAGTCTTGCCTTTGCTTCTTCTATAAACCTTCTCCTTTCTATGATAATCTTCTTCATCTTCTGATGACATAGATATAATGTCTCACAGGCTGAGCCTAGATTATGCTTTGATACCACTGTAATATCCCAAAATTGGGAGAGCAGCAACACAAGACATAAAACTATAAATATGAAAAAATATCAATAGATCAATACATGAGACAACCATAGAGCCATTCCATTATGATTATTATCATAAAATAAGTACAATATCTTGAGGAAAATATCACTCAAGGTTGGGCAAACAAGCCTCCCATGAAACAATACATCTAAAGATGAAATGTTGCTAATACATGAAATGCCAGAATGCTATAATTGTGTTTTTTATGAGAGAGTAGCAGCTGAAAAATATAAATATATATAGCTTCTGATACAATTCTCCAAAAGTGCTAGGAATAGAGATCTATGCTCCAAAAATGATTTCCAAGACAACCCAGAAAAGGTTTCCAGAAATACCCAAAATACGATAAGAGAAAAATATAGCCCTAGGGTTGAATAACCACTGCAACTGAATCAATGATAGGAGGTGGCTGATATGATATAGGAAATAGCTGAACCTCCTCCTATATATCTCCTAAATTAAGGGATGATCCCCTCACAGGAAATACAACTCCTTAAACTAGGGCAATAAACCCACTGTTGCAGCTGCTCTCTAAAATAATGCAGTCCTTGAGGAAAAATGCGTTGAATCTGATGATAGTTATTTTTCCTCCTACCAAATATGGAAATAATACACTGGGATATTCCTCACTAGCTTCCTAGATGAAAGGGTAACCCCTCCAATTGAAAACAATCTCAAAAACTGGAGATATTTCTCCTCCACTGCTGCAACCCTACAACACAACACAAATCTGGAATAGACTGCGCTGTAGATGAAGACTGAAGCTTGGAAAAATGCTGGATAGTGGAAATGTAGCTCAAGATACCTCTCCTGAGTAGGCACTCGAAGTCCCCCGAGGATGAGGGTGGGATTTCCGCTCGGAAACACCCTTGTGCTAAACAGCACTGCAGACCCAGCTAAAAAGCAAAAGCATGCATAGATATGTCACATGACAAATCCAGATCTATAAAGATAAAAATCAATAATACAAATCCATGTCTTCTAATGCTACCATCCCCTTCCTTTTATGCTTGGTGAGCTTCCTCACCCTTGGTCCCACTCATTAAATGTGTTACTCTCATGCATACACTCCTCCTAAATGACTGCGCTGTCCTCCAATAATCCTCCACTATCTCCATTACAACGCTATTGATCTGGTCAAATTTGACCCTGTCCACATTCTCTAGCACCTGTTCACACCTAAGGGTGTTTTATTAAGTTGATAAAATGAGCCACATTCAAAGGCTATGGTTTCATCGAGGTATAGGGTTGAGGAAGAGTTTCGAGGATTTATTTCTTTGTCTAGCTTGTAGGGTGGATATGCGGCTGCTATAATCCTTGTGTGTGGCTATGTAGGCTTCTACGTGGATCCATGAGAATTGGTTTTATTCCTACTAAAAAGATTTATGGGTCTCCCTACCCACTTATTCATCTATCTAAATGAGAAAACAAAACTTTAATATTCCAATTAGTTGCAAGCTAATTTTGGAATATTACATGACCAAGCAAAACAAAGGCATGAAAATTTTGTAGCATATTACAAAATTAAAGGATCAAAAATAGATATCAACAGTCACAAGTGTTGGAATGGATAAATATAAAAGCCTCATATATAGGTACATTTTGGTTAGCTAAATTTAAACGGATGGAAGAAATTCAGTTTTATGTTGAAAATATTTTATAGGGTAAAATCTTCAAATGTACAACAATATCTCCCATACAAAGTTCGTGATTTAGTTAGTCCTTCTAAGGTTAGTTGTCATTAAGTGTAGAAATTTGAATAACTGATATATTATTCACCGAGATTCTCCTGATCACACACTATTTTAACTCCATGCACAATACATAATCTCTTCTACCATTGATCATTACATGCGGAAATAAAATCAATTGCATGCACACATTAAAATCATAAAACTTCACACATATGAACGCAATATTTCATGGGAAAGCTTAAAGCTGAAAACCCCCAACTATCTGTATATTAAATTTCATATAGATAATGTAACAATCATTGTACAAAGCTCCTCACAAGCTCTCAGCACAACCTGCAATTGCTACACACTAATCAAGCTAGATCTAGCAAAACACATGCTCCAATCTCTGCCACCTAATAGCCAACCTCTATTGCGTAATCAATGTTGTAGGATGGCCCATAAATAACTTGAACCACCTGGCTTGTACTGTGCAATCCTCATTGGCTTCTCCAATCACTGGTTGTTGCAAATATGCAACAGTATAGTCACAACTGATAGTTAACTTTCTCTTTCACCTATCTCTGCACTGGTCTCCACTGAAACTGTCCATGCACTGAAGTTAACTGATGTATTCTTTAGTTGATTAATGAGTTTATAATTAGTGAATTAATTAATAATTAATTCACACCACTCTCACTAGTGTATCAATCAGTTAAACTAGATACAAATAGCTCAACTATGTTTAGATTAGTTAAACTGAACACAACTCCATTAACTTCCTCAATCAACTCCACCAAACTCTGTCACATGAGTTCTAACTGAAGTATCCATGCAATAGCTCCACTTAACCCTCGGGAATAGCGTAATTCCTTCTGTCAGCTCCTGTGCCACATCTGTGCACTTAACTGAAGTGCTCCAAGAGAATAAGATAATGTTTATAGTCCAAATATTATTAAGAGCTAATAATGTTCGACATATCTATTTTTAGACTGGAAATCTAAAAATAGATTCCGCCCAATATGTCTAAAAAAAGAAGTCCATCTATTTTTTCCGACTTGACCAACCATCCACAAATAGCATCCTGAAACTCATAGAACATGATTCATATGTCTAAAAATAGACTTTGCGCCAAAAATAGCCTACGGGCCCACTTAGTGAAGGCGACTTCTTTCCACTAAGATCTTCATCTTGTTGCAATCTCAACACTCCCTCTCAACAAGATAAGGATTATCTGCAACCCCTATCCTGCCCTTGTGGTATTCGACTTTGCTCCTGGTGAGCGCCTTCGTCAAGATATCAGCATCCTGATCCTCTGTGGGAATGTATGAAAGTAACATGATCTTCCGCTACACACAATCTCTAATATGATGATACCGGATGTCAATGTGCATATATCTATCATGAAATACTGGATTAACCGAGAGTTTGATGCAACTCTGATTATCACAATAAATCACAGTAGGCTCTAAGTGTGAACCGAACAACCCGACCAGGATCTTCCTCATCCATATAGCCTCACATGCAGCCAAACTCGCTGCCATATACTCGGCCTCTGCTGAACTGAGTGCCATGGATCTCTGCTTCCTGCTGTACCAAGAAACTGTTGTTGACCCGATACTGAAAATCCCTCCAGATGTGCTCTTTCTGTCCGTTGGGCTCCCTGCCCAATCTGTATCCATGAAGCCACATAGCCTCACCTCATCCGACTATCTGTACCATAATCCATATCTCGATGTGCCTCTGAGATATCTCAATACATGCTTTCCTGCCTTCCAGAAGAGCTTGGTAGGCTTAACCATAGCTTGTGAAAGCTGGTTAACAGCATAGCATATGTCGGATCGTGTATTGACCAGATACATAAGCGACCCCACCAACTGTCGATAAACAGTGGCATCCACTACCTCCACCGAAGTAGCATCCTCCTTCCTCCAACCTCCAGGAAGAGGAGTATCAACAGGCTTGCAGTCATGCATGTTGAACTTCTCCAGTATCTCCCGGGCATACTTACCCTGAGAAACAAACAGTCCATCACTGCGCTGCCAAATTTCCAATCCCAGGAAATAATGAAGGAGGCCCAAGTCCTTCATCTCAAACTCCTTTGCAAGATCAACCTTGCATGAGTGTATCAACAGTTCATCACCTGCCAAAATCAAATCATCTACATAAAGTACAATGATCAGCAACTTACCCTCCACCATAATCTGGTATAGGTTAGGATCCGCCTCACTCTTGGAGAATCCAAGTCCGGTGAAATAACTGTCTATCCGTATGTACCAAGCACGAGGTGCTTGTTTCAACCCATACAACGCTCTCTTGAGCCTGCACACATGCGACTCACTGCTGAAGATCTCAAAACCTTCAGGCTGCTCTATGTACACCTCCTCCTCCTCAATCAGAATCCGTTGAGGAACGAGTCTTCACATCCATCCGATGAACGCCCC
The DNA here is from genome assembly GCA_034641835.2 of Pinus albicaulis. Classification (NCBI taxonomy): domain Eukaryota; kingdom Viridiplantae; phylum Streptophyta; class Pinopsida; order Pinales; family Pinaceae; genus Pinus; species Pinus albicaulis. Next base: position 441,489,876 of record CM076573.1, read on the forward strand.
CCACCCGCACCGAGAGAGCAAGAATCGTCCGTATAAGAATACCTTGCGACAGGTGCAAAGGTCTCCTCATAATTGATCCCCTCTATCTGTGAAAAGCCTCGGGCAACAAATATTGCCTTGTACTTCTCCACACTCCCGTCAGCTGCCTGCTTCACTTTGTAGATCCATCTCGAACCCACCACTGATTTCCCCTCCGGCATTCATACAATCTCCCATGCACTGTTTCTGACAATCGAATCATACTCTTCCACCATGACATCTACCCATGCGGGATCCTCCACAGCTTCCTCGAAAGAGGATGGCTCTGTCACGATACACTTGCTCGTAAGAGCCATGTATCCATTGTACTGGTCAGGTGACTGTCTCTGTCTGTGCTGTGATGTAGGTGCTCCTACAACCTTCTCTACATCTTGAGCTAGTCGCTCAGCTTCTATAGTGCGCTTCCGCCCTCTGATGGTTGGCGCTGCCTGAGTGGTCTCTTCCACTCCATGAACCTCCTTTTGTGGCTAATCCACATCCTGAGGCTCATCCTTAGGAACTAATAGCTCCTCATCTGCATGCAAGTGTGGCTCCCTCTCAAGCAAACACTTCATGGCTTTCTCCTCATGAAAGTTGATATCCCATCGCACAATAGTCTTGCGACTGTCTGGCAAATACACACGATAGTTGTGGGGCATATCAGTGTACCCAAAAAATATCCCAACCTCTGTAGTCGGCTCCAGCTTCTTCTTGGCATCCTTAGTCACATGAATGTAAACAGGTGAACCAAAAATCCTCAGATGGGAAATATCAGGCTTCTTACTAGAAAATGCCTCCTCGAGTGTACTCATGCCAAGTATCCTGTGAGGACAACGGTTCTGCACATACACTGCAGTATTGCATGCCTCAGCCCACAAGTGTATGGGAAAACCCTGATCATGCAACATTGCCCATGCAGCACCCACGATCATTCTATTCTTCCACTCAACAACCCCATTCTGTTGTGGGTTATGAGGTGTTATGAGATCTCTTCGAATTCCTTCTGCATTGCAAAAGTCCTTGAATTCGCCAGAGATGAATTCACCACCATTGTCGCTCCTAAGAGCCTTCACCTGCTTCCTCGATTCTTTCTCAACCAGTGCCTTGAACTCACAGAACTTTGAGTATGTCGCGCTCTTCTTCTGCATGAAGAAGATCCAACATTTCCGAGAAAAATCATCAACAAATATCACATAGTACCTGTGCTTTGCTATCGAAGCTACTGAGAAAGGTCCACACACGTCTTTGTGAATTCTCTCAAGGATCGTCATGGTGCGACTATCCTTCTCGTGAAAGGTGGCTTTCACAAATTTTCCCAAAGTACATCCCTTGCACTGATCTGACTGCGCAAGTGTACCTTTGGGAAGCCCAGTAGAAATCTGTTGCAGTATCTTCAAAGCTTTATGGTGAAGGTGGCCCAATCTCCGGTGCCACAACTCGCCATCATCCTAGCTCACCACTCCTTCTGCCTTGCCTGCCATTGCTGCGCAACCATCTACCTGCAATTGATAAAGGTTCGTAACTCGAACCCCTATCCTCCGAGTCTCACTAGTTGCCTTAAGACGCAGGAAAGCCTTTCCCTCGCTAAAGGCAACATCATATCCCTTGTCTTCTAACATCGCCACAGCGATAAGATTCTTCTTCAATCCTAGAAGATGCATCACTTCCTTCAATACGAAGGGTTTACCAGACTCCCTCTCAAATGAAATGGTCCCGATACCAGTCGCACTATATCTACTATCATCGCCCATCTCGATGTGCACTCCAAGATCTTTCTCATCCAGATCAGTAAACAAATCTTGATCTCCTGTCATGTGAAAAGACGCACCACTGTCAAGAAACTGAACCTCAACCATCACACTTGAGACCTACATGCATCGAAAATCCAGCTCAAACTGCGAGGCTAAGGCCCCTCCCGCTACAGATCCAGCAACCTGCTTATTTTTCTTCTTCTGTGGATAATTAGTGGCGTAATGTCCATGTTGGTGATAGTGAAAGCACTTCACCTTAGACATGTCCTGCTTCTTGCCTTTCGCACCGGATTGAGAAGCTTTCTTGCTCTTCCCCTTCTTTGCTTTGGTAGCCAAAGCACAATTTTCTTCATCATTACTCTTTGATGAAGATCCGTCCCTGGTACTTCGCCTTATCTCCTCTTGCACAAGATCCGACCAAAGTCGCTCCCATCTTGGCAATTTCTCACGACCATTGACAGAGTCCTGATAGGAATGCCAACTCTTCGGAAGCCCAAGGAGAGCCAAGCTCACCAAGTCCTCATCATCAACAGTCACCCCCACACTTCCCAGCTCATCCTTGCACTGGAAAAACTTCGTGAGGTACTTGGGCATAATGTCGCCTTTCTCCATTTTTATGTTCCTGAGTTTATCCTTGAGTGCCAACTTCCTCTGATCACTCTTACTTTGGAATAAATCTGTCAAAGCTTTCCACATCAAGAATGGAGAAGCTTTACCATGAAGGCTGGACACTATGTGATCCTTTACACCTTCCAACATAATTCTTCGACACTTTGCTGTCTTCTTTTGCCATGCGTCAAGTGCGGCAGCATCGCTAGAAGCAGGCTTTGGAATTTCTGTATCTATGAACTCCTTCAACCCATTGTCATCTAGCACTGCCTCTATCTTGTCCTTCCATGCAATATAATTCGAGCTGCCCTCAAGGGCATACTCCAATAACAATCCGTTGAAAGACATCTCAACTTCGACACCAAGAAAACACTGCTGCAAATTCGAATTCCACCAGCACAAAACTCAACCGCTTCAATGTTTTGCAATTGGTCCAATGACCAATATCGCTCTGATACCATGTAGAAATTTGAATAACTGATATATTATTCACCGAGATTCTCCTGATCACACACTATTTTAACTTCATGCACAATACAAAATCTCTTCTACCATTGATCATTACATGTGGAAATAAAATCAATTGCATGCACACATTAAAACCATAAAAATTCACACATATGAACAAAGTATTTCATGGGAAAGCTTAAAGCTGAAAACCCCCAACTATCTGTATATTATATTTCATAGAGATCATGTAACAATCATTGTACAAAGTTCCTCACAAGCTCTCAGCACAACCTGCAATTGCTACACACTAATCAAGCTAGATCTAGCAAAACACATGCTCCAATCTCCGCCACCTGATAGCCAGCCTCTATTGCGTAATCAATGCTATAGGATGGCTCATAAATAACTTGAACCACCTGGCTTGTACTGCGCAATCCTCATTGGCTTCTCCAATCACTGGTTGTTGCAAATATGCAACAGTATAGTCACAACTGATAGTTAACCTTCTCTTTCACCTATCTCTGCACTGGTCTCCACTGAAATTGTACATGAACTGAAGTTAACTGATGTATTCTTTAGTTGATTAATGAGTTTATAATTAGTGAATTAATTAATAATTAATTCACACCACTCTTCACTAGTGTATTAATCAGTTAGACTAAATACAACTAGTGCAACTATGTTTAGTTTAGTTAAACTGAACACAACTCCATTAACTCCTCAATCAACTCCACCAAACTCTGTCACATGAGTTCTAACTGAAGTATCCATGAAATAGCTCCACTTAACCCTCAGGAATAGCATAATTCCTTCTGTCAGCTCCTGTGCCACATCTGTGCACTTAACTGAAGTGCTCCAAGAGAATAAGATATTGTTTATAGTCCAAATATTATTAAGAGCCAATAAATAATATTCGACATATCTATTTTTAGACTGGCAATCTAAAAATAGATTCCGCCCAATATGTCTAAAAATAGAATTCCATATATTTTTTCTGACTTGACCAACCATCCACAAATAGCATCCTACAACTCATAGAACATGATCTATATGTCTAAAAATAGACATAGTCTAAAAATAGACTTTGCGCCAAAAATAGCCTGCGGGCCCACTTAGTGAAGGCGACTTCTTTCCACTAAGCTCTTCATCTTGTTGAAATCTCAACACTCCCTCTCAACAAGATAAGGATTATCTGCAACCCCTATCCTACCCCTGTGGTATTCGAATTTGCTCCTGGTGAGCGCCTTCATCAAGATATCAGCATCCTGATCCTCCGTGGGAATGTATGAAAGTAACATGATATTCCACTGCACACAATCTCTAATATGATGATATCGGATGTCAATGTGCTTAGATCTATCATGAAATACTGGATTAACCGAGAGTGTGATGCAACTTTGATTATCAAAATAAATCACAGTAGGCTCTAAGTGTGAACCGAACAACCTGACTAGGATCTTCTCATCCATATAGCCTCGCATGCAGCCAAACTCGCTGCCATATACTCGGCCTCTGCTAAACTGAGTGCCACGGATCTCTGCTTCCTGCTGTACCAAGAAACTGCTATCGATCCGATACTGAAAATCCCTCCAGATGTGCTCTTTCTATCCGTTGGGCTCCCTGCCCAATCTGCATCCGTGAAGCCACATAGCCTCACCTCATCCGACTGTCTGTACCATAATCCATATCCCGATGTGCCTCTGAGATATCTCAATACATGCTTTCCTACCTTCCAGAAGAGCTTGGTAGGCTTAACCATAGCTTTTGAAAGATGTTTAACAGCATAGCATATGTCAGGTCGTGTATTGACCAGATACATAAGTGAGCCCACCAACTGTCGATAAACAGTGGCATCCACTACCTTCGCCGAAGTAGCATCCTCCTTCCTCCATCCACCAGGAAGAGGAGTATCAACAGGCTTGCAGCCATGCATGTTGAACTTCTCCAATATCTCCCGGGCATACTTACCTTGAGAAACAAACAGTCCATCACTGCGCTGCCAAATTTCCAATCCTACAAATAATGAAGGAGGCCCAAGTCCTCATCTCAAACTTTTTTGCAAGATCATCCTTGCATGAGAGCATCGACAAATTTCATCACCCGTCAAAAATCAAATCATCTACATAAAGTACAATGATCAAGACCCTACTCCCTCCACCACTATCCTGGTATAGGTTCGATCCTCACTCTTGGAGAATCAAGTCTAGTGAAATAATCGGTTTATCCAGGTGTGCTGGCACGAGGTGCTTGTTTCAACCCATACAACGCTCTTGAGCTTCGCACATGCGACTGCCATCGAAGATCTCAACCCTTGGGCCTGCTCTATGTACACCTCCTCCTCAATCACCCTGTTGAGGAACGCAGTCTTCACATCCATCTGATGAATGTGCCACCCCATCTGTGCTGAGAGAGCAAGAATCGTTCGTATGGAAGAATACCTTGCGACAGGTGCAAAGGTCTCCTCATAATCGATCCCCTCAATCTATGAAAAGCCTTGGGAAAAAAATCTTGCCTTGTACTTCTCCACACTCCCGTCAGCTACCTGCTGCACTTTGTAGATCCATCTTGAACCCACCACTGATTTCCCCTCCGGCCTTCGGACAATCTCCCATGCACTGTTTCTAACAATCGAATCATACTCTTCCACCATGGCATCTACCCATGCGGGATCCTCCACAGCTTCCTTGAAAGAGGATGGCTCTGTCACGATATACTTGCTCATAAGAGCCATGTATCTAGTATACCAATCAGGTGACTGTCTCTTTCTGCGCTGTGATGTAGGTGCTCCTACAACCTTCTCTGCATCTTGAGCCAGTCGCTCAGCTTTTGTAGTGCGCTTCCGCCCTCTGATGGTTGGTGCTGCCTGAGTGGTCTCTTCCACTCCACGAACCTCCTTTTGTGGCTAATCCACATCCTGAGGCTCATCCTTAGGAACTAATAGCTCCTCATCTGCATGCAAGTGTGGCTCCCTCTCAAGCAAACACTTCATGGCTTTCTCCTCATGAAATTTGATATCTCGTCACACAACAGTCTTACGACTGTCTGGAAAATACACACGATAGCTGTGGGGCATATCTGTGTACCCCACAAATATCAGAAAACGCCTCCTTGGGTGTACTCATGCCAAGTATCCTGTGAGGACAACGGTTCTGCACATATACTGTAGTATTGCATGCCTCAACCCACAAGTGTATGGGAAGGCCCTGATCATGCAACATTGACCGTGCAGCACCCACGATCGTTCTGTTCTTCCGCTCAGCAACCCCATTCTGCTGTGGGTTATGAGGTGCTATGAGCTCTCTTTGAATTCCTTCTGCGCTGCAAAAGTCCTTGAATTCACCAGAGAGGAATTCACCACCATTTTCGCTCCTAAGAGCCTTCACCTGCTTCCCTGATTCTTTCTCAACCAAAGGCTCTCTAACTCACAGAACTTTGAGTATGTCTCGCTCTTCTTCTGCATGAAGAAGATCCAGCACTTCCGAGAAAAATCATCAACAAATATCACATAGTACCTGTGCTTTGCTGTCGAAGCTACTAAGAAAGGTGCACACACGTCTGTGTGAATTCTCTCAAGGATCATCGTGGCGTGACTATCCTTCTCGTGAAAGGTGGCTTTCACAAATTTTCCCAAAGTACATCCCTTGCACTGATCTGACTGCGCAAGTGTACCTTTGGGAAGTCCAGTAGATATCTGCTGCAGTATCTTCAAAGCTCCATGGTGAAGGTAGCCCAATCTCCGGTGCCACAACTCGCCATCATCCCAGCTCACCACTCCTTTTGGCTTGCCTGCCATTGCTGGGCAGCCATATACGTGCAATTGATAAAGGTTCTTAACTCGAACCCCTATCCTCCGAGTCTCACTAGTTGCCTTACTGCGCAGGAAAGCCTTTCCCTCGCTAAAGACAACATCATATCCCTTGTCTTCTAATATCTCCACAGAGATAAGATTCTTCTTCAATCTTGGAACATGCATCACTTCCTTCAATACGAAGGGTTTACCAGACTCCCTCTCAAAGTAAATGGTCTCGATACCGGTTTCACTGTATCTACCATCATCGCCCATCTCGATGTGCACTCCAAGATTTTTCTCATCTAGATCAGTAAACAAATCTTGATCTCCTATCATGTGAAAAGACACACCACTATCAAGAAACCACACTGAACCCATCACACTTGAGACCAAGCATGTGATCAGCAAAAATTCCAGCTCAAACTGCGAGGCTAAGGCCTCTCCCACTGCAGATCCAGCAGCCTGCTTATTTTTCTTCTTCTGTGGACAATTAGTGGCATAATGTCCATGTTGGTGATAGTGAAAGCACTTCACCTTCGACATGTCTTGCTTCTTGCCTTTCGCACAAGATTGAGAAGCTTTCTTTCTCTTCCCCTTCTTTGCTTTGGTAGCCAAAGCGCAATTTTCTTCATCATTACTCTTTGATGAAGATCCGCCCCTGGTACTTCACCTTATCTCCTCTTGCACAAGATCCGAACAAAGTCGCTCCCATCCCGGCAATTTCTCCCGACCATTGACAGAGTCCTGATAGGAATTCCAACTATTCGGAAGCCCAAGGAGAGCCAAGCTCACCAATTCCTTGTCATCAACAGTCACCCCCACACTTCCCAGCTCACCCCTGCACTGAACAAACTTCGTGAGGTATTTGGGCATACTGTCGCCTTTCTCCATTTTTATGTTCCTGAGTTTATCCTTGAGCGCCAACTTCCTCTGATCGCTCTTGATTTGGAATAAATCTGTCAAAGCTTTCCACATCAAGAATGGAGAAGCTTTACCATTAAGGCTAGACACTATGTGATCCTTTACACCTTCCAACAGAATTCTTCGACACTTTGTTGTCTTCTTTTTCCATGCGTCAAGTGTGGAAGCATCGCTAGAAGTAGGTTTTGGAATTTCTGCATCTATGAACTCCTTCAACCCATTATCATCCGGCATCTCCTCTATCCTGTCCTTCCATGCAATATAATTCGAGCTGGCCTCAAGGGCATACTCCAATCGCAATCCGTTGAAAGACATCTCAACTTCGACACCAAGAAAACATTGCTGCAAATTCGAATTCCACCAGCACAAAACTCAACTGCTTCAATGTTTTTCAATTGGTCCAATGATCAATATCGCTCTGATACCATGTAGAAATTTGAATAAATGATATATTATTCACCGAGATTCTCCTGATCACACACTATTTTAACTTCATGCACAACACAAAATCTCTTCTACCATTGATCATTATATGCAGAAATAAAATCAATTGCATGCACACATTAAAACCATAGAAATTCACACATATGAACACAGTATTTCATGGGAAATATTAAAGCTAAAAACCCCGAACTATCTGTATATTATATGTCATAGAGATCATGTAACAATCATTGTACAAAGCTCCTCACAAGCTCTCAGCACAACCTGCAATTGCTACACACTAATCAAGCTAGATCTAGCAAAACACATGCTCCAATCTCTGCCACCTGATAGCCAGCCTCTGTTGTGTAATCAATGTTGTAGGATGGCTCATAAATAACTTGAACCACCTATCTTGTACTGCGCAATCCTCATTGGCTTCTCCAATCACTGGTTGTTGCAAATATGCAACAGTATAGTCACAACTAATAGTTAACCTGCTCTTTCACCTATCTCTGCATTGGTGTCCACTGAAACTGTCCATGCACTGAAGTTAACTGATGTATTCCTTAGTTGATTAATGAGTTTATAATTAGTGGATTAATTAATAATTAATTCACACCACTCTTTACTAGTTTATTAATCAGTTAGATTAAATACAACTAGTTCAACTATGTTTAGATTAGTTAAACTAAACACAACTCCATTAACTCCTCAATCAACTCCACCAAACTCTGTCACATGAGTTCTAACTGAAGTTCCCATGCAATAGCTCCACTTAACCCTCAGGAATAGCGTAATTCCTTCTGTCAGCTCCTGTGCCACATTTGTGCACTTAACTGAAGTTCTCCAAGAGAATAAGATAATGTTTATAGTCCAAATATTATTAAGAGCTAATAATATTCGACATATCTATTTTTAGACTGGCAATCTAAAAATAGATTCCACCCAATATTTCTAAAAATAGAATTCCATCTATTTTTCCGACTTGACCAACCATCCACAAATAACATCCAGCAACTCATAGAACATGATCCATATGTCTAAAAATAGACATAGTCTAAAAATAGACTTTGCGCCAAAAATAGCCTGCGGGCCCACTTAGTGAAGGTGACTTCTTTCCACTAAGCTCTTCATCTTGTTGCAATCTCAACATTAAGGAAATATTTTTTAGTTTATTGGTCATTTATTGAGTCAAATGAAGCATGAGTATTTTTTTATTACTTTGTGGTAAACCAAAAACCACTTTGTAATGACATATGGAGGTCCATGTGTTGGTGTCACAGAGGTGGCTTATTATAGGCAACCCTAGTGCTTATCATTTAATTATCAAATTGAGGTAATTCTTCTTATTCCAAGAGTGTTGGCACAATATATGCAAGTGAAATCTGCTGATAGTTACTCTATGCGGCTTATGAGAAAGGATTAGCTAGCCTTCTGAATTCAATCAACTTAACGAGGAATGGTTGGGTTAATTATTCTTTCTAGCCTATGATTGAATAGCAAAATGACGGTTTGAACCGCAAGCTTAATGAATTGAATAGAAATTGAATTGAATTGAATACCAGTCTAAATGATTTGCACAACAGTCTAAGTGAATTGAACAACAATCTAAATGAATTGAACAACAGTCTAAATGAAGCAATCTAAATGAAGTGTACATCAATTACTTATATAATTTTGCAATGGAATTCTCTTTGTAAACTAACTAATTGAAATTAATGAATAATTGGATGCTTCACTGTGCTTGAAGAATAATGTAATCCGCAAAGACAAGTAACATTGAAATCAACTATTCTATGATTTGTAAATCAATTGCAATGACACTGGAAGAAACCAGAACCTTCTACTGGTGATGAAGCATTATTATAAACCAGAAAATACAAATGCGATTATTATAAATCAAGGAATGCAAATTCTAACAGCTCTGAAGAAAGAGACTGTAACTTTATTGAATGGAAAGTACTTTACAACCGCATCAGATACTTGGACATTGATTCTGTGACTAACACATAGTATGGGAATTGGCGATGAACTTCTAGGGGTTGGGCCCAGACCACCAGAAGCTCTAACGCAGTGAAAACTTTAAAAGATGATTGTTCAAACCATCAAAAACTCTTTATTACATCAGGGGATACTACAAGAATACAATTAAGCATTTTGGTTCTAATGCGTTGGTTACATAAGGAATTTCCTATTCCCCTTCTACTTTTCATCTAGTTTGTCCCTGGTCCTTTTAAAGGCGATTTCACGAAATGAGAAAGTATTTTCCAAACGACAGCCCACTTTGTGTGGCTTCCGTTTGAGTTCTTGAGCTTGAATTCGTCTATCTTCCTTCTTCTGGCTTTTGGGAGTTACTGAGATCCCATACGTTTGTGTCTGTCGGTTCTCTTCCATTTACCATTGGTTTAGCTACTCTGCCTTCTTGCATACGAAGATACAATAAGTCAATTTTTTGTTATAAAAACATTCCTTTTTTCGTTAGCCTAATTGCTCTAGTTTTCATAGGTCTTTTCTTTCTTTATTGTTAAGGTGAGGGAGAATTCCCAAAATTGCAACATAATTTGAAGTAATTATAGGGTGAAAACATACCTCAATTCGGGCCCAACATACTCCCCTACTTACCTAATTGCATGTCCTCATGCAAACAGATGGTTGAGATGCAACTGCATTAGGGAGTAGGCTGGGTAGACCTTTTCTTTGTATGCTCTGAAACCTTGTTTTTGTTTCATGATTGCAAAAGCAGTGCTTGTGCGTCCTTCTGGTAATTCATAATTGTGATTATAGTCCTCAGGGGGATACCAAAGGAGAGGGCTTATGTATCTACATCCTAACAATGCAAGCCCCATGCTAAAGACCAGGCTGATGTATGAGAGGAATCTGAAGGCAGCAGCCTTGAAATTCTTGTGGCCAAATGGCTCCCTTTTCTTTACATTGTTTGTGGAGGCCATCCATCTTTGCTTAGTTGTTGCCAAGGCTGCTTCACGAATGTCCTCAAATTATTCCCATCCATTTTCTATGATGTCCTTATGGATGGGCCCCAGCCTAGTCCTTACACCTCGCCTTCGCATGAAGTTTTTGTGCTGGATGAACAGTTGCAGGGGTTTTGTAGGTTCCCCTTTGACCCACAAGTCTAGGCCATGCTCTCTCTTTTGGAAGATGTTATAGGCCTTGGCCCACCTAATTTGGTTCTTAGAAAATGAGAGGAAGGCTTGGAGCTGAACATCCCCTATAAAGGGACTAGGGTTGTTGTCTGTGTCTTCTTCTAGAAATAAATTGTGCATGTAAAGTTCACATAGAAGTCGTTGGACTTGCTCATCTTGATCATTACAACAGTGGACAAATTCTTCTATAGTCCTGAAAGTTGTGGACTTTCCTGCCCTGACGGCCTTTATTTTTAGGAGTAAATATCATTCTGTTAAGAACAGGGCATAGTTGGTCACTGGTGCTCTGCATGATATCGCATCATTATACAGAGAAAAAATTGTAGTGATTTGTTTCTTGGTTTTCTCCACCTGTTCTTGTGCCATTTTCACCTTTACCTATTCCCCTCTGAGTTGGGAAAATGTTTCATCTTCTGTGGAGGAGAGGTCTCTGAATTTATTTAGTAGCATTTGATATTCTTGTGTTGGCACCACCTCCTTCCTACAATGAGCTATTTCATGTTGTGTTTGCACCAGTTCATTGCATAATTTCTGGTTGATAGCTTTCTCTACCATATGGGCATAGGTAGGGGCTTCCTCTTTTTGGGTCCCCTTCTCTTCTGTAACTTTCTGCTCAATTTGTGTAGAAGCTTCAATGGTGTTTGCTAGTTCTATCTGATTCTCAATCTTAGTAGTATCTGCTTGATCAGTTTGTATCCCAGTCTCAGCAGTATCGGCTAAGTTGGTCTGCAGCTCAGTTTCTGTAGTAGCTACCAAGTCAGTCTGCATCTCGGCTTCAACGGTGTTTAACAAGTTTGTGACTAATTATGTTTGAGTTCATGTAGTGGTGGTTTCCTTCTTTGGCTTTCGGACCTTCTTTCCTCCTTCATTTGTTTTCTCAGATATTTTACCAATTTCTTTAATCTTCTGCAAGCCCTGCTCAGTTTCTTAATTTCCTTTTCATCTAAATTTTCACCTATCCTAATTTCAGTAGGTGGTGGAGGAGCAGTATTCCCATTTTTAGGGATGGTGTTGCCAACCTCAGGGTTGCCTATGATGGTGTTTCTTATTATATCTTCAGAGTTTACTTCTGTGTGAGGGTCCCAACTGGGTGGAGTAGTGCTACCTCCTAGTGTCAAAGGGATTGTTTCTGTGTTTATGCTTTGCTCCGTAGGGATAGTGTCACCTTACTGATTTTCTGATTCCATTCTCCCCTCTTCCTGCCCTTCGCTATACACCTCATAATTCTCAAGAGGGGATAGAGCCCCATCGTCCTGTGGTTCCTCTTGGTCAGGTAGGACTTCAGTGTGACCAGAACTGCTAGCGGTGGCGGACTTAGCTAAGGATTCCTCTTTCTCTTCTACTCCTAATGGGTTTCTAGATTCGTAGTCTATCCTTATTTATCCTAGGACTCGAGCCATTTCTTCCTCGAAGTCTTGCAAGGGTGTGTGGGATGTTCCTGCCTCCTCCATGAGGTCTGAGGTTCCTTGAAGTGTTTTGGACCATTTTTGCCTGCTTGGTTTTGAGGTTGCAGTTCAGGTCTTTTTTATTCTTGGTGTATTTACCCTGGGGAGATCAATATCGGTTTCATCAGGGTTTATTTCTAGTTCATGTGCATTAGGGTTAACAAAATTGTCCTAGGCTATCTGTTGCTTATCCAGCTCATGCATGATGACTAGTTTAATTAACCCGTGGTGATTGACTACTACTTGGGGGTTTTTGGCTCTTCTTAATCGAACAACAGTATCATGCAATATGGAATTCAAGAAAGCAGGCAGATTAACTAAAATATTTCGCTTAAGTACAACTAAAAGTTTGAGCTGACGAGGTTTTACCATATCCCAATGTCTGTCACATGTAATGAACTTTTGGATGAATGCCATCAATTCCTCCCATGGCTGGTGTAGAGAGGTAGGGTTAATCCCTCTCCCTTTTCGCTCCAACGGCTCCTCCAGATCCTGATAGGTTGTTACTGCCTCTCGTAGGAGGAGATGTTTCTCTTCCCATCTTTCTCCTTCTGCTGGTATTCCGGAGACTCCAGCAATAATTTCCTCTGTGATTGGTATAATTCGACCTTTGATTCTGGTTTGACCTTCTTATAGATTTTGCAGAAACTCAATTGCAATTTCTGTATCAAATCCCTGTAATCGGTGTACATATGTTAGCCAGCTGGCTTGTTGGAGGATGGCACTAGCTGCATCTGAAATTGGAAAGTTTATAGGCTCGTTTCGAAGGGAATTTCCTCCCATCGCTGATATGATTTCTTCCTCTGATTGTATTCCTTCTCGGCTCTATTGTCTCGACTGAATGATGTATGTAAGCGAAAGAGAAATTGTGGTTATGCGCAGGTAACTTCATGCCTTAATTGCAGTGCTCCTCTGGTCTTATTGATGTGTCTAACGGGATTTGTGCAGGGATTTCACATGCTTACCAAATTAAGACCAAATACACCCCCTCCATCGAAGAAAGGGCGCCCACGCCCTCAAGTACATGAGAGATTTGGCCAATCATGAATGCAGACAGGGGAATGTCAGTATTTGGTAATAATGACTTGTACGTGAAGGAGCAGGTCGTGGCTTTCAAGCTTCAGGTGGTTGAGTAATTACTAGCATACGTAGTGTAAAGGTCAGTTTTGGAAATTTTTCATAATTGCATCTTGTGCGGAAGTGACTAGAAAGGGAGAGGGAATAGTATAATCATTATTACGATATGATGTACTTCTTCAATGAAAAGCTATGACGGAAGCAAGACTGAGTCAAGTAATGATTGGTGCTATCATCCCAGGGTTCAAATATGTAAGCATATCTATGTTAGTTATTCCTGTGGTAGATTATAATTATCACTAATTCGAGTAATAGCTTGTGGAAGAATAATGGAAGATAAGGTGTATATAAAAGAAGTTGGCTATTGATGAAGCATACTTTCATACCATAAATAGAGTCGTTGCTGCCATCAGGTGTTCATAGTCTTGATAGGGTTGCTATTTTAACCCGAAAGAATGAATCGGGATCCTTATGTAAAAAATAGTTATTCTACCAATTTTGTGGAGAGATCACCATGCTGGTATGGTAGCCAGATAACCATAGTGCCACTCACTAGAGTTGTAGCAAAGTGATCAATTTGGCTCATGATGAGACCTCTTATCCTTCAAGCAGTTAAGAAGGTCATTACCCTGGTGTGGTGGCCATTGTGGGTGTCTCACTTGCTATGCTCTTATGAACGTGGTAGGCTGGCTCGTGATGAGACCCCCTATCCTCTCTTAAAAATTTGCATGTAAGCGTAGTACTTCTTTTTGAATCATAACATCTTGATTTATAAGGAGGTCACTGTGCTGGTGTGATAGCCAAATAGTCACAGTGCCATTCACTAGGATTGTAACAGAGTGATCAGGCCGACTCGTGATGAGACCTCCTGTCCTTCAAGCAGATGAGAAGGTCATTACCTGGTGTAGTAGCCATTGTGGGCATGTCACTTGTTAAATCCCTATGATCATGGTAGGCTGGCTCGTGATGAGACCCCCTATCCTCATAAAAATTTTCATGAACACATAATAGTTGCTCTTTATACATGAAGGAAGGCTCATTAACTCCTTAAGAGTTAGGGATGGTGAAAGAAGTGAAAGAATGCCAATACAATTAATACCCCTTATTCCCATTCCTTCATATTGAAGGGAAATATTACTCGAATAGTGCAGAAAGATATACCATCATAAGGTCATGTATTGTATGATAACATGTTTGAATTGGGAATGACTTAGCCTTTCATTTCATGTATGCACAATGTAAGCTTCTTGTTTAAGGATTATAGTGCCAAGGAGTCATCATATTGGTAATTTTATTGTTTCCCTCTCTTCTTCAACTGCCATTCCCTACTCAAATATGCTTTTATAGCTCTGGTGTAGATTAGGGGAGGGGTGATGGATAAATGGAATAATGGGATGAAAAAACAAGGTTATTCAATTTGAACAGCAGGGAGAAATAAAATGCAAAACTCGGCTGTTTAATCTGGTTGAACAACAGTCGTTCGGGTATTGAACAACGAGAAAAATAAAAACACAAAAACCTGGTTGTTCAATCCGATTGAACAACATCCGTTCAAGTATTGGACAACAGTCGTTCAAGGATTGAACAACAAGAAAAATAAGAATGCAAATACGGATGTTCAATTCAATTGAACGACAGCCGTTCAAGGATTGGACAGCAAGAGAAATAAAAACACAAAAACATGGCTATTCAATCTGATTGAACAGCAGCCGTTCAGGGGTTGAATAGTAGCCATTCAAGTATTGAACAGTGAAACAAATAAAAAAATAGAGGAACATGGTTGTTCAATCCAATTGAACAACAGTCGTTCAAGAATTGCACAGTAGCCGTTCAAGGGTTGAACAGCAAGAAAAATAAAAAGGCAAAAAACAACTGTTCAATTCGACTAAACATTAGTCGTTCAAAGATTGAACAACAAATAAAAAACGCAAAAAAAAAAACGGTTGTTCAATTCAATTGAACAACAATTGTTCAAAGATTAAACAACAGCCATTCAAGGATTAAACAAAAAAATAAAAATGCAAAAAAAACAATTGTTCAATTCGATTGAACAAAGGTCGTTCAAATATTGAACAGCAGTCGTTCAAGTATTGAACAACAAGAAGAATAAAAACGCAACTCACAAGGGAATGAGAGAGAAAAAAAATTGCAAGTATGAATAATTTTCAACAAAATAAGACATTTATATACATTATTTAC
The DNA here is from genome assembly GCA_034641835.2 of Pinus albicaulis. NCBI lineage: Eukaryota > Viridiplantae > Streptophyta > Pinopsida > Pinales > Pinaceae > Pinus > Pinus albicaulis. Next base: position 441,505,723 of record CM076573.1, read on the forward strand.
AAATGATGGTAGAAAACCTCTCATGTACTTGAGTTTGTGGGGTTGTCACCCCCTTGTGCCACAACTTGGATGGTGGGATCGTTTCGTACCTGTTGGAAAAAATGTTCTTTCATGAGAGGTTTGCGATAGAGGCGCACTCTATGTCCGTTAACTTGAAATGTTGAACCAAACCCATCTATGGTGGTTAAGGTGAGTGTGCCATTGTTGTGTACTTCTTGAATCTCATATGGACCGAGCCACATTGTTTGTAGTTTTCCTGGAAAGTCTTGGAATCTGGAGACATAGAGGAGGCCCCAATCCCCTTTTTGAAATACCTTCTTCTTGATAAGGTTATCATGCCATTTAGCTCGCTGTTGTTGCATGATCGTTGTGCATTGCAGGGCTAGTAGTCATATTTCGTCTAATTCATTTATTTGTTGGAGTCTTCTAGCTTGGGCTTCTGTTAAGTCCAATCCTACCTCCTGCGCTGTTCTTAGAGTTTTGATTTCGAATTCAATAGGGAAGATAGGTTCTCTCCCAAATACTAGCTGATATGGTGAGTATCCAATGGTGTTTCTCTAGGTTGTATGATAAGCCCATAAGGCTTCGGGTAATCTAGTGATCCAGTCCCGGTGGTGTGCTAATATAGTTTTGGTAAGGATTTCTTCAAGGACTTTGTTGGTGCTTTCGACTTGCCCATTTTCCTGTCGGTGGTAAGAAGACATAACTCTATGGGTGATATGGTGATTTCTTAGGGTGGTTGTAATTTTATTACCCATGAATTGTGCCCCCCCATCAGTTATCACTTCTTATGGCAAACCGTATCGTACGAATAGTTAAAAAATAAACTTAATCACTGATTCCTCCATGGCTCTTGACAAGGCCACTGCTTCTGCCCATTTGGTTACATAATCTGTGGCAACTAGTATGTGGAATTTCTGGTTTGATGGCAGATTGAATGGCCCAATGAAGTCCAGCACCCATCGTTCGAATGGTTCTACCACCAATTGTGGTTGTAACGACATTTCATCGGCTTGGCCTTTGCGGCCCATTCTTTGGCAGCTATCGCAGGCCTGCACATATTTATTTGCATCTTTGAAAATCATAGGCCAATAATAGCCTAATTTCAACACTTTATGCCCCATTCTTCATTCTGCAAAATGGCCACCACAAGGTTCATTGTGACAGGCTCGTAAGATGTCATATATTTCGTCTTCTATGATGCATCTGCGTATGTGCATATCGGTCCCTGTATGGAAGAGGTATCCACCGATCCAAGAGAACCTGCCGCTGCATTGTACAATCAATTTCCGTTATTTTGATGTTAAATGTCTGGGTAGATTTCCGACTGCCAAATAATTTGCAACGTCTGCATACCATGGTGTTTTTACTGCTATAGCAAAAAAATGTTCTTCAGGGAACTGATCATCGAATGCTAGCATGTCATCTGTCTTGGGAACCCTGGACAGGAAGTATGCGACCACGTTTTCCTTTCTTGGATGATCTTTGATTGTTATATCGAATTCCTGCAACAACATCAACCAACGAGTTATTCTCCCATTCGTGATTGGTTTATTGTCTAAATATCTAATAACATAGTGATCATTATACATGAGTACTTGATAACTAGTTATATAGTGCCTAAATTTATTAATAGCATAAATGACAGCTAGGAACTCTTTCTTGTTCACAGTATAATTTAGTTTGACAGGAGTGAGGTTTTTGTTGATATAATAAATGACATAAGGTTTTTTGTCTTCTTCTTGACCAGGTACTGCTCCTATTGTTGTGTCAGAGGCATCTGAAGAGATGTCAAAAGGCAGTTTCTAGTTAGGTCTTCGTAGGATTGGTGCCGTTGAGACCAGTTTCTTCAAATCTGCAAAAGCGGTGTCACATTTATCATTCCAATGGAATTCAACATTTCCAGTTAATGCATACAAAGGTGTAGCTATTTGTGATAAATTATTTATAAATCTACAGTAATATCTTGCATATCCCAAAAAACTGCGTACCTCTGTCTGTGTACAAGGTGTGGCTAATAGAAGGATTACCTCTATTTGGCCGGATCTACCTATATTCCAGCTGCATAAATGTAGTGACCTAGGATCACTCCCTCTGTCATCATCATGTGACATTTTTCATCGCTTAGACATAGCCTAGTAGCAATACATCGCTCCAACACCTTTTCTAGTGTTTCTAATGCTTGATCGAAGTCCTCCCCATATGGTGTGAAGTCATCCATATAAATTTCAAGCCCTTCATTTATTAAGTCAGAAACAATGCTAATTATGGCTCTCTGAAATTTTGTTGGGGCATTACATAATCCAAATGGTAAAAATCTATAAGCAAAAGTACCCCATGGGTAGGTAAAGGTTGTCTTATCCTGATCTTCGGGAGCTATTTGGATTTGATTGTAACCACTGAACCCGTCAAGGAAGGAAAAGAACCATTTCCCTGCCAATGTGTCAAGGACTTGGTCAATGAAGGGAAGGGGGAAATGGTATTTCTGTGTTGTTTTATTCAATTCTCTGTAATCTACACAGATTCTCCATTTCCCATTCTTTTTAGGGACGACTACCAGAGGGGAGACCCATTTGCTATTTGAAATAGGATAAATGAAATTTACATCTAATAACTTTTGCAGCTCCTCTTTTACAATATCTTTTAAGTGTGGGTTTAGCCTTCGCTGAGGTTGTCTAACGGGATGTGCTTCCTTATCGGTATAGATGTGGTGGGTGCATAGATGTGGGTCTAAACCCTTCATGTCTTGGTAATCCCAAGCAAATTCCCCTTGATGCTTCCGAAGGATTTTTATGAGCTTTTGTTTTTGGTCATCATCCAAATTGCCATTAATATTCAGAACCTTTCCTGGCTCAATCTCAATAGGTATGTTGTTACGTTCAGTGGTTGTGGAAATATGTTGAGCCTCAAGATTTGTCACAGGATCCTCTTGATATTCATTTTCAAGGACTATTTTCAACAACTAGCATTTTAAATTTCCAAGTGTGGGTGACTGATTCATAAAATTATTGATTACATCATCTTCAGTTTGATCCTTAAATTCGAGAGCTTCCATTAGTGTCAGAGGTGGACGAATGTTTTTCTCCCAATATGTACATGGATGTTTGTGATTTTTTACCGTGGGTAAGCTTGGTTTAGCAGACAGATAAATTTAAAATAATGATATTTTTTATGGAATCTCCTCTAGTGATAGTCATGCTACCTGCTCGGCAGCCTATGTAAGCATCTGTTGTGGCCAGCCAAGGCCGCCCAAGAATCAATGGGTGCCCTTCCATCCTGTTCTTTGGATTAACAACTAAAAAATCAGCTAGGTATTCCCATGAGTCCACAGAGACTAGGATGTCCTGCACTATTCCTTCCGGTCTGATAACAGACCTGTCAGCGAGTTCTAGTAGTGTAGTCATAGGTTCTAAAGTTGATATGCCCAGTTTTTTGCAAGCCATAGTAGTTAGGATGTTAATGGTTTCCCCTAGGTCGAACAATGTGTTTGGAAATGAGTGGCCAGAGATTTTTACAAGCACAATGGGATTTCCCGGGTCTTCGTATTTCACGGGTGGTTCCCTACCTAGTAATAAGTCAGATAGCGTTCCTACCACATGAACGGTGGGTGCACCCTTTGTTTTCTTTACTTTTTTTTTCCAAATAACTCTTTAATTGTCTTTGCATAGATGGGGATGTCTTGGATAGCCTGGAGAAGAGAAATTTTGATACAAAGGTTTCTCAATTCCCCCAAGATGTCAAAATCTGGAATGATTATCAATCTGGGCAAAGTTAATATTTCAGGAAATGGGGGTGGAGACATCCTAAGTTCTTCAGGTCCTCGTTGATCAATTGTTTCTTTATCTTTTCCTATCTCCGTTTCTGATATATTTGCTTGGCTAGGTTCTGTTGAGGTTTCAATTTGGGACTGAGGTGGAGTCGTGGCTTCTACAGGTAAGATAGTATGTCCTGATCTTAGCCTTAGTTCGTTGCACTATTTCTGTTCGGTGTTGGAATTTGAATTTTCTATGATCTGAATTAGTTGAACCGGTCTGTTGTTGGGATTAGGATTGGGTTGAGCTGGAAATTAAGGGCGTATGATAGGTTGTGGGTTGTGCTGGACTGGGTATGGTGCTAGTAGCATAGGTTGATTTTGGGTCCCTGCTCCCATTGGTAGGTTGGTCATTCCCATGGGTTGCTGCCAATTCCAATTAGTGTTTTGAGGAGAAGGGTTTGACCACTGGGTTTGATATGGAACATTTTGCCAATAAGGGGGAGAACAAGGAAATTTCGGCCAATTATTCCCTGATGAAGGTTGTATATGCCAGAGTGGCATAGGAAACGACTGGTTTGGCCAAGTAGAAAAAGGATTTTGAGTCTGCCAAGCTGTTGCATGGTTTTTCTGGTTAAACTGCAGAGAAGAAAAGAACTGAGGCATGTCTTGTGGCATACCTGGTCGTGCTTTCCATTGTCGATGCTGACTCATTAAATAGACTGGTTCTGTCTCTTCCTCTGCTTCCTTGTAAACTGCTTTCAGCCCGGGAAGTGAAGGACATTGGTCCGTGGTATGATCCTTAGTGAAGATGGCAAAAGTCTGAACCATGTCTAAAGGATATTCCCTCTGGTTTTGCTTCTTCCGACATCTTGGGAAAAAGACGACCAAGTTTTGTTCTGCTATAGCTTGTTTCTTCTTGGCTTGTAAAACATCAAGCTGCGTTGTCAAAGTACCCAAAATGTCAATTTTGAAATCTTCCAAAAGATTATCAAATTCTGCTCTAGTTACGTTGCCATCTAACTGCTTAAGATATTTTTTATAGAATCACGCCCACTTGGCCGATTTCGCACACTACCCCGGGAGCATCTAATGCATATGGAAATAATATCATCATATTCTTCCTGGTAAATATATCATTTTCCCATTATGTTAAGTGTTTCCACCCATTCTTCTTTCATTCCTTTAATCATGGCTTTTAAGATGTCCTTGGATAGCATGGTATATGGAGACCTTTGTAAATTGTATTGAAATCTTTCTACGTACTCTTCTAATGTTTCATTGTCCTTTGCGGACATATTGAAGATTTCATCTTTTAGATCTCGAGTCCGGTAGTAGTCTTGGTACTTGGTAAGTAAAATTTTCTTCATTTGATCCCAGTTATTGATAGTTCCCCCACCTAATCCCATGAACCAGCGTAGCGCTGTTCCTTTTAAGCTAGAGGGAAATAGTTTTAGTTTCTGAGGATCAGTGGTGTAGTCATATCCCCTGCATAAGACATCAAATTTGAATAGGAACACATCAGGGTCTTCCGTGGTTAATCCATGAAAGGTGGGAATGTTGTGCAAGGGAATCACTTTCATAGGGGCGTTTGTAGCATAATAAACAATGGGGTATTCTAATGTTTATGTCTGCCTCTGATCTGGTTTTGATTATTCGTTGTCTGATCAAAGAGGTGCCAGAAATCTTCGGGGATTTCTTGGTCTGGAGGAGTGATCCTAGTGGGCTTGGGAGGAAAATGCGGTGGAGGTTTTACAGAGCTTCCCTGATCTGGGATCCTAAGTACCTCTATCTTGATCACTCTTTCAGGGGATTTAGGCTCTGATGTTTCTATTTGAATTCCTCCACTAGTTTCTCCTTCCCCTTTCTGTAAGTTGCAAGAACCTTCCTCTTTTGAAGGGTCAGTGCCTATATGATTGGCAGTCTGAAGGCTTCACTCAGATCCTTCTATCTCACAATGAATCTCGGTGTAGGCTACAGATGGTGAGGCTGCCGCCTGAGGGAGTGTGATAGGAATTTGATTGGAAATAGTTATGGGTCCTACAGATGCCTGAGATTCAGCTTTCTTAATGATTTCATCTATATATGTTGTTCTTCCAAGGATTATCGGTCCTTTGGATTGTGAGAATGTTTGTGAATGATTTCGAATTGTTTTTATCTTTTTCTTCCTAGTCATAAAACAAGATCACCTATTCTACTGGTCTTTGTATGACTTGCTGGGAAGCGGGCTTAAGGGCAAGCATGTTGCTTGCCGGCACGTAGGTTCTTACCTCTCGTTTTCAATACCAAATTCTTCACAGCAATGGAGAAAGATGAATAAAGGAGATCACTCTTAACACTCTCCCCGGCAACGACGCCAAAATGTTGGTGTCACAGAGGTGGCTTATTATACGAAACCCTAGTGCTTCTCATTTAATTATCAACCCGAGGTAAGTCTTCTTATTTCAAGAGTGTCGGCACAATATATTCAAGTCAAATCAGCTGATAGTTACTCTATGCAGCTTATGAGAAAGGATTAGCTAGCCTTCTGAATTCAATCAACTTAACGAGGAATGGTTGGGTTAATTATTCTGTCTAGCCTATGATTGAATAGCAGAACAACGGTTTGAACCGCAAGCTTAATGAATTGAACAACAATCGAATTGAATTGAGCAGCAGTCTAAATGATTTGCACAACAATCTAAGTGAATTGAACAGCAGTCTAAATGAATTGAACAACAATCGAAATTAATTGAACGAAAATCTAAATAAATTGAACATCAGTCTAATTGAAGCAATCTAAATGAAGTGTACAAAAATTACTTATATAATTTTGCAATGGAATTCTCTTTGTAAACTAGCTAATTGACATTAATCAATAATTGGATGCTTCACTATGCTGAAAGAATAATGTAATCCGCAAATACAAGTAACATCGAAAACAACTATTTTATGATTTTTAAATCAATTGCAATGACGTTGGAAGAAACCAGAACCGTCTACTAGTGATGAAGCATTATTATAAACCAGAAAATACAAATGTGATTATTCTAAATCAAGGAACGCAAATGCTAATAGCTCTGAAGAAAGAGAAACTGTAACTTTATTGAATGGAAAAGTACTTTACAACTACCTCAGATACTTGGACATTGATTCTGTGACTAACACACAGTATGGGAATTGGAGAGGAACTTCTAGGGGTTGGGCCCAGACCACCAGAAGCTCTAACGCAGTGAAAATTTCAAAATATGATTGTTCAAAACATCAAAAACTCTTTATTACATAAGGGGATACTACAGGAATACAATTAAGCAATCTTGTTCTGATGCGTTGGCTACATAAGGAATTTCCTATTCCCCTTCTACTTTTCATCTAGTTCGTCCTTGGTCCTTTTGAAAGCGATTTCACGAAATGAGAAAGTATTTTCCAAATGACAACCCACTGCGCGTGACTGCTATTTGAGTTCTTGAGCTTGAATCCATCTATCTACCTTCTGTCAGCTTCTGGGAGTTACTGAGATCCCATACGTTTGCGTCTGTCTGTTCTCTTCCATTTACCATTGGTTTAGCTACTCTGCCTTCCTGCATACGGAGAGTCAAACTTCCTTTTGTCGTTAGCCTAATTGCTCTAGTTTTCATAAGTCTTTTCTTTCTTTATTGTTAAGGTGAGGGAGAATTCCCAAAATTGTGACATAATTTGAAGTAAGTATAGGGTGAAAACATACCTCAATTCGGGCCCAACACCATGGTTAGCTGAAACCACTTTATGTGATTATTTGTTCGTGGTAAATCGAACCACTTTGAGGTTAAGGATGAGTTAATAAAACTCTTAGTGTGATGTAATGGTTGAAGGGTAATCCATAGAAAACCCATGGGAAGGTCAAGGTAAGCTAAAGAAATCCTTGATATGAAGATGATGTAGTTAAAATGATTGACTCATGAACCAGAATTATCAAAGAATGATGCAACACATATTGATATAGAAAGACAATGACAAATAAAGATACAAATGAAGATTGAAGATGATGCAGAGTACAAGAGACTAAAGATCAAGACAACTCAAGACATCCACATTGAATCCTAAATATTCATTAAGGGGGATTATGAAGGAATAATTCATGTTTATGATATGATGAAATTATTAATAATGGAAGTAGAGTTACTCAAGTAGTCTATGTATGATCAAATATGAGGATAATGAGATAAGTTAGGGATGGAGATCATAAAGAATCAGTTTAGAGATTCGTGGATATATTGTGGAGATTGTTATGGAGATGGTTGAACAAATTAGACATACTGAAAATTTTCTATTGGCACCTCAATTCTATATTGTGAGGCCTCATGTATTGTTTTGATGTAATTGAGGATGTGTGTGTTATCATTGTAAATTGATAAAATGTCATATTTTTGTTCTTATGTGATATGTTTGTGTGTAATGGTTACTCATAATTCCGACATGTACTCAGTAAGAAATCACCGTACAAGTTCTTTTTGAGGAACTAATCCCAAATTTCTCTCTCTGCTTTATTTAGTTTTTATGCACCCAAAACTCTAAATTTGTTTGGTTGTATCAAGAAACAAAGCGTAATTTTTTTATTAACAATAGCAACACCCATAATTTTATTTATAAGAGAGTGATTGAAGAAACCCATAGTTATTTCTATGTCATAACTCATTTTCAAATTATTATAGCTAATGGTGGTATGATGAAATGTGGAAGTTGATCTAAAACTATGAAACTTAAAAAAGGTGAGTATGATCTCAAATCTAACATGTTTTCTATTGAAATGTGTGGTTGTGATGTGTTTCTCATTGTATAATGGTTACTCACTTTGGGACTCATCACCATATATTTCAAGGATATTTGAGCTTCACTAACTAATGAAATCAGAAGAAATAGAAGATATACATGAGCATACACAAATTAAGGGACGCAAAGTGATATATATTGGATCATTATAAAAAAATTCATCCATTTTGATGTTTTTAGAGTGGAAAAATTGGAGGAATAAACTTGGAGGAGCAATTTGATCAACAATACTATGCTTGGAGAATTTGGGTCTAAAACCTTCCAATTCCATTTTGAGGCCTTAAATGACATTTTTGGAGGTAAAAATTTCCTCCCCAATCATTAAACTAAGTGATGTTGTTCCAAACTCAAATACCTTCCCATTGGTGCAAGAATCGTGTCAATCAGATCTCATATGCAAAAGTTATGAATCTTTGTAGTTAACCTGCAATGTTTGACCACCATGGCACAAGTGGATACCACGTGAACTCCCATTACTCATGGATAAGGGGTTAACCACATGAGGATTTTGAAGAAGAATCTAGAAGGGTTGAATTTTTAACTCTAGTTAAGAGTTTAAGGAGTCAAACTTAACCCCTAGCTAGCTATTGGGTTATGTTATAATCAGACCACTAAAAGGAAAAGTGGTTTCATTCTATTTTATTGTGAGGAAATGAGAAATCAAAACAAAGGGAGTGAGTGTTATGTAGCATCATATCGATCCATAGGTCTCAAGTGACTCCACAGAGACTGTTTTCTCCTTTGTTCTTGCATTATTTCCATTCCATACAAAAGAGAACAAAGTAGCCTCACCTTCTAAATGTTTTTCACAATGGTTTCCCAAATCATATATTTGTGTTCATTGTGGTTGATGTGTGATTGTATTATTTTGTTCTCTATTTTCTATGTTTTAGTTATTTCATGTATAAACAACAAATCTATAATTAGAAAATCTTGAGTCTAAAATAATTTAACCTTCATAGTATATATTTCATTATATTTTTATAATATTTGTTGTGATGAACTATGAAATGAAATATCCATGACAACCTTACAAATCACCGGTAATATATATTCTATAAACACCCCCAAAGGGGAAATTATATTAAGAAATTAGTTCCCATGTGTCTTTATATTGTACAAATGGTTCCTTTACATAACTATAGGTTACCATAATGTTAGGTCCCTATATTACTAGTATAGTCCCTTATTGTTGTTCATGTAACCCCCTTATTGTTATTATTGTACCTTTGTAACCCCCATATTGTTATTATTGTGCCCTTAAATTATTATTGTTAGGTCGGCTAAGATTACATTGTGGCCCCACTAGGATTACAATGTGGCCCCATGGACTTCTATATATAGAAAAGAGGTTTTGTAATTTGTATCATCCAAGAATTGTTCATTCATGTAATGTATTGGAGGTTTCCCCCTCGAAGTGGCTTATTTCCAAGGCATTGATATCTCTTTTTTTCTATTTTTGGAGCTAGTTTCACAACATTTGGTATCAGAGCTTTGGATTGTAGGGTTTCACTGATCCTAATAGGTCATCGTGGAATTTTCGCTATAACTTTTTTTATACGAAGGATCAAAAACTAAAAATTTTGGAGTGCGAATTTGAAATCTTGAGGAACATCATCACAAAATTTTAGAGCTTGGAGCGCAATATTTTCGAAGATATGATTTGTGGAAGTTAGAGAATTTTGCAGGCTCCTAAATTTAACCTAAACAGGTCATCGTGGAATTTTCGCTATAATTTTTTTTCTACGAAGGTTTAGAAGCTGAACGTTTTAAAGCGCACAGCCGAAATCCTGAGGAACATCATTGCAAATTTCAGAGCTTGGTTGCCAATAGTTTTGGAGATATGGTCTGTGGAAGTTAGGGCTTTTTCAGGCTCCCGAATTTCATCTCAAAGAGGTGATCATGGGAAAATATTCATAACTCTCTCTCTGAGCATCGGATTGGAATGCTGTAAAATGTGGCTGCAAATACACGGACTGTAGTTTCCTTTCTATCAATTTCAAAGCCAAAGGAGGAAACAGTGACACGTGGAAAGTCATACAAGTTCGCTCTACTGAACCAGTCCATAATTGGGTCATTGTGGAGGATTGCACATAACCTTGCCTTGAAGAATCCAAATCATGTCAGACCTGTGGCATTTGAAAGACGCTTCAGAGGGCTACTACAAGGCCAAATTTCAGATATTGAGGATCCGCAATTATAGAGATAATTCAATTTCAATATCAAGCTCCTCAAAAGCAAGTAAAAGGTGTGTATTTTTTTCCTGAATTGCATAAGTCTTGTTTGAAGAATCAAGTTGAATTGATTCCAAGGGCATATTGTAGAATAGATATCAGTATTAGATTCTGAAATGGCCCCTAAAAATAATTCAACACCCATTAAGCCTTTAGAAGGCTCTACTATGACTCATGAAGACGAAGAATGGAAACATGATATATCAAAATTACAAGAGAAAGTGCAACAAATTTCGCTCTCGCAAAGAGCAACAAAAAATGACATGGAATTTTTTAAGAAAGGCGCGGAAACTAAGGTGGATGGTTTAAAGAAAGGCGTGGAATCTAAGATGGATGGTTTGAAGAATGGCATGGAAGCTAAGATGGATGGCATGGAAGCTGGCATGGAATCTAATATGGATGACATGGAAGCTAAGATCGATGAAAAAATGGAAAACATGAAGAATGATCTAAAATCAGACATGGAAGGTTTGACAAAGTTTATACAAGAAATGATTCCTAATTGTGAAAAGATAGTAGAGGAAACTCAGGATGAGAACAAAATAAATGTTAATCATGATTTCATAAACTCTAATATTGGAAGGAAGAACCACCATATTCCAAAAATGGATATGAGGAAGTTTGATGGAAAGGATCCTGTGACATGGATACTACAAATGGAGCAATATTTTGATCTCAATAATGTGCAAAACACACAAAAGGTATGTATTGCAACTTTGCATTTAGAAAAAAATACATTTATATGGTATCGATGGCTTTGCTCCCATAAAAAAATTGTCACTTGGTCAATTTTTATGCAGGAAATGATAGCACATTATGAGGATACAAAGAGCAACATCTTCTTTAGCCAATTGATAAATCTCAAACAAAAGTGTTCAGTGGGGGAGCACATTGAGGACTTCCAAAAATTGAATATAAGGGTAACTGATATTCCAGAGGAACATAGGATTAATCTCTTCATAGGTACTTTAAAGGATAACATCCAACATGAAGTTCGTGTTTTGGAACCTAATTCATTGGAGAAGGCATTTAGGTTGGCAAGAAAAATTGAATGTAAAATTATGGCAACAAGGAAGCCTACCACTCACTTCTATAAAGAGGTAAGTGTTGCTACTCCTAGATTTCCACAACCTACAAGGTTGTCACCACAACAATTGGAAGAAAAAATAGCAAAAGGTTTGCTACAGTTGTGATAGCAAATACACTAAAGGTCATAAGTGTGCTGAGAAGAAATAATTTTACATAGATTGCGAAGAGGAAGAAGACAATGAACAAAAATCTTCAAAAGAAGAGGATATACGCCAGGAACCAACCCTAGAAGAAGAATAAATGAGTCCGACCATATCATGTAATGCATTGGTAGGAATTACCACTCCTCAAACTCTTAAGATAGAAGGACATATCAAGAAGAAAAATGTAATAGTGTTGATTGATTCAGGTGGTACCCATAATTTTATTCATTGTAAGGCAGCCAAGGAATTGAATTGTTTCCTATACCCAGCACCAGAATGTCAAGTGATGGTTGCAAATGGAGGAACTATAAATTTCTCTGGAAAATGCCATAGTATCAAGCTAACCATGGGGGGATATGTATTGATAGTCCAATTCTTGAGGTGTTGATGTTGTACTAGTAGTACAATGGTTACAATCTTTGGGGATGGTAGCTTTTAAGTTTTAAAAAATTTTCTTGAAATTTTTTTTAGAAGGAAAGGAAGTCAAATTACGGGGTATTGCAAGGAAGCAAAGAAAGATAATAAGCTCTAATGTCATGAAAAAGCTTCTAAAGAAATAACAACGAGGCGTAACTGCACAATTATTCTCACTAGAAGTTCCAACATCAAAATCATCTATTTATACAGATCTCCAAAAAGACTTGGAAAATCATTCCAAGGTGTTTGAAACTCCCAAAGGACTCCCACCTATTCGTGATCATGATCATGCTATTCATTTGATTCCTAGAAGTGTTCCTCCAAACATCAGGGCTTATAGATATCCTTATGTCCAAAAGAGCGAAATTGAATGTATGATTGCAGAAATGTTAGAGGCTGGTATAATTCAACCTAGTCAAAGTTCTTTCTCTGCTCCTATATTATTGGTACACAAGAAGGATGGATCATGGCGCATGTGTTTGGATATAGGGAGCTCAATAAGCTCACCATTAAAGATAAATTTCCCATTCCTGTGATTGATGAATTATTGGATGAATTACATGGAGCAATTTATTTTACCAAGTTGGATCTTCGTTCAGGATATAATCAAATTAGAATGAAGACTGAAGATATTTCATAAACATAATTTCAAACTCGTGAGGGTCATTATGAATTTTTGGTCATGCCTTTTGGCCTTACCAATGCACCTTCTACATTTCAAGGATTGATGAATTCCATTTTTAAACCCTTCCTTAGAAAATTTGTGCTAGTATTTTTTGATGATATACTAATCTACAATAGGTCGTGGAAACATCATGTTCAACATGTTGACAGGGTGCTTAAACTATTGTAGGAGAAACAATTATATGCAAAAACATCCAAATATTTCTTTGGAGTACAAGAGGTGGAATATCTGGGTCAACAAAATTAAAGCCATTAAGGAATGGAAAGTCCCCACAATCATAAAGCAGTTGCAAGGATTTCTTGGGTTAACAGGGTATTATCTCAAATTTGTTAAAAATTATGGGAGAATAGCAGCACCTCTAACAACATTATTGAAGAAAGATGCATTTTCATGGACTCCTGAAGCAACTAATGCCTTTGAATATCTTAAAGAGGCAATGTGCCTAGCATCGGTCTTAGCTACGCCAGACTTCACAAAAACCTTTGTTGTGGAATGTGATGCCTCGGGAAATGGAATTGGTGTTATTTTAATGCAATAAGGAAGACCCATTTCTTTTGAAAGTTGTCTAATCAAAGGAAAGTATTTACAAAAAGCTATTTATGAGAAGGAAATGTTAGCAATACTGCATGCACTAAAGAAATGGCGAACTTACCTAATGGGAAGACACTTCAAGGTAAATAATGATCATGATAGTCTTAAACACTTTTTGGAACAAAGACTATCCTCAGAAGAGTAGCAAAAATGGGTCACAAAGATGTTGGGTTATGACTTTGAAATAATATACAAAAAAGGGAAGCTAAATGTTGTTGCAGATGCACTCTCAAGAAAGAATGAAGAGGTGGAAGCATTGCCTTGTGCCATTTCTATTATCCAACCAGATTGGATAACCGAAGCAAGAGATGAATGGAAGAAGGACAAAGATGTATGGACACTCATTCAAAAGTTGCAGCAAGATCCTAGTACATCTGATACATTTAGTTGGAAAAATGATTCCTTATGGTACTAAGATCGCTTATATCTTTGTAAGAATTCCCAACTAAAACAAAAGATTCTTCTGGAATTGCACACTTCTCCTTTAGGAGGACACTCAGGATTTTTAAAAACTTACCACAGGGTGAAGAAAGAATTTTTTTGGGATGGCCTTAAATCTGATATTCAAAAGTTTGTGGCGAAATGTTTGGTTTTCCAGTAGAATAAAGTTGAGACAATTAAGACCCCGGGACTTCTACAACCTTTATCCATTCCAAGTCAACGTTGGGAGGAGATTTCAATGGATTTTATCACAGGTTTACCTAAGTCCGAAGGAAAGAGTGTCATCATAGTGGTAGTTGATAGACTTACCAAGTATGCACACTTTTGTGCATTATCTCATCCATTTAAAGCAAGTACAGTTGCTACTACATTTATGGACACAATTCAAAATCTACATGGAAACCCAAGGGTTATTGTGAGCGATAGAGATCCCATTTTTACTGGAAATTTTTGGACGGAGTTATTTTCTTGTTTGGGTACTCAATTAGCTCATAGCTCATCTTATCATCCTCAATCTAATGGTCAAACCGAGATAGTAAATAAATGTTTGGAAGGATATCTTCGTTGTTTTGTATCTGATAAACAAACACAATGGGTCAAGTGGTTACCTCTCGCCGAATGGTGGTATAACACTTCCTTCCATACTGCAGCAAAAATGACCCCATTTATGGCACTTTATGGATATCATCCACCATCCATCACATCATTTTTAAGGGAAAATTCGAAGGTTCAAGCAGTGGAAGATCACATCGAGCATCAGCAAGAAGTTCTCCAACTCTTAAAGGATAACCTGAATTTGGCACAAAATCGAATGAAACAACAGGCAGATCAACATCGTAGTGAGAGAAGCTTTGATGTAGGAGATTGGGTATTTTTACGGCTACAACCATACAAACAAATGTCCCTCAAGCAAGCAAAGAAGGATAATAAATTATCGCCAAAGTACTATGGTCCTTACAAGGTGTTGCAAAACATTGGTACTATGGCATACAAATTGGAGCTTCCTTCTTCTTCACGAGTGCATCCAGTTTTCCATGTTTCATGCTTAAAGAAGGTTATAGGTGAAAATATTCCAGTTCAAACAATATTGCCAGAACTTGATGAGGAAGGAAAAATCATATTGGAACCTAAAGCGGTCACAGAAACAAGAACTCGACATCTACGAAATCGATCAATTTCAGAGTATCTAATCAAGTGGAAGAACTTACCCACTGAAGATTCTACATGGGAGGAAGAGAATTTTATATAGAAGTACATAGAGCTACTCAAGCGTTGAAGACAACACTTTTTTTGAAGGAGAGGGGCATGTTAGGTCTCTATATTACTAGTATAGTTGCTTATTGTTGTTAGTGTAACCCCCTTATTGTTATTATTGTACCCTTGTAACCCCCATATTGTTATTATTGTTCCCTTAAATTATTATTGTTAGGTCGGCTAGGATTACGTTGTGGCCCCATGGACTCCTATATATAGAAAGGAAGTGTTGTAATTTTTATCATCCAAAAATTGTTCATTCATGTAATGTATTGGAGGTTGCCCCCTCGAAGTGGCTTATTTCTAAGGCGTTGATATCTCTTTTCTTCTATTTTTGGAGTTGGTTTCACAACACATAAAAACTATTCATAATTACATATTCAATTCAAATCATTTCCATAATTATCTCCACAATACCTGCATGAATCTCTCACTATATTTTAATCCTTAACTTCTCTCATTTCTCCTCATCTCTCATTATTACATAGACTTATAATTCATCTACATCATAACAAATCCATCATATTTTTCAGGTGTTATTCATGATCACAAGTAGGATTTATTCCTTCATACTCTCCCTTAATGAATACATGTGATCCAATCATTTCTATTTTTCTCTAGTCCTTCACATTGGTTGGAATCTTCACCTTCATCTTTAATCTTATTCAATTTTCATTTTCTACCTGAGAAACATAAACATTTTTAAGTCTATATAAAATTTTAGCATCAGTTGGGATAAATGAGTACTAACCGTTGTATTCATCGATTCTCTACAAAATCTTTCTCATACATGGTTCATTAATCATCCTTTAATCACAAACATTTTCACTCCCCGACATGCATATGAACCTTTTACCAATGCAGATTCATCCCAAGGAACAAAAGGCTTCTTCATGGGCTCTTATCGATGAGTTCATTAATGTTGCTACCATGTTTGGTAGATTGGCTCCTCTAACCCACTCTTCCTCTGGTTGTAGTTATGATCTCTCACAAGATTATGTTTCACAATTTTGCTTTTCTTTGGGTTTTGTGGATTACCCCTAACCACCACGTCCTCAGTAGTTAATATGCTCCTTTTTTAAACCACAAAAGTCCCTTTTTCATGACTTTCAATCTCCCTAGCTGCCTCAATTCAACATTTTTGTTAATTGTAGACTACCTCAAGTTAGTAGCTCTACCCAAAATGAATCTTCTCTTTGTGGATGACTCTTAACCATCACAACCACAAAAAATACATGATAAGTAGTTTTGGCTGACCATGAACTTTTCACTACGAAGTGGTTTTTAGAATACCATGAAATTTTCAACATAACAATTATATGGTTATTGTTTAGTCAATTTAATGTTCTTAAATTGCTCACATACCGGAGTTGGTAAACTTGTAAAGTGAAAGTGCACTATATATGCTAGAAGCCTTTTTTAACTTATTTTATTAGTGTGATGATTGAATTTGTAGATATTACTTCTAAGGATGCTTTTATTCTTTATGAAATTGATAAATTTAAATTACAACTAGGTTCTAAAATCAACATGCTTCCTACTTTGCAAAAACTGAAACAATTTTTTCTATCTTATGAAGAAGTCTTAACTAATTTATTTTTAGCCTTTAATAATTTTATCAGTAGACTAATGTATGAAGATAAAATGAAACTATAGAAAAATGAATTTGGACATTTTTATGTTTTTGAAATGAAATTCTATGAAAATGAAACTGTGTAAATAAATGAATAAGTCACTATTGTTCTGGACAGAAATCATTCTTAAACTAAAAAACACTCACTCGTATGCCAAAAGTAAATCACTAAATTACTTTTGATTGGAAATAAATCACTCGTACTTTTGAAAGGAACTCACTCAAAACAGGAAAAGAAATCTTTCAATGTTCTTGAAATAAATCACACATGAATTTGTAAAACTAGTCTGCAATAAACTAATAATGCTTGGAAAGAAAACTATGAATCACTTCTTCATTTTAAAAATTTGAAAAGAAGATGAATCTACATCTAATGACAAAGGAAAAATATGTAAACATCTACTTCAAGTGGAAAAGTGGAATTTTGGAAACAACTACAACATTTGACAAAATAAAAACATGAACTGAAACTACATCAAATGACAAAACAAAGCTATTAAAACATCTATATGAAAAACACGAAATATAGAACCTTATTTGTTTTCAGGGGCCCTCAAAAAATAGGGGGTTTCAACGATCTATTCCAACAGTTAGCTGCACACAAATTCTCCAAGGTATTTCTTCAATTAAAAGGAATAAAAACAGAATTTAAAACTTCACAGTCGCATTACAATTTCACATTGTCCAGGTATTTGTTTTCCCTGTATTTATAAAAGCCTATGTATAATTGTTTCGAGGCTTTTACGCCTATTTTCACTAAAAAAATCCTATCTTAAACTTTCAAAAAATAACAGAATTGTGTTTCTTCATGATTTTCTACTTGGAAAAGCAAATCGTGAAGCGTGAGTGACTTGGACTCTCGCTCGCATGTTCAACACCGTGTTGTTGACTCGCTCCTTTGACCACACAATCAACTAGTTCTCTTCGTTATTTGGTTCAGATAGATAGGAGGAAATCCTTGAAGGGATCAATCTCCACCTGTCTATACACTTTCTCAGCTGGCACCTTGGAACTTGGTGAACCATGGAGATGGCTACAGAAATGCGAATTTGCTGCAAAATCATGTCAATTCCATAGCTAATACAAATTTTAACTTAATAATAAGGAAAATTATTGAATATGAAAGAGAGGTCATTTCAATACCTTACAATGTCAAAAACTTGAAGTTTAATTCTTATTTGAGTTGATGATAATTATCAAAGAGGAGGAAAGTAAGAAAACGGAAGTGTCAAAATGAAATGATTCCTAACTAGAAAGTTTCCTCAATTATCCCCCAGACTTTCAAGATGAAACTCAATGATTATTTTGATAAATCCATGGTGATACATGGTGTTTTCTATGAATTGGATCCTCTTGTGGACATTCCCTGACATATTTCGTAAACTATTTAATAAAAAGTATGGGAGATTTAACTCATTTCCTTTAATAAAATGCATCAATGGGTGAACATGATAAAAGAACATACACCCAAGCTCCCTTCAAAAGTGACAAACTTTTCAATTACTAACAACAAATTTCTCCATTTACCCTTAAGTGTTGTGCTTGGAGTTCCTTTCTTAAAAATGGTGGAGTCCATACCTAGATTCTTCAAGAAGACCTTCCATTCTTGGCCTTCGATGCCTATGTTCTTGAACCACCTCTCTCCATTTCTCAGAAATCTGGTAGCTTTAGCAATAAAAGGCTCTATCACTACAAATTTAATGTCTCCAATTTCAACCTCCATCCCATCAAAGGCCCTAGAAAATGGCTTGGTTACTTCCTTGTTAAAGCCTTCAAATTTCTCCACAAATTGTAACCATTGTGCTTTTTGCAGTATTTCCTTCACCTATAGGTACCCTTCCATGAACTTCCTTCCCTATGGTTATGTTCTCATTATGACTCCCATGGCTGTGAATTTTCACCTCAATATTTCTTCTTGACAGGGTATGAGTGAGGGTTTTAGACGATGGTATGAATGAAGGCTTCAGAGTTATCGAGAGCATGTGTGGGGCTGAGAGGAACTGGCCGTTAGAGTATGAGTTAGGCGATCTTCACAATGAAATCAAGATTTGATGTTGGAGCATTTATGTAATGATGAGGAGTGAATGGCGGATTTCGGATTTGATTTTGTTTGACACTATAAACTCTTATAAATAATGTTTTTGAATTGGTGGTATAACGGCCATATGATTTATACACTAATGTGTAAACCCTTATTATCAAATTAATTTTTTTCATTTGCATACCTTTGAATTGATGTTTCTAATCCTTGGTTGTTCCTTTTTGCATTGTATTTAGGTGCTTTCAGTGATTTCTTCAATTTCTTCGGTCAAAAGGTTCCTGTCAATAATTAGCTACATAAATCTATCAAAGCTGCAAAATCATAGTAATTTTGTAGTTGTCTTTATTCTAGAAAGAAAGGGATGCAAAGAAAATTTAAGGTGCCAAAAAATAATTTGAGTTTTCGCCTTAGATTTTATGTATAAACATGCCAAAAATTGTTGGTTTTCATGTTTATACCTTTATATATATATATATATATATATATATATATATATATATATATATATATATATATATATATATATATATTCTCCTTTTTTTTTTAGTAAAGATTAAAGAAAAAGAAAACTTTAAGCTAGAGGAGAAGAATTCTTCTCAACCAACTTACAATTAAAATTGTTTTGAAAAATCTCAACAAATTCCTCCTTTGTTAATGGCATGTGATATATCCTTAGTAGATGTCAATTTACAATAAAAGCAACTTTTTCTTCATTAATGGTCCTTATCATGACAACTCCGTTATTATTATTTTTTTCAATCGCATAAGGCCCAAGCCAATGAGTCTAAAATTTTCCTTGAAAAAACTTGAACTTTGAATCAAAGAGTAATGCTCAATCTCTCGCTTGAAATTTTATTTTGATATATTTATCATGCCACTTGGATCTATGTTTCTGAACTAAACTAGTCTTCTGGATAGCATCTTTCCTCATTTCATCCAGCTCATTGAGTTGTTCCATTCTATGCTTTTGTGATTCTGATAGGTCAAGTCCCAATTTAATTGTTGTCTTGAAAGTTTTTATTTGAAAATCAATAGGAAATAGGACTTGCTTCCCATAAACAAGTTCATAAGGAGTATGTTCTGTGGTGCTTCTCCATGTAGATCATTAGGCCCATAAAGCTTTTGAAAGATTTTCTACCCAATCCCTTCTATGCAAATGTATATTCTTGGTAAGGGTTTCTTCAATCACTTTGTTAGTAGATTCTACTTGTCCATTTTATTGTGGATGATATGGAGTATACATTCTATGCTTGATTTTATATTCCTCCACTATCTTTTGCACCATCCTGGATGTGAATTGAGTACCCTGATTTGTCACAATTTCCCTTGGGACACCAAAACGAGTAAAAATATCCTCAAAAAGAAATGAAACTACAAAATTTTCATTTTTAAAATAAATTGCTTTAGCTTCTGCCCATTTAGTAACATAATCAGTGCACACAAGACTATACCTCTTTTGTCTTGATGGTGGATTAATTTGTCTGATAAAATCTAGAGCCCACTTTTCAAAAGGTTCAATAAGTACTTGAGGTTGTAGAGGCATTTCATCTAAAGGAACATGTTTCCTCATTCTTTGATAACTATCAGATCTCTTAACATATTCTTTGGCATACTTAAAAATGGAAGGCCCATAATATCTTAAGAGAAGGACTTTCTAGGCAGTTATTTTATCTACGAAGTTCCCTCCACATGGTTCATCATCACATGCCTTTTGTATCTTTGGTATTTAATATTCTCTTACACATCTTCAAATGATGATATCTAGACCTGTCCCATATAATTCCTCATTTATCCATGAATAAGATGCACTCATTTGAATTATCTTTCTCTTTTCTCTAGGAAACAAATATGATGGTAATTTCTTTGTCGCCAAATAGTTAGTAATATCTGCAAACCATGGAGTTGTAGTCAATATTGAAAAGAGATATTCATAGGGAAAATTATCCTCTATAGGTATATCATTGTTATCATTTTTAATTCTAGATAAAAATTCAGCAACTGTATTTTATTTTCCAAGTCGATCCAAAATAGTTATATTGAATTCATGTAACAATAATAACCATCTTGTGACTCTGCCATTAGTAAATGATTTATTCATTATATATATAATTGTAGAATATTCTCTATGAATGAAAGTTTCAAGCCAGTGATGTAATGTCTAAATTTGTTAATGGCATGGACAACATCTAAAACTCCTTTTCAGTAACAGTATAATTTAACTTTGTAGGAGTCAAATTTTTACTTGTATAGTAAATAGCTTAAGGAGTCAAGTATTTTTGTCTTAATACAACTCCCAAAGTTGTATCTGAAGCATCAGTTGAAATGTGGAAAGGAAATTTCCAGTTTGGTCCTCTCATAATGGGTGCTTCAGAAATATTTTCTTTGAAAGTTTCAAAGGCTTTTTGGCAATCAGGATTCCAACTGAATTCACAATCTTTTGTAAGAAATTTGAAGAGTGGAGATGTAATCTTTGTGAAGTTTTCTATAAATCTTCTATACTACCCAGTGAAACCAAGAAAACTCCTAACATCTCTTTGACAAATTGGAACTACTAATTTAGAAATAAATTCTACTTTATATGGGTCCACCTTAATTCCATTACCTGAAATTAGGTGTCCTAAAACAATCCCCTCAGTAAACATCATAAAAAAAAATTTCATGACTTAGTGACGGATTTTCTTCCTTACATCTTATGAGAACTTTTTCCAAATTTTTAAGAGCTTATTCAAAAGAATTTCCATATACTATAAAATAATCCATATGTACTTCCACACAATCATGAATTAGATTAGAGAAAATACCCAATACTTCTCTTTGAAATGTCACTGGTGCATTACATAATAAAAAAGGAAGTACTCGGTAAGCATAATTTCCCCATGGACAGGTGAATGTGGTTTTGTCTTGATCTTCTGGTGCAACCTGAATTTGGTTATACCCACTAAAACCATCCAAGAATGAAAACTATTTCTTCCCTCCTAATGTATCTAAGACTTGATCTATGAAAGGGTGTGGAAAATGATCTTTCAAAGTGGCCTTATTCAGCTCCATATAATCAATATAGACTCTCCATTTTCCATTCTTTTTAGGAACAATTACTAAAGGTGAAACCCATTGACTATCTGATATTGGATAAATGAAGTTTACATTCAACAGTTTTTGTAGTTCTTCTTTAACAATTTCCCTTAAGTTTGGATTCATTCTTATTTGAGTTTTTCGGATTGGTTTGGCATTATCTTCAATATATATGTGATGCATGCAAGTTGCAGGATTAATTCCTTTCATGTCAGTGTATTCCCATGCATATGAAAAAGAGTGTTTTTGTTACATTTCTATTATTTTATTCCTTTGAAATTCTTCCAAATTTTTGTTTACATTTAAATTTTTTCCTGAAAATATTTATATTGAAGAATTGCCAAATTCTACCATAGAATATAAAGACATTTTTCTGGATGATAGATATTCAATGTTGCATTGTTCTTGAAAATTTTGACTAATCTTACAGTATGAAGATGATTCATTATTTTCTATTGAATTTAAAATTTTATCTTCTTCACTAATTTATGAGATAGTAAAAATAAGTTGTATATCATTATCATCATTAATCCATTCTTCATTTTACATCTCTATCATTGTTTTGCAGGTGGATACAATGTGAATTACTTTGTTGAGCTTCCATAAGAGATAAACATGTCATCGGATCTACAACTGATAAAAGCAGCAGTTGTAGCTAACCAAGGGCTCCCTAAGATTAATGGATGTCCTCCTAAGTTATTCATGGGTGTTAAGATCATAAAATCAACTGGATACTCTCAATAATCTAAGGATACATAAATTTCATCTAACAAACTGTCAGGTTTAATTACAGATGTATTTGCTAGTTGTAACAATGTTGGTGTATATTGGAGGTTAGGAAGTTTTAGTTGATCCATAGTTTGTTTACTCATGATTTTTATTGTTAATCCTAGATCAAACGGTTTTTTTGGTATTTCAATACTGTTGATGTGTGTTTTCACAATAAGACTTCCTGGATCTAAATATTTCTGAATTGTTGTTTTTCCCATCACGATGTCTGCAATTTTTCCAA
Source organism: Pinus albicaulis (assembly GCA_034641835.2). Taxonomy (NCBI): domain Eukaryota; kingdom Viridiplantae; phylum Streptophyta; class Pinopsida; order Pinales; family Pinaceae; genus Pinus; species Pinus albicaulis. The sequence goes on from CM076573.1 coordinate 441,528,874, forward strand.
TTAATTGAATTCTTTTGACTTGTTTTATTTTTCTTCCTGGTTTTTTAATACTTAACTTCCTAATTGTCTTTGCAAGAATTGGAATTTCTTTGATAGCTTGTAGCAAAGGGATTTTTATGCAAACATTATTTAGCTCATCTAACATATCATAATCAGACATCATGATATGTTTTTATACCCCTTTATCAAATTTTAATATTTCAAGGAAGGGTGATTTTGAGATAGATACTGAAGGTTGTTCCATCATGGGAGTTGATTTTATTGGAGTATAAATGTAGGAGTGGCTTGTTTTTGGAGATTTTATTTCTGATGAAGAGATGCCTCTTCTTCATAATGGTCATCTTTATTTTTATGATATTCATTTTGATGAATAGATGTCTCTTCTTCAAAATGATCATCCTTTTCTTTTTCCTAAATAACAATAGATAGTGACTTCTTTTCTAATACTCTACCAGATCTAAGTTGAACATTGTTAATATCTAATGGATTTATCATGTAATTATGGAAATTGTGTCCATCCATATTTTAAACAGGCTGTGAATTTTTATTATTTGGGTTTGAAAGTGGTTGGGAAGGCAACTGATTTGGTCTTTGTTGAAATGGTAATAAAAATTATGGATTTTGATTTTGAAACCGAGTTTGAGGTAGTTGACTAGACTGAGGAAAATTTTGTGGTAGAAATTTTGGGTAAGGTTATGGATATTAGTGATATTGAGAATGTCTACCATAAGTATTTTTCCATCCCTGTGTCCAATTTTGAGATTGAGACCAAGGCTGCCATGGAATTGGTGTAGTCTAATTATTTTTTGGGGGTTGAGTATACATTTGAATGTTTAATCCTTAATTTTTTTATCATTTCCATGGTATTCTAGAAACGAAACAAAGAGGATCTATTTTATTTGGAACCACTTCCTATTGATAAATAGCTTTAAGACCTGGTATTGAAGGACATTTTCTTGTATCATGATTTTATGTACATATAACATAAGTTTATACACTTTTTAAGTCAAGAGGGCATTCTCTCAAAGCATGTTTCTTTCTTCACTTAGGACAAAAATTAGATAAGGCAAAAATTAGATAAGGCATCACTTTCAACAATTTTCTTGTTTTGTAATTTTAATGTGTCTATTTGTTCAGTAAGACTCCCTAAAATTTATGTTTTAAATTCATCAAGAAAATTTCCCATTTCAGCCCTACTTACTGTTCCAACTGCAGATTTATTAATTCTAGAGATAGCAAGATCTCTTGAACTTTTTCCAACTCTTCACTCACCTCTTGAAAGATGTATGCATAATTCAAAAAAATTTGGTAATAATAATTGAGAAATATCCCCTTTTCCCATCATGTTAAGGATATCTATCCATTCATCTCTAATGGATTTTAGTAGGAGAGCCTGCAAAGTATATTCATCCAAATTTTCCATTTTAGCCCTCTTAAGATTATAACAGAATCTTTCAATTAGATCCTCAATATTTTCATCTTCCATCTACATCATTTTAAAAACTTCGTCCTTACGATTATGAGGCATGCAGTAATCCTTATATTTTGATAAAAAAATCATTCTTCATTTCTTCCCATGTTCTAATATATTTTTTATTAAACCCATGAACCATTTTAGTATTTCATCCTTAAGAGTTGATGGAAACAATTTCAATTTTTTAGAGTCAAGCAAGTAGTCATAAGATCTACATAGAACTTCGAATTCAAAAAGAAATGTTTCAAGATCCTCACTTCTTAATCCATGGAAGTTAGGAAGGATAGAGGGTGACATATTTTTCATTGTTGTTGTGGTATCTTCATCATAGATATGAAACCCAATACTAGGATTTGTTTCTACTATGTCTTCTCCTCATCTTCCCTTCCTCTACCTCCACCTCCACCTCCAATCCTAGGTCCACCTCCTCCAATTCTTAAATGTTCACCATTCACATTGTGTACTTATCCTTCTCCTTCCCCAGCCATTGTAGATTCCTCATAACTAATATAAGGTTCCGAAATTGGATTTATTTGTTCTTCTTCTAATTCTTTTGGTTCCTCTATCAATGGTATATTATAATAGTTTCTTATTCCTTTTCTTCACTAGGGACTTCTAGTTATTGCGCTAAAATTTTTTCCCCAGTTGTAGTTAGGAATATTACTCCTTCTGTTGGGGATGTAGGATCTTATTCGTCCACAACTACTTCGGTTCTTGAAGTTGGTGAATTTCTAGGTTGAATTTCAGATCTTAATACATCAGGAAGTCTATGTCTACCTACAGAGGATTTTATATGAGTTTGGGTGGATGGTGTGGCACTACAAGGTCTTGATGGGGTGAGTGGTGTTGTTGGAATTAATCTTCTACATCTAGGTACAAATCTACCCCTATAATCTATTTCTCTACGCATATCATTTTTATTTTTTTATTATGTGTCCGTGTTTTTAGAAAGGAAAGAAGCTCCTATTTACACTTCCCTGATTCAATATAATTTTCTTATATTTCTCACATAAATTATCAACCAAAGTTGGTAAACTTGTGAAGTGCAAGTGAATTATACATGCTAGAAGCCTTTTTGACTTAGTTTATTGGTGTGATGATTGAGTTTTTAGAGATTACTTCTAAGGATGTTTTTATTGTTTATGAAATTGATAAATTTAAATTACAACTAGGTTCTAAAAATCAACATGCTTCCTACTTTGCAAAAACTGAAACAAATTTTTCTATCTTATGAAGAAGTCTTAACTAATTTATTTTTTAGTCTTTAATAATTCCATCATTCTAATGTATGAAGATAAAATTAAACTCTAGAAGAAGGAATTTGGACATTTTTATGTTTTTGAAATGAAATGCTATGGAAATGAAACTGTGTAAAGAAATGAGTAAGTCACTATTGTTCTGGACAGAAATAACTCTTAAAATAAAAATAACTCACACCTATGCCAAAAGTAAAATCACTAAATTACTATTTCTTGGAAAGAAATCACTTGTACTTTTGAAAGGAACTCACTCAAAACAGGAAAAGAAATCTTTCAATGTTCTTGAAATAAATCACACATGAATTTGTAAAACTACTCTGCAATAAACTACTGTTGCTTGGAAAGAAAACTATGAATCACTTATGCATTTTAACAAATTGAAAATAAGATGAATATACATCCAATGACAAAGGGAAACTATTTAAGCATTTACTTCAATTGGAAAAGTGGAATTCTGGAAACCACTACAGCATTTGACAAAATAAAAACATGAACAGAAACTACATCAAACAATAAAACAAATCTATAAAAAATCTATATGAAAAACATGAAATATAGAACCTTCTCTATTTGCAGGAGTCCTCCACAAACAAGTGGTTTCAACGATCTATTCCAATAGTTAGTTGCACATAAATTCTTCAAGTTATTTCTTCAATTAAAAAGAATAAAAACAAAGTTTAAAACTTCATAGTCACATTGCAATTTCGCACTATCAAGGTATTTTTTTTCCCTGTATTTATAAAATCTTGTGTATAATTTTTTCGGGGATTTTACGCCTATTTGTACTAAACAAATCCTATATTAAAATTTCAACAAATAACATAATTGTGTTTCTTCACGATTTTCTACTTGGAAAAGAAAATCGTGAAGCATGATTGACTTGGATTCTTGCTCGCATGTTCAACACCGTGTTGTTGACCCGCTCCTTTAACCATACAATTGACCGCTTCTCTTCATGATTTTTCTCAGATATATAGGAGAAAATCCTTGAAGGCATCAATCTCCACCTCTATATACTTATTTGCTCAACTGGCACCTTAGAACCCGGTGAACCATGGAGATGGCTACAAAAATGCGGATTAGCTGCAGAATCACGTTAATTCCGTAGCCAATACAAATTTTAACTTAATAATAAGGAAAATTATGGAATATGAAAGATAGGCCATTTAAATACCTTACCATGTCAAAAAAGTGCATTTTAATTCTTATTTGAGTTTATGATAATGATCAAAAAGGAGGAAGAGTAGGAAAAAGGAAGTGTCAAAATGAAGCAATCATAAGGCTCTACCATTATACTTGCCTTATTAGGGTTGACGTCAACATTGAATCAGGTACATAAAATTCCAAAAATTTATTTTAGGCTAATATAGCCCATATACAACATATGACTAAGACCTTTTCCTTTCCCTCACAAATAAATACCAATTTTCAAGAAGAACCATTGAACTTCTTAGGGATTTGTTTCATGAATTCAATACATTTGCATCTCAACACATGTCACTGTTTATTCTTAACTTGCTTTTCTTCCTTCTACATTCGTTGTCTTTATTTATTCTTTCACTTCTCTCTTTTTTTGTGATTCATGCATCAAACTTTCTTTCTTGTCCTTCCTTCTTTTTTTATAATTTATTCTATTGCTTCATTGTTTTTTCTATTTATTTTAGGTACATGAGTTCATCTTCTTCTGTCTTCATATCAATTTCACTTCTCCCGTTTGTCTTCTTCTTTCATGGAGTTTGTCTTTTTATTGTTCTTCATTTGTCTACTTCATTTTGAGATTCTTCTTCATTCATATACACCTTTAATATTTTTTCAACTCAATTGAAATGACATCTTATTTTCTCTTCATCAGTCATCTTCTTGAGTATTTCTTCATCTAAATATTCTATTGCAATATCTGCATAAATGTTGTTTGTTGGAGTGATATCATGATCTAACCAAAAAACCTATGAACTTGGCTTAACAAACTAAATTGATGTGCCAATGTCACGAGTGACATAACTTCATCTTGACTTTGACTTCCACTATCACTTTAAACTTTATTTTGACTCCATACCCTCAACTTGACTTTAACTCTTTCCATCAACAAACTCTCATGTATCCAAACATGCATCCAAACTTTAATTTACCTTTAACACTTACTTGACATTGAAATTACTTTTACATATTGACATTGTCTCTTTATATCAACATGAAAACCTTCAACACACTCCATAACTTTAATTTTCCTTTGGAATTCATTCGATAACGCTCTTTACATCCATGAACTCTTAACCTCTCATCTCCTAGTTTACATAATTGAACTTTTGGACTCATTTGACACTATAATAACTTTGACATAAGGATTTTGATCTCATATAGCACTTAAATATTCAATAATATTTATACCAATTAACATTATTATTTTCATAAAATTTACTAAAATTAATTTGAGCACTTGACTTCCTTTAAAACTAATACAATAACAACCATTATTTACCTATTGTTCTCAGAATCAAAAGGATTTTATTTTCTTTCTCCAACCACACATCTTCATGCTTGTATTCACATATCAATAAATCTCTCCCATTAAACCTCCACACTACATATTGTGATTGCATTGGTACTGAAAATTTATTTTCACTTAATCACTTGTACTTCTTCTCTTGAGACTATGTAGTATGTCGAAGACCTCTTACCCATTGCTAATATATTCATGCTAGTCTACACCATAAAGAGAATGTTGTAAATATATATACCTTATTTTCTTATTCATGGTTAATGTAGTAATAAATCTATATTTTGTTGGATTCAATCATTATAATTTAAAAATAGTAATAATAAATAAAAACCACGATTTTTTGGTCAACAGTTGTGATTTTTTGGTCAGCTTGATCTTCATTCAAATGTTTCCTTAGTCGTTACCTTATTTTTTGTATGTTGAGACACATTGTCTATACATAGTGATTGTCATGGCTTAATTCAAGCATAGCTTCAAGGTAAAATTAAATTTTCCCATTGTACATGTCCTCCATTATCACAGGAATAACAACCTCTCGACCCTTGGGACATGAACAAAGTTCTCCACTTATACAACAATAGAAACAAATTGATTCATAATTTCCTCTATCCTACCAACACCATATAGACAAATAACTTACTCAGTGTGGGTTAATGCAAGAAACCTCATTTCTTATCTCAAATAAACCATTTTCCAATAAAAATTTCATTCACCATTATGCAATAGAAGTAGTGGTAATTCTTTTCCTTTTTTTTCCAGCATGTAGAGACACAACAACCCATCCATTTTATTGATCGATCACTAAGAATATCGACACATAATTGTATGCTCTCGAGTAGTAGATTGAAGCATCCAAATAATTCAACATTGTGTTTGGAGTCAACAAGTTGTATATCATTTAAAAAATGATTTGCTGCAAAACAATGGATCTAGATGACAAATGTTTGTTAAACAATTAACAAGGCAATTATCTAGGCATTGTAACAATTGTGGGCATGCCAAATTGTGGGTGGAGATTGGATTCCTCCTTAAAAACAACTCTTTTGAAAATCATATACTCCATTCATACTACCAATGAATGAATGACAAATAGGGTTAGAAATGACTCTATTATAAATGTGAGATAGATTCACATATGGCTCTAGTAATGGAAATGCATACTTGATTCACATTTTTTTTTTGCAGTTCCAACAATTTATTCTTTATTTCTTTGATTCTATCATATATCTATTGAATATCATGGATCAGTTCAAAAATGTATCTCAAACTTTGAAATTCCTCCTCAATTTCTTCATAGAATTTTCGACATACCTAATACCTAATGCTTGATTAAGGAAACAAGGTACTAAATTATTACTTTATTTTAATCACTTCAAACCCAATTTCTATTGTTTTCATTTTATTTTTCTCATTGAGATCTCTCGAATGATATAAAATTTACCTCATTTTGAATCCAAAACACTAAGATATGACTCTTAGAATTTTTATTTTTATTTTTTATTTTTACCAACACCACATTAGCAAGTCCATATTTCTGACACGTGGAAAATGACATGGTAACTAGTGCCACTTGTCACCTCAAAGGTGTGTCTTATTGGAATTGGTGCCACTTGGACATGCTATTTCATTTCCCAGTTCCCAAAAAAATCACCTTTATGTTTATTAACATGTGATTGTGATCCGGGTTGGATCATTATATTGTCTTTCATCCATCTCGAATCATTTGGAGTGGGAAAAGTGGAAGAATAAACTCAGGGGAATGTTTTTACAGGCAAGACCCAGTTTGGCGAAATGGGGTCTTAAAGCTTCCGGGAGCATTTTGAGGCATCAAACAATGTATTTTCAAGGGTACAAATTTTATTCTTGTTACTCAATATTTTTCACACTCCCACTTTCATGTACTGAATTGTCGCACTTTGTGTCATCAATGTCACAAGTGTCACAAAGTGATGAAAGTTGTTGCAAAAAATGCATTCACCATGAAACATGTTTAGAACATCCCTGAAGAAAAGGATTAAAACTTGCTTTGAAAAGGTTTTGAAAAGTTTGTAAAAAACCTTGTTTTGCAAGCCCAGTGTGTTTCCCATAGCTGATGTCTTGCGCTAGTAACCTCTATCATTACACAATTCTAGCATAGCATTGTCAGCACGAATTTTATCAGGAAAATCCGTGTTGGTCCTCTTTAGGAAGGTTTTCCCCAAATGGAGGAGAAGCCTATCATACTAGAAGGCTCCAGAACGATGATGTGATTTCATTTATTTGATGATTGGAACAAGACCTCAAATTCCTAGCCCTAAATCCTCTGTCCATGGATCTTTCCCTTGAGACGTGAACTCCTCCCTCCTTTCATGGATCCTCAAATCCCTCTCCTTTCCTATAAATGAAATCCCCACCATCCACTCTTGGTTGGTTACCATCCTAGTGCTGAATTGTTCCCAAATATTTCCCATTTGCAAAGGAGAAAAGGTGTTTGAAGGTTAAGGCTTAGACTTGGAATCTCATCCGAAGGAGGCTTCCAACATTAAGGCTTCAATGGTTGTAATTCTCCCTTTTCATTCTATTAATAATAAAATATTTTTTTTCTTTCCAAAAATGTATCACTTATTGTCCATTTATTGTAATACTCATTAATCCGTTACATAACTTTTATTAGAATGTATCATGCTTTGTATGTTTTTTTTGTCTCCACTTGCTTTTTCTTGAAGGAACTCATCTACAACATCGGAGAGGAGGTTGTGAGATTGGAAGCGAAAGATTCTAGGGCAACAACAAGGGTATTAGCATCAGAGACAAATAGGAGATATATACTCCTTTGTATTTTCTAATATGAGTTAGGAAAGATTGCATGTAGTTGTCTTTTGTAGTTGCTAGATCCTCCCATAGGACTAGAGGGATTGTTTTTGTCTGCAGAAAGGATTTCCTGCACAACTAAATGGTCACTCCGCTGGGGATCATATAACCCTTCAAACGTCCTTTCGTTTTTGGTCTCTTCTGATAAGTTTTTCCAACCTCCTATTCATCCGTAATTTTTTATTGATTATGGATCTAAATTCTAAGTGGTGTGTTGTTTAGAGTGTCAAGTCTGGATCTCTCCTCAAATTTTCTTATATTTTCCTAAGTTTTTCTCTACCAACATGTTTTCGCTTAGAAACAGAGCGTTGTCAACGTGGATTTCACTGAGTACAGTCGCGCTTAAAACCCTAGTTTCCACCATCTACCCATGTTGGTCCAAAAAATGAGATTTTTTTAGGGTCTTTGACAAAAGGTCTGGAATGTCTTGATCTCTAAAGTCTTTCTCCTGCTCTTTGTGCATAAAATTTTAACTTATTGTTGATAGATTCTTTTTGGTTTTCAAAATTTTGTCCCATTTTTAAGAAGTGAAAATGAACTTTGGTTGAATATTTAGTTCTTTGGGTAATTGAATTCATTGCTTTGATGCTTCTGTGTGTTACTGATTTGTTGTCTGATAAACATTTTAGTTATTTTTGAAACCAAAAATAAATTACATTTGCATTTGTGAAGCCTTCATCTCAAAATAGATCATTACTTCTAGAAATTGCATTAGATTACATTGCACTGCAAAGTTTGTTTTGAGATTTTCATTAAGCATATATAGCATTGCTTAGTATTGAAATTTGATAAGTGCATCCTCATTCCCAAAAAAAAAAAACATGTAGGTGAACTTTAGTGAATGAAATTCATTTACTTCTTGGTTGTTGCATTAAAATTGTGAAGTTGAAAGATCTGGTCAGGAAGCTCTTGTTTGTTGCATATTTAATTGTTCCATCCATGTTTTCACTTCTTCCCTACACTAGATAGCTTTCATTGAAAATGAAAAAAAAGAAGTATTCATATTAGATGCATCATAGGCGTGTTTAGGTGGCATCCATTTTTTAGCCTTGAAACCGAAACATAATTCAATATCAACTTTAAAATTTATCTCAGTTAACCTAAGGAGAATTTGTAAAATTAATTTAAACATTTAAAGGTTTAGGCTAGAGACATGTTCTGGCGTCGTTAAACGTAGGAGTTGTCGTTTTTTGCCAACGTTTCATCCCATGGGTGATATCTCGTTCCATGTCTCGAAGTGTATAGGATCATTCTCCATGAACTTTCGGGTATATCGGGTGGCACTCCACGCATGAAAAGGATATGGGAGCACTCTCATCGAATGGTTATGCATTAGACAACACTACTACAAACCACACTCCCACGTACCTTCGAGTATATTTTGGGAGTCCCCTATCGGTTTCTATCCATCCATAGGTAATCAAGCATGCCGCCTTGTATATCGTGATACACTGAACACAATATTCGGGATATTGGATGACATAAATTAAGTCCTTATTTCACCAAGGTGTATGTTTCAGTTCATGGCTGCTTGGTAAACCTTTATGCCTAGATACCCCTTCTTGATTTATTTTTTGTTAATTTAAAAAATTAATCCGCCACAGAATAAAATACTACCCGAGAAACAATTCCTTTTGTCCTAAAAATGAATGGTTGATTTAAAATAGAATTAAGCTAAATGTTTTCACCAACACACAATTAGTAATTGATTTCGTGAAAAAATAATCATGACAGAACCACAAGGAGTCCAAAATGAGACCCCAGATATAGAACACAATATCCATGGGGGTGCTAATACACCTGATCCATCTAGAGTTGTAGGTTCTGATAATTTTGAGTCTGAGCCCCTTGAGAACCAAGGTGTTGAACTTGGTATAATCCTAAGTATCTAATCCCTTGCTTCCCGACCACTACCTCAAGATCCAGTCACTTCATCTCAGAGCTCTCCTCCTGATAGTCCTCAACCTACTTCGGGGTTCTTGCTTTTCCCTCCCAATCCAATATTTGATCCAAATCTTGTATATTTATCACCTTCGCATCTGTATATTCCTTTTTATACTCCTAGCGTACTTTTGGATCCTTCTCCTAGTGCGTCTCAAGCTCCGATTCGAGAATTGTTCCCAAATATGGCGATAGATTGTGAGGTCCGATTTGCAAAGTCAACACCCCATAGTGCTCCTTTGGAAACCTCTGCAACCGATACTCCAGGTACTGGTAGTGATCCTGAAACGCTCTTTCCTCCTGAGATATTTCCTTATTTTTACACTCCCTACGATTTGGGGAGTGGGTCAACTGCACATGTTGATTATAGTGCATCCTTGGTCCCGTTGGGTTATACCTCTCTTGGTGATATTTTTTCAGATACTTTTGGTGGAACTTCACTTTTTCATAACCCCATTTGGTCATTTGGTGTCACTCCTACTATAGCTCACTTTTTCCAAATGCATCAGCACCTACGCAAACCTCTGCCCAACTTAGAGTGATGGTAGGTAAAACGTAGGTTCCTTTTGGTCATTCTGTGCATTTTATTGTAGCAACGGTAACTGCGGCTGCCCCTTTGAGTTGGAAACCTACGAGTTCATATATTCCACCACTTGGGGGGAAACCCTACATACCTCTTGTTTCTGGTGGGAACTATGGAAACTATGGACTTGCATCAGGGGAAATTCAACCCATTATTGTTATTTATAACCCATGTGGAACGCCAGTTTCATCCATGTCAGCTATTTTCATGGAGTCTTCCTTGCAAGGTCATCACGTCTCCTTGGCTCAACCTTATTATTGACAACCATATGTTCCTACTGATCTCAACAACCCCAAATTCCACTATTGGGTGTTGCTCCCAATGTATAAAATATAACAATGGGATTCAATCTGATCTTGTAATGTACTAAAAAAAATATTGAATCCTTCTACAATTTGTGGAAAAAAACACGATCACATAATCACATAATAGGTAAGATAAATAAATTATCAATCACACAACACAATATGTATCTGGGGAAAGAAATTGCTCAAAAAAATCATTATCTATATATTGTATAAATTCATGATCATGAAACAATACAATGTTATTTCTCTTCCTCAGAAACCTATGCACTTTGTTGATTGTCTCACACTAACCAGTGCACAAGATTATCATGGTACACCTTTCTCTCACAAGCTCCATGCACAAACTTGAGCTTCTGATTTCTTAGTCTCACCAACTCATGCTCACAAAAACAATGACTAAACTTGTGCCTTCATTCCTCCTTTTAAAGACAATTTTCTCTAATTAAGGAATGATTTATTATAGGCCTTCTTTTGACTGCATGGACCACCTGTACAATTTTCTAATTATACAAATGATAGTATACTTCCCTTTAACCCTAATATCATCAGGATCTTCCTTAGAATTGACAGGCAACAACTATTTACAGTGAATTATCAGTTAACTGATTAACCACTACTTGTTAATTAAATTATATTTAATTCACTGGACCTCTCACTAACTCATCTCTCAATTAGAACTAGTTAAACTTATTTTAACTTAATTAATTGAGTTAGCTAATTACAACTCACAAATAATTGTAAATGGAGCCCCTAAAATCATGGGAGAACTCTACATGCCTCCTCTCTGACCCTCATTCCTAAGTTTACTAAGTATTCTTGACTCAGTTAACTAATACAGTTTGTCATGAGATGAAATTACAATTTCTCTTCCAATTTAATTAAGGGAAAATTAAATCAGAAGCCCCCTTAGGTGTCATTTCTGGGTGCCATTTTCAATATTCCTTGTCGTGATTTTCAACACTCCGTCTCAACAAGAAAGGAATTCAATCTATCTCAATCTGGTACCTTTGGAATGTTCTGTGTGCAACACTTCTCTAGTGTTGTTTGATCCTGCAACTCCTGAAACTGAAAAAGCATCCAAATTGAATTAGTATGATGCATATGTCATCAAAGTCTCTGACTACTACTAGTTATTTCATTCTCTACTGAAAACTTTGAATTGTTGCCGACTCTACATCTATGCCATCTACACTCCTGGAAACTTCGATCTGCGCTCAAGTATATCACATTTGTCACTCTGATATATGACTACATCAATCCTATTGATCCATCCTACTACTGTGTATTGTGGGCCCCTCGTAGCCAGGTAATGATCCATGAGACAAGTCATCTCAATGGACCCTTCCCAAATTTCTTCTATTGGGATTATTACTTTACATCGCCCCACCTCTCACTTGGGGGTATCACTTCATGTGCTCCCTCTACCCATTTGGCTCGAAATTTCCGCCTAGAGGTCTCTGCTTGAGTGGACACCTCCACTCAGTCTCCTCTTTGATTCTCCAATTGTGGTTTCTCCACAACTTTCGGAGACTACTTCTGAGGTTGCATGTTGAGAGGTAATGTATGCTCCCTCTCAACCACCAACTCTCTAACCTTTTCTTTGATCCTCAAAGCTTTGCATGCATCTGGTACCTCAAGCACATACAGGTTCTTGACTCGCGCATGTTGTGATTGTCCCGTCGTCACAAAATTTTCTGAAAAAAAGAGACGATTTTAAATCGATGATATCTCCCTCATTCAAAATCTGATTCGACTGATGTTTATTTTGAATATGGGTATTTTTTCGCAAGGAATCTAGATCTGCTATTTTTTTTTTAAAACAATTCATAAAAATATTCAGATATGATCTGCAAACTCGCCACCCAAAAAAATCTTGCTATGATACCATGTAGAAAATCTAATAACGGGATTCAATCTGACCTTGTAATGTACTAAAACAAAATATTGAATCCTTCTACAATTTGCGGAAACAAAACATGTTCATACAATCACATAACAAGTAAGAGAAATAAATTATCAATCACAGAACACAAGATCTATCTGGGGAAAGAAAATTGCTTAAAAACCCCGCTATCTATATATTATATAAATTCAATATCATGAAACAATACAACGTTATTTCTCTTCCTGAGAAACCTCTCCACTATGTTGATTGTCTCACACTAACTTGTGCACAATATTCTCTTGTCACACCTTTCTTTCACAATATCCACACACAAACTTAATCTTCTGATTGCTTAGTCTCACCAACTCGTGTTCACCAAAACAATGATTAAACATGTGCCTTCATTCCTCCTTTTAAAGACACTTTTCTCTAATTAAGGAATGATTTATTTAGGCGTTATTCTGGCTACATGCACCACCTGTACAATTTTATAATTATAAAACTAATAGTATACTTCCCTTTAACCCAAAACTCAAATGTGCCTTCCTTAGAATTGACATGCAACAACTATTTATAGTGAATTATCAGTTAACTAATTGACCACTACTTGTGAATTAAATTAGATTTAATTCATTAGACCTCTCACTAGCTCATCTCTAAGTTAGAACTAGTTAAACTAATTTTAACTCAATTAATTGAGTTAACTAATTACAACTCACAAATAACTGTAACTGGACCCCCTAAAATCATGGGAGAACTGTACATGCCTCCTCTCTAAACCTCAACTCGAATTTCCTAAGCTAACTAAGTCTTCCTGATTCAGTTAACTAATACAAGTTTTCGTGAGATGAAATTACAATTTCTCTTCCAATTTAATAAAGGGAAAATTAAATCAAAATCCCCCTTCGGTGCCATTTTTGGGTGCCATTTTCAATATTTCTAGTTGTGATTTTCAACACTCCCTCTCAACAAGAAAGGAATTCAATCTATCTCGATCTAGTACCTTTGAAATTTTCTCCATGCAACACTTCTCTAGTGTTGTTTGCTCTTGCAACTCCTGAAACTGAAAAAGCATCCAAATTGAATCAGTATGATGCATTTTTCATCAAAGTCTCTAATTTATACTAGTTACTACATTGTCTACTGAAAACTTCGAGCTTTTTCTGACTTTGCAGCGATGTCATTTTCACTGCTGCCAACTCTGATTTGTGCTCCAGTAAATGACATATGTCACTCTGATATCTGACTTCATCAATCCTACTGATCCAAACTGTTATTTTGTACCCAACACACCCCCCCCCCCCTCCCCCCCGTAGCCAAGTAATGATCCATGAGACAAGCCATCTCAATGGACCCTGCCCAAATTTGTTTTATTGGGATTATGGCTTCACATTACCCCACCTCTAACTTGTAGGTATCGTTGCATGTGCTCCCTCTTCCCATCTGGCTCGAAATTTCCCCCTACTAGAGGTCTATGCTTTAGTGGACACCTCCACTCAGTCTCCTCTCTACTTCTCCAATTGTGGCTACTCCATAACTTTCTGAGACTGCTTCTGAGGCGGCATGTTGAGAGGTAATTTATTCTCCCTCTCAACCACCAATTCTCTAACCTTTTCTTTGATCCTAAAATATGTGCATGCATCTAGTACCTCAAGTGCCTATAGGTTTTGGACTCACACACGTTGTAATTGTCCTATCGTCACAAAATGTTCTGAAAAAAAAAAGAGTTGATTTGAAATCGACAACATCTCCCTCATCTGAACTCTAATTCAGCTAATTGTTTTTTTGAATTTGGGTATTTTTTCGCAATGAATACAGATATGCTATTTTTGTTTTTAATTTCATAAAAAATTCATATATTCTCTGCAAACTCGTCGCCAAAAAAATCTTGATTTGATACCATGTAGAAAATCTAAAAACAGGATTCAATCTGATCTTGTAATGTACTATAAAAAAAATACATAATCCTTCTACAATTTGCAGGAAAAAAACGCGATCATACAATCACATAACAAGTAAGAGAAAGAAATTATCAATTACACAACACAAGATGTATCTAGGGAAAACAACTACTCAAAAAACTCGCTTTTTGTATATTGTATAAAGTCAATATCATGAAACATTATAATGCTATATCTCTTCCTAAAAAACCTCTGCACTCTGCTAACTATCTCACACTAACCGGTGCACAAGATTCTCTTGGCACGCCTTTCTCTTACACGCTCCACGCACAAACTTGAGCTTCCAATTTCTTTTCTCACCAACTCATGCTCACCAAATCAAAGATTAAACTTGTGCCTTCATTCCTCCTTTTAAAGAAAATTTTCTCTAATTAAGGAATGCTTTATTTTAGGCCTTATTCTAACTGCATGCACCACCTATAAAATTTTCTAATTATACAACTGATAGTATACTTCCCTTTAACCCCATTCTCAACTGAGTATTCCTTAGAACTGACATTCAATAGTTATTTATAGTGAATTATCAATTAACTTATTTACCACTACTTGTGAATTAAATTATGTTTAATTCACAAGAGCTCTCACTTACTCATCTCTCAGTTAGAACTAGTTAAAATTATTGTAACTCAATTAATTGATTTAACTAATTACAACTCACAAATAACTGTAAATGGACCCCCTAAAATCATGGGAGAACTCTACATGCCTTCCCTCTGACCCTCAACTCGAATTTCCTAATCTAACTAAGTCTTCCTGACTCGGTTTACTAATACAAGTTGTCATGAGATTAAATTACAATTTCTCTTCCAATTTAATTAAGGGAAAATTAAATCAAAATCCCCCTTGGATTCCATTTGTGGGTGCCATTTTCAATATTTCTTGTTTTGATTTTCAACATCCAAACAGCTGACAGGTCCCCAAATGCAGTATGGCCCCAATCCTTCATTTAGGAAATCTATTCCTTTCCATCCCTCTTCTAGAACGTATCATCTTGCAACTGGTAATCCTCCTTTGCAGTTGTAAGTCTCTTTCCAATCCCAACAGGGACCTTACCGCAGATTCCATTCCTACAGCAGCATTAGATACCCTTCCAACAAAATTATGGTCATCTCCCCCCATAGGCTGTGTATCCTCCATATGGTCATTTTCAACCTCCTTATGGTCAAAACCCACTACAGTGGGGGCAGAACCAACCTCAACAAGGTTGGAATACTCAATTTGGTACATACTAGAGACCTTACACCCCCTATACTCCACAAATTTATTTTTTGGAAACATTAGAATTGTCAGATGTGTCACGGCTTACAAATGACCCAATACTGCATTCACCTTATTGGCCTCTGATACTGACAAAAATACCAAGTGATTGTCCTAAGTTCGAAGGTAAATCTAGATAAGACCCTCGAATGCATGTCATGACTTACCATCTTTGGTGTTCTTCTAACTCTTGGGTTGAAGATTCAATCCGATTATGTATTTTCCAGTGCACTTTGACGAGCCTTGCGGCCAAGTGGTACATTGAGCTCCCTCATGGTACTTTTCAATATTTCAATTCTCTATCTATGACTTTCCTCACCCACTTCCAATTTCCTATTTGGTACGATACCGAAACTCATCTCTTGACATCTTTGAAGCAGACAACTTCCACCCATATCTCCAACCGTATCCATGAATGGAGACGTAGGCATCATCTCATCAAATTTGAAAATCTGCATCTGCTTTTGACTGAATGGTTCACTAATTCATTCGTTCCCCCTATTGGTTGAGACATATCCGTGGGTGGTTGTGGAATTGAGGAACAATCCATCGCTCGTGCCCATTATTTGGATCTTGTTTACTCATAATCTAGCACGTTGTACAAATTGTTACATGATGTCCCACAACCTTCGCTTGATCCTGGATTTTCCAAGCCCATAGATTAAACACCTATTGATGGTGCCATTGGCTCTATGGCTTGGTGGTCTGGTAGTACCCCGACTACTTCTATGAATTTCAAACCTACTCCAACCCCTGCAACCCCCAATGTTGCAAAAAACTCAAATGATCTTGGTAAAATGTTAACGATTAATGGTTTACATCATCAACTAGTAATCAAGTGGGTTCCACCATGTTCAAATTCAACCCATTTATTCGCATGGTGAGATTCATATTTTGGTTGGATCGAGACAGAGGTGAAGACCTTAGGTTTCGTTTGATAAATCTAGGTTGTGTGGAGTTATTAAGTATTCATGATTGTAAATGTGATCCTTTCTAGTCAGATGGTTGTGCCCATGTTGTGGATCCATGTATTCATGATTTTAAACATAATCCTTTCTAGTCGGATGGCTGCATCCATTCCGTGGATCCATGTATTGTTATACTTACATCATATATGTCAGATATATTGTATTATGTTTGATTTGTAAGTCTCCTAACAATTATTTTTCTAAGTCCTTACATTTTATTGTAAATCACTTCAGCCATCACTTCTCATTCTGACTTCATGCTTTAGGGGGCATCTGTTACATAGTATTTTGTCACACTCCCAGTCTCATGTCCTAAAGTGTCGCACTTTGTGTCATCAATGTCACAAGTGTCGCAAAGTGATGAAAGTCTTCACAAATGTTGTATTCACCATGAAACATGTCTATAAAATCCTTGAAGAAAAGGAAGAAAACTTGCTTTTAAGAGATTCTGAAAAACTTTTCAAAAACCTTGTTTTGCAATCCTGACGTGTTTCCCACATTTGATGTCTCACGCTAGTAACCTTTTTCATTACACATGTCTAGCACTTCCAACGCGAATTTTATCATGAAAATATGTGTTTCTCCTCTTCAGGCTATTTTTCCCAAAATGGAGGAGAAACTTCTCTTACTAGAAGGCTCGAGAACAATGATGTGGTTTCAAGTAGTTTATTATTGGAACAATACCTCCCATTACTGGCCCTAGATCCTCCCTCCATGGATATTTCCCTTGAGATTTGAAACTCCTCCTTCCTTTCATGGATCCTCAACTTGCTCTCCTTCCCTATAAATGAAATCCCCACCATCCACTCTTGTTTGGTTGTCATCCTAGTGTTGAATTGTGCCCAAATGTTGCCCATTTTCAAAGGAAAAAAGGCGTTTGAAGGTTAAGGCTTGGACTTGGAATCTCATCCGAAGGAGGCTTCCATCATCAAGGCATCATTGGTTGTAATTCTCCCTTTTTATTCTATTAATAATAAAATATATGTTTTCTTTCCATATATGTGTCAATTATTGTCCATTTATTGTAATACTCCTTCATTTCTTACATAATTCTATTAGAATGTATCATGCTTCATATGTGTTTGTTGTCACCACTTGATCTTTCGTGCAGACACTCATCTAAAACATCGGAGAGGAGCTTGTGAGCTTGGAAGCAAAAGAGTCAAGGATGATATCAAGGGTATTAGCATCAGAGAGAGGTAGGAGATCTATACTTCTTTGTATTTTCTAATATGAGTTAGGAAATATTGCATGTAGCTGTATTATGCACTTGCTAGATCCTCCCATGGGACTAGAGGGATCTTTTATGCCTACATAAAGTATTACATGCATAACACTTCTTTAACAAAACACCTTTTTATGTTATTCTACACACAAAGACCTTTCCAAAAATGCAATAAGTGTATCAATTAGAGTCTATATGCTAAATTTATGCCACTTAGAAGTTGACCTTCCTGTTTTCACACCTATATTTCGGAAGGATGTCACGTAAGCCCCCATTATTCATGGAAAAGGGGATAGCCACATGTTTGTGATGCAAAAGGCTCTAGAAGAGTCTATTTTGTAACTCTAGTTAAGAGTTGATGTATTCAAACTTAACCATTAGTAGGTTATCGGATTGTGTTATAAGCAGACAACTAGGAGGAAGAGGCATCCATTTTTTCAAGAGAATTTTGTTCCATAACTGAACAAAGATAGCCAGGAAAGATAGGAGGTAGAGCACACATAGAGGATTTTTGCAATGTAGCATCCCATGGGCCACAAACATTACTTCTTTGTACATGCAACCATATTTCCACATAGAGAAAGAGCGCGGAACAACCTCACCTTCTAGCTAGGTTTTCTCCCGAAAAGGTTTCCCAAAGCATATCTTGTATCTTAAGTGTGTGTGTGGGCTTATTTTGTCGTTCTCTACTTTTTTGCATAATTTCTATTTGCATGCATGCACTAATTACAATTAAATTTACATATCTATAAGTTTAATAAAACTGTAATAGTGTAAAATTTAAGTATTTTAATATATTATTATCAGATATGTTGTGATGAAATGTCCAGTGGAATATCGATGGCAATTTATGGACCATATTGTAACTTTAAATAAATTATATTTATTAGGCAAACCTTTTACCTTGAAATTATTAACTGTCAACACAGTCTAACTAATAGATGAAATGGTTTTTTTGGTCATAATCTAACTATACAATTTTGAGAAAGATTGTGATTTAGTATTGTTTAAATGCACTTTTTAATGCATAAATGGATTCAACACTCTATAAAACCTCCAAGTCACTCAAACTTTGCAAATTAAACAACTTAAACTTGTGATTCTTAAAAATCTCTACTGGATTTTGGGAAAATTGACCAGAAAAAGTGGTCATTTAGTCTATTAGTTAGAGAAAGAATTACCTTTCTTCCCATAATTACATTATTGTATCGTTTCATGTCTTCTTTAAATAATGACCAAATTCCAAATAAGATAAATAATCATTTATTACCCTATTCTTGGTTCATCCACTTTAAACTTTATTATTTATTATTTACATCCAAGTCAAAATATGTGGATCACTTTCCCAAAATAATTATTAAATATTTCTTTTTAGTCCCACCTTGCAGTTAGTGGCAAACTTACCTTTTACCTATGCACATATTTACCTCTCCCAAAATTATTATTAAATATTTTTTTTGGCCCCACCTTGTGTGAAGTGGTGTAACTTACCCTTTACCTCTACACATCTTTACCTCCACACATGCTTTACTTCTACACAAGTTTTACCCTCACACATGCTTTACTTTTGTGTAGGATTTACCTCCGCACATGCCGCAACTTATACTCGGGGTTTACTCTACACATTTTTTACTGCAAGCTTTAGACTTAGTGAGATTTTTCAAGTGAAATTGAGCATGAAAAAACGTGTGTGTGTGTATATATATATATATATATATATATATATATATATATATATATAAACTCCTCACCAATTCTTACAAAGTAAAAACATGAAAAGTACATTTAGACATAGTACCTTCTTTTACAAAATGAATAACTCTAGCCTACCAAATGGAGGAAAATACAAGATTTCCACCAAAATGTCTTTAGGAATTTAAGCTTAAATTTGACATAAACTCTTTCCATGTGGAGTGCATCCAATTTAATATATTCTTCCAATTATATAATAAATGTGAAGTTAAGCCTAATTATCTACTTGAGGCTCTAGATTTGTCTCACATAAGTAACTGTATTTCTCTCCACATGACTAAAGAAATAAATCATACAACCATGATATTTATTAATTCCTTAACATTGCCATATTATGTCTTAATTTCTCCCAATATTTTGTCAAGACTTGAGAAATGTCAACCCAGTAATAATTTGAACTTTACCTGAGTGAAAGAGAATAAAAGTTGCCTCCTGCTGCAATCTGCTCTGCGCAGCCTGAGATCGGGCTATGCCATCTCGGCCATTTCCGCCTCTGACCCTGGTCCTCCTAACCTCTGGGTCTCTCGGATCTGCTAGGATCCTTCCTTTTTCTCCTGATCTTCTTCAGGATCTCACAGAGCCTCTTGATTCTCTTTTGTCAAGTCTGCTTGGATCTGCTCCTCGGCCTGGGAGTTTATTCCTGCACGATCTGATCGGATCCTCTTCTTCATCATCTCGGTCTTAAGATGCCTCGCCTCCTGTATTTTCTTGGTGCAGATCGGTTTTTCTGATTTGACCTTCTTTTCCATGGAGGCCCAAGGCTCGCCCATCGATCCCTCGCAAGCTCCATCCCCGGAAGCTGAAGCAGCCTTCTCCTCTTTACTAGCTTCGCTGCCCAAAAAGAAGAAGTCCGAAGTCGCTAAGTTCATCAAAAGGCTCGACGATGTTCCGGAGGTAAACCTCCCTCCTAAGGGTCCGATCCAGGTCGCTTTGTCCCTGGAAGATCGTGCCCTGGTGGGTCAATTCACGGGTCTTTGGCCCTCGCCAAAATCGATGGAACACTGGGTCGTTAAGAACTGGGTTCCGCTGATCAAGAACAAAGTCACCTCATATTTTCTGGGTAGAGGCTTCTTCCTATTCGAGTTCAACACAAAGGAAGACAAAGACTTGATCTTCAGGAATGGGCCCTATTTCATGGGACCTCAGGG
Source organism: Pinus albicaulis (assembly GCA_034641835.2). Taxonomy (NCBI): domain Eukaryota; kingdom Viridiplantae; phylum Streptophyta; class Pinopsida; order Pinales; family Pinaceae; genus Pinus; species Pinus albicaulis. The sequence goes on from CM076573.1 coordinate 441,549,985, forward strand.
CCTCTACCTCAACAAATGGACCCCCGACTTCGATCCGGCTGTGGATGTCCCAACGGCAGTCCCTGTCTGGGTTCGGCTCCCTAATCTTCCAGTGCATTGTTGGAACTGGGATTCCCTCAAGCACATAGGAAATACTTTGGGGAAATTCATTGATAGAGCAAACAACAACGATCAGTACGATTGCGCCCGAATCTGTGTCGAGGTGGACTTAGAGGTGGGGCTTCCGGAGGCCATCAAATTAAAGGCGGGCATTTGGACGCATGTGCAAGTGCTGGACTATGAGCAAATCCCTTTCAAATGTCGTAAATGTCACATCTATGGCCACTTTGCAAGAGGGTGCCCGAACAAAGGGGAAGCAGAGAAAGGAAAGGAAGATGGCTGGAACCAAGTCAAGAGGCCAAAGACATCTCACAAGAAATCTGGGGTTCATGGCCCCCAGCCTGTCTTCACCCAGAATGTTCCTCCGCCAAAAAGTCAAGAAAATAGGTATGAGGTCTTAAGCTCTGCTGAAGAGACTCCTCGGGAAGAAGATAGGCAAGATAAACCATTAGAAAAAATAACTTCAGCAGAAACAAGACCTGAAGAAAGTGCCACGGCAAGAAATAAGGATAAGCAAACAGAAGCCTCCGAGGAGGAACATGACTAGGAGGAGTCTGAGGAGGATGGAGAAATAGGAGATACGCAGACATCGGTCAGAAGATCTGCAAGGGGCCGCAAATCTGCTAGAGAAAAGAGAGATCAGGAAACTTACAAAGACAAGCTTTGAAAGTCTATTTTCCCCGTCTTGTGATATCTCCAAGTCTACGTTATGCTAATTACCTCATGTTCCATTTCCTTTAACATTTTTGGCCCAACTATGACTCTGTCCACTGGATTATCCTAATTGATTAGTGATTTGAAAATAGGATCGACACAGACACTTTGCAAGTTAAAAATAATGGGTCTTAAAAATTGTCCTAGCTCGTAAGTTCAAGTATGAACAAATAAATTATATGAACTAGACAATGTAAATGAAGCATGTGCTACTCAAATCCAAACAATGGAAAAATAAGAGCAAAGCAAAGAAACATGACAACTCCAAAGTGATAACGAAGTTCGTCTAGTGTGGACTACGTCTTTGAGCCCTGGTCCAAAGATTATGAGGCCGCTTTATTAAGCGCAACAACTAAATAATGAATATATGCACATCTCTTTCAATACAAGAAAGGAGTCTCTCATCGAGTGGTGATGCCTCTCTTACAAAGAAATGTTCTCCTACAAAGAACTTTCCCTTAAAGTCATTTCTACAACAAAACAAAAAAACATAAAAGAGACACTCTCACATAATGTGGCATCGAAGTCCACTGGAATCAGTTGCTCAGATTCAAAATATACTTAATCATCGTCACAAATATATCATGATCAACCAAAAAATTGTAAATAAGAGCCCTTCCCATTGAAGTGTCAACATTGCCTTCTCTCAAAACCCCAATCTAAAGAGCACATGAAAATCGGTTGCTCAAATGAGAAAACAGACATTCGTAAATGAGCTCATTGTGAAATTTCGAGTCATTTGAGCATAGAGTCGACTATATTTCGCCACTCTGGAATTCTCTTTGTAGAAAAGTACAATGGCAAAACCTCCAGTTTTGCGTATGCAGATACAAATTCCACTGATCATAAACTCTTTATCACTAATTAAGTGTCTTCTTGTATAATATGGGAGATTTGCTGCACTTTCATTGTCGTGTATCGTTTCAAATGGTAATGGTTTGACAAAGGAGAAATACGAATCAACCTCCAAAAATCAACCTCCACGTACTCATTCATATTAATGAACTATATGTATATGAAAGGAAAAATATAAATCCTAATCATGTATTAACATAGTATAAATAACTACTTTAATGTAAGGAAAAAGATTTGAATTTTATGCCAAGTAACATAATCTTCACTCATTTAACAAAAACCATGATTAGATGTGTCTTTTTTACCATTAAAATTTCGAAACTAAAGTCAAAATCATTCTCAATAATGATATAAAAGGTTTCAATATTACAGTATTTTAAGTAAAAATTCTCTTTCCAAGCTTTTTAAGTGTAAAAGTTCCCTCTTTCGGTTAAAAGGAAGGCATTCAAGCATCCCGATATGGCTAATGTCAACCATACACGTCGTCTTCAAAAGTTTAACGTAAGCATATGTTTGGTTATTGGGATTTGAAAGATAAAATAACAACTTGATGTCATAATCTTAATGAGAATATAAAAAATATTAGGGAATTTTTTTAATTTTTATGTACAATTAACCTATATAAATTACATTTTAATCATGTTTTGGGTCAATTTTAATATAAATCCAATTAATAAAAAAAAAAAACATTTGAAAATGTCAATTTACAAATTTGAATGAATGTATATGTTTGTTTGGGAAATATATGTTTCGATGTTTTTTCTTTGGTTTTGAAATTAAGTTAGCATATAAGATTCGAATGAAGTTGAGAAACAATTTTAATGAATATATAAATAGTTTTGGTAATTTTTGTTTGGTTGTACAGTTATTTGTTGATTTTTATTTTGAATAAGAAATTAAAAAATAATTTAAGATAATATTTATTTATTTATAAATCATATAATTTGAGTGTTTTAAATTGAATGATGAATATAAGCATTAACATTTTATAAATATTACTCAAGTTAAAATTGTATTGTGATTTTAAAATAGAAATTAAATTCATTTGAGTCAGTTAAAAAAAAAATTTCAAATAGGAAGTAATGGTTAAAATACAGAAATATTTGATAAAAAAGAGTGGAAGTTTGCCCCTAACACTTAACAAATTATTTCTAATGATAAAGTTGTATTGTTTTTTGTTTTGGTTTTTTTTAAATAATGAAGAGAAATTAGTCAAATAGCAAAATAATGATAAACTTTACCATCTCAACAGGAAAAATCGTTTTTATTTCTATATAATAATTTTGTTATAATTAATAAATATTAAATTATTTTTTCGATTTCTTCATATTTTTTGTTATTATTAACCTAAACTTTTGATTTCTATATAATAATTTTGTTATAAAAAACATATTTTAAATTATTGGTTGTTTTCTTAATATTTTCCATTATTAATAACAAAAAATAAATTATATTTTATAATGATTAATATTAAAATAACAATTTTTAATAAATATATAATATAAATTATATTTTATAATTATGGATATTAAAATAATTATTATTAATTATTTAATAATACATATATATCCATATTATTATTAGTAGTATATAAATGATTTTTCACCTTTTCAACATTTTGATTATAAAATTTTATTATAAAAAATAATATTTTAATAAATTAATTTCAATCTTTTTAATAATTATATGAGAATTGTTCTCAATCTCAAGGAAACATGTTTTGGAGTGTTTTGACATTTAAGTACACAAGTAAAGGTGCCAAATTGTGAAGATATGGTTTCAGGAGTTTGGGAATAGCCATCCTAAGAAATCACGACATGAGAAGGGATGGGTTTTCAAAAATGGGAATTTGTAAAAGCTTTCTCACTGTCAAGCAGATTTCATGTTTTATATGTTTTCAAGTCTCTGGCGTAAAACTTATCAAATTTGTTTCATCTTGAGCATTAAATAGGTAGGTAAATCTTTATAAATCGTTCACAAATAAACTTATAAATGAATAATAGACCATTTATTTTCATGTATTTAATGAATTTGGTTGTGTGAAAGAGTTTATATGAGGGAAATCTGCGACATGTGTGTCTCTCTCTTTCTCTTTTTCTTTTCTTTTTTTCCGAGTAAAAATAAAATATTATTTAAATGAAAAAGCAATATTTGTTATAATAAAAATAAAAATTGAATAACAGTCGTTTAAGAGGGTTTGATTTGACGGTGAAGAGTGTGTTGTTAAGACACTCATGATGAAAATGTTATTGGTTTCAATCCCTTGGCGTGCAAGAGTGTGATGTTAAGACACTCCTAATGAAAAGGTTATTGGTTCCAATCCTCTAGCGGGAAAAAATCCAGTTAGCTGAGGGCTTGTGTGGCCGAGGTCGAGTGCGATCCATGAGTGATTTTGACAGCTTAGATGACCCTAGGTCGCTGGTGTAGTCGAGGCAGGGTGTGCTCCCCAAGTGATTTTGACGACTTAGATGCCCCTAGGTCGCAGTTTCTCATACCATAGGCTTGTCGTGAAGTCATGTAAGGACCCACACTACCCAGCAAACAAACAAACAAACAAACAAAAAAAATGAATAGATATGTTTGATTAATTTTAATTAAAAACATTAAAACTAGTTAATAATCTCATTATGGGTTCATTGTTGGAGCGAGAAGCCCTCTACAACGGAGTATAAGGAACATGTATAGATGTAATGTAAGAAAGTTTGTAAAGATTTGACTCAATTGTAATCAATATATTTGTAATAATTATCTCTGCTTTTTAACCGAAGGTATATTTACAAACACTCAAAAAAAGAGGTATGGTAAATAAATATAAATATAAATAACCCTGAGGTATGGTAAATAAATAAAACCTCTTTTTATACTTACCCTATAGGTATAGTAAATAAATAAAATATAAATAAACTAGAAGTATGGTAAATAATTAAAACTTTTTTATATATCTACTCCATAAAACCTCTTTATATTTAAAGAAAACTCAAAAAATAATCTTTATTTAGATGAAGCCTATGGGACAAATACCATGGAACAAATTATTATTAATACCATGGGTTAAATACCATGGGCCAGATACCATATTTATAAGAGAGGTATGGTAAATAAATAAATATAAAAGAGGTATAAAAAGGTATGGTAAATAAATAAAAATATATGAAATAGGATTAGAACTAAACCAAGTTGTCTTTAGTGAGACTTTTTGGAAGTTTTTCTAGTGTCTTTTTCCCATCTAATTTCTCTAAAATCAGGCAGGAATTTATTGAAATCACAAGCTTTCAACATCTAATTATATACCAAACCTATGGGCCAAATACCATGGTAAATAAAAGATACATGGTAAATAATAAAAATATAAATAAACCACTAGTGTGGTAAATAAATAAAACATCTTTTATATTTACTCCATAATTCGTTTTATTTAGGTGAAGCTTATGGGTCAAATACCATCGGCCAAATTATTATTATTAATATCATGCAAAAAAAAACATTGTTAACCATTATATTTATATTAAAATATTAATATTATTATTGTTATTAAAAATAATATTCATATTAGTATATTATAATATTAATATTATTAAATTTAATAAATTTGGATTAATACAATATTAAATTTGTTATATTATAATATATCATGATATATATTAGATCTAGATATATATGGGACGGAAGAACAAAGAGATAAAGTGATACAGGTGGATAGATAGGGAGAGTGACAAGGGAGATATGGAGATAAACTGAAGGAGAGGGAAGAGGAGGAATAAAGAGAGGGAGAGGGAGAGGGAGACACAAAGATGGAGGGGGAGAGAGAGAAGGATAGAGGGCGGGAGATAGTGAGAGGATTGGAGGGAGAAGAGAGAGAGAGAGAGAGAGATGAGGGAAGAGAGAGGGAGCTAGGAGAGAAAGGTAGGAGAGAAAGGGAGAGATAGGAAGGATGAGAGAGACGACTTTAGAGAGAGGAGGAGAGAGGGAGGTATACATATATGGAGTTAGATGGGGAGAGATGGAGGGAAGAAGAAAGACGTAGATAGTGAGATGTGGAGAGGGAGAGAGAGTGAAAAAGGAGAGATATAGAGAGAGTGTGTATGTTTATGGGTGAGATAAAGAGACAAAGAAGGAGAGAGAGAGAGAGAGATGGGGTAAGAAACAGGGAGGAAGGAGAGAAACGGAGAGAGAGTAAATATTAGAGAGGGGACTTGAGAGAGAGGAGGAAAGTGATGGGGGAAGAGAGAGGATTTGACAGCAAAGAGAGTGAGAGAGATAGAGAGAGAGAGAGATGGGGGAAGAGAGAGGGAGGTAGGAGAGAAAGGGAGGGAGAGGAAGGATGAGAGAGAGGAGAAAAGAGGGAGGGAGAGAGGAGGAGAGAGGGATGGATAGAGAGATGGAGTTGGAGGGGGAGAGAGGGATGGAAGAAGAAAGACTTAGAGATTTAGAAGTGGAGAGAGAGAGGGAGTGACAAGGGAGAGATGGAGAGAGACTGTGTATGTTTGGGGGTGAGATAAAGAGATAAATAAGGAGAGATGGATAGAATGTGGGAGAGAAGGCGATGGAAGGAGAGAGGGATGGATATACTAACAAAATTGGATGGTTAAGAGAGAGAGAGAGGCGTGGGAGAGAAAGGGAGAGAGAGGAAGGAAGAGGGAGGATGTGAGAGAGTGGAGAGAGGTAGGGAAAGAGAGATGGAGTTGGATAGGGAGAGAGAGGGGGATAAGAAGAAATACCTAGAGAGATAAATATGGAGAGAGAGAGAGAGGGAGTGATATGGAAGATGGTGATAGAGGGAGAGAGGAGAATAGGAGGAAAGAGAGATAGAAGTGGGGAAGAGGGATAGAAGGGGAAGATAGAGATATAGATGGAAGGTGAAGAGAGGGAAGAAGAGAAAAAGAGGGGGGGAGGGATAAATAGATTGATAGGTATGGAGTGAGAGTGTGTGTGTATTTTGGGGGGGTGATATAGAGAGACAAAGAAGGAGAGATAGAGGGAGATATATATATATATAGATGGAGCGGGGAGAGAGAGAAGAATATTTCTTGCACTAGATGCATTGATTTTAGCATAGATGGTTATTTATAATACTATTAGATTGTTTGCAGTAGATGCATTGATTTTAGTGTAGATATTGATTTCTAATGATATTTGATTGTTTACACTAGATGCATTGTTTTCAATGTAGATGATTTTTAATCCTATTTTATTGCTTGCACTAAATGCATTGATTTCAGTGTAGATGGTGATTTCTTATCCTATTTGAGTTCTTGCACTAGATACATTTATTTCAATGTAGATGTTGATTTCTAATCATATTCAACTGCTTGCATTGGACGCATTTATTTCAATGTAGATGATCTCTAATCCTTTGATTGCTTGCACTAAACTCATTTATTTCAGTGTAGATGGTGATTTCTAAAGCTATTTGATTATTTGCACTAAATGCATTGATTTCAATGTATATCGTTTCTAATCCTATTTGCTTTCTTGCACTAGATGAATTTATTTGAGTGTAGATGCTCATTTTTAATCCTATTTGATTTCTTGCATTAGATGCATTGATTTTAGTGTAGAGGTTTTTTTTCTAATCTTATTTGATTGCTTGCATTAGATGCATTTATTTGACTGTAAATGTTGATTTCTCATTTGATGTAATTGGATGTATGATGGTACATTAATTTTAAAGTGATTGGATTAACAATGTGCATTGATTTCAGAGTAATCACAAAAATTTATTGACAACGTATATTGATTTTTGTGTTATAGTAATTCAACCAATTAATATTGGAGATCAAGAGAGACAAGGTATGATGTTTACTACAATTGGTCGAGCTAAAGATTTAAATGGTTTATGAATTCAACTGTCATTTTCATATAATCGATATGAAAATATGACAAAACTAACAAGGGTGATAATAGGAATAGTAGAAGAAAATAGTTTGAGATCAATCACAATTAATACTATTTTTAATTGACTACATTCTTGTTATTCACATTTTCTATCATTCAACACTATTATTGTCACTTCGCATTCAAAATTTTTATTTCATCACTTTTCATCATTAAAGTTATTAATAATATTTATCATCTCAACAAATTGAGGTAGCTAAGAAAATTTAAAATTAAAATGACCATGTTAATCTCAGACATATTTAGCATATTTAAAATGATTATAGTAATATTAGATATATCTAAATATTATTGATAAAATTAATCATATCTTCGATATATTTTCCTTGGTCGCACAGAACTAAATTCAGCCTATATCCATCTTAACTCTGAATCTATCAAGTGTCGAGAGGAATAAAATCTCTTCATGTGCAAACATTTCCTCACATTTTTCATTCAAAAAATAGGTTTGCACCTCGAGAGATTTGATCCCTCTCGGGGCTTGATATATCCAGAGTTAAGATGGATCTAGGCTGGTTGATATCACAATCTAATATGAAAGAGATGTGGTAAAACTATTTCACTTTCACTTTCAAGCATAAATAAAACATCTTAATGTCAATATGAAGTATGTAGAGAGAGATGTTAATCATATATATAAACACTTATGAGTAGGGATTTTTATAAAATATGCACCTGGACCACAGCAAAAACCTGTAATTTACATCAAGTTCTAGAGTCAGATTCCTTGTCTTGAGAAGAAAAATGATAATTTTTGCATCACTATGACATTGTCTATTTTCTATATACATCTTGCTAGCATAGTGACAACTATAAAATCTGCAGATATGGCCACATAGTAAAACATATTTACATAATTTAGTCATTCACCTAGTTAGGATTCAACAGACATATCTTCCGCCTGATCTACATCTTCATTTCCATTTGAGGATTGAAATTTGGGGGTTGAGCTTGCTGAGGATAGGTTCTCTAGTTGACAGCAAAGAGCATCAATATCAACATTTTGATGGTTAATTTTATGTTTGAGGCCATGAATTCTTTCATTTTGTTCCGCAATTGTAAGGGACAATTGGAGGAGCATCTACATAATGGAATTACAGTCTATTTTTTTAGAAATGCGGAGGTGAAGGCAAATGGGGCACTTTCAGGATCCCTAATCTCCACCTTCAAGGCTAAAACTCTCCACCAAAGAGTCGCGCTAAGCCTAGACTCTATCACTGGCCTGGATAATTTTAATCTCCCAATTGTGTGCCAGATACATCGGTGGATGGATACAAAACACTACAGAATAAAACCAAAGACTAACACAAGTTGAATAAGGATAAAACCAAACCAGTTTAGATCCATCTTAACTCTGGATCTATCAAGTGCCGAGAGGGATCAAATCTCTCGAGGTGCAAACCTATTTTTTGAGTGAAAAACTTGAGGAAAGGTTTGCACCTCCAGAGATTTGATCCCTCTTAACGCTTGATAGATTCAGAGTTAAGATGGATCTAGGCTAGTTTCAGTTATGTGTGACCAAGGAAAATATATCGAAGATAAGATCAATTTTATCAATAATATGTAAATATATCTAATATTAATATAATCATTTTAAATATGCTAAATATGTCTGGGGTTAACAAGGTCATTTAATTTTAAATTTTCTTAGTTACCTCAATTTGTTGAGATGATAAATATTGTAATATCGTTAATAACTTTAATGATGAAAAGTGATGAAATAAAAATTTTGAATGAAAAGTGCCAATAATAGTGTTGAATGATAGAAAATGTGAATAATAAGTAGTCAATTACAAATAGTATTAATTGTGATCAATCTCAAACTATTTTCTTCTACTATTCCTATTATCACCCATGTTATTTTTGTCATCTTTTCATATTGATTATATGACAAGGACAATTGAAATCATAAACCATTTAAATCTTTAGCTCGACCAATTGTAGTAAACATCATACCTTGTCTCTCTTGATCTCCAATATTAATTGGTTGAATTACTATAACAGAAAAATCAATGTACGTTTTCAAGAATTTTTTGTGATTACTTTGAAATCAATGCACATTGTTAATTTGATCACTTTAAAATTAATGTAACATCATACATCCAATTACATCAAATCAGAAATCAACATTTACACTCAAATAAATGCATCTAATGCAAGAAATCAAATAAGATTAGAAAAAAACTTCTACACTGAAATCTATGCATCTAATGCAAGCAATCAAATAGGATTAGAAATGAACATCTACACTCAAATAAATTCATCTAGTGCAAGTAAGAAAATAGGATGAGAAACCATATACATTCATAAGCCTAGAGCCCCTTTAAGACCTATTGTTAACACAATAGGTGGTCCCTCTTATCATCTGGCTAAATTCTTAGACCGAAAGCTTAAACCCCTTCTGGGGCTTACTGATTCTTATGTTAAGGACTAAACTTATTTTATCAAGGAATGGAAATACATCAGGCTAGATCCTGGGGATTTATTAGTCAGCTTCGATGTTGTCTCCTTATTTACCAAAATCCCCATCCCTGAAGCCATTGATGTCATTAAGCGGGTCACATACCAGGACACTTCTAAGTTGGTTGGCTTGTGCCTCACCTCGACTTTTTTCAGTTTCCAAGGTGAGTTTTATGAGAAAACTTGCGGGTTTTCCATGGATTCTCCTCTTTCCCCTGTAGTTGCTAACTTATCTATGGAGGATTTTGAAATGAAGGCCTTTGCCTCAGCTCAATTTCGCCCAAAGAAGTGGAATAGGTTCATGGATGATACCTGTGTCATTTGGCCTCATGGTCATGAGAAGTTAGATTTTTTTTCTGAGTCACCTGAATTCTCAGTCAAATTACATCAAATTCATGATGGAAGTAGAGGTGGATGGTTTCCTTCCTTTCTTATATATTCTTCTCTCTAGAAGGGATGATGGCTCTATATTTTCACAAGAAGACTCACACTGAACAGTATCTTCATGCTGATTCTCATCATTTTCCTACTTAGAAATTTGGTGTTCTCTGCACTCTGGCTACCCGTGCTCTTAGAATATCGAATGATAACCACTTGTAATCGAAGAAATCACATCTTCTTGACGTGTTTGAGACTAATGGGTATAGCATATCTCAAGGTCTTAAGGCCTTTCAAAAAGCCTCTAAAGGCTTAAGAGATAAGTCTACTCGGATGAATCCTATTTCCATGGTTAATCTTCAGTTTATCCAAGGGACCACTAATAGAATTGCACGTGTCCTCAGGATAAATAATGTCTCCTTTTCATTCAAACCTCTCTGTACTATCAAGAATTCTCTTGGATCTATCAAGGACCCTATAGACCGAAAGGACATTAAAGGTGTTTATATGGTGCCTTGTTTCTGTGGTACTCCCTATATTGGGGAAACGGATCAATCCATTAGACAGAGAAACCATGAGCATGCTGCAAACATTAGGCACAGTCGATCCCGCACTTCTGCTCTTGCTGAGCATGCTGGGAAATCGTGTCACCATGTATGCATTGAAGACTCCAAAGTTGTTGCCAAGGAGGATCACTTCCATCATAGAAAATTGAGGGAGTTTATTGAAATTGAGATACATCCTAAGAATCTCAACAAAGATGATGGGTGGAAATTAAGTAAGAGTTGGACTTCGGCCCTCTCCAGGTGATTTCTCCCCCGTGCGGTGGATTTCTTCCGCCTTTTGTCTTTATTTATCTCTCCTCTCTTTGATTTTACTCCCGTCTCTTTGTCTTTATATTCTAACTAATTAACTAACCTATTCAAATAAAGGCTAGTTTTAAAATCTATCACCGGGCAATGACGCATCAACCAACCAAATCTGATGTGATTAATCAGGAAGACATTTATCTACATTATGGATCACAAAATTCTTAGATCTAACATAAATATAATGGTTAATAATGTTTTTTTTGCATGGTATTAATAATAATTTGGCCCATGGTATTTGGCCCATAGGCTTCACCTAAATAAAACCTTTTTTTTAGTGTTCGGAAATATAACGAGAATTATGGAATATATATAAAAATATATTTTATTTATTAAAGTATCACTAAAGACAACTTGGTTTATTTCTAATCCTCTTTCATATATTTTTATTTATTTACTATATCTCTTAATACCTCTTTTATATTTATTTATTTACCATACATCTTTTATAAATATGGTATTTGGCCATGGTATTTAGTCCATGGTATAAATAATAATTTGTCCCATGGTATTTGGCACATAGACTTCATCTAAATAAAAATTATTTTTTGAGTTTTGGTAAATATAAAGAAGTTTTATGAAGTAGATATAAAAAAAAGTCTTATTTGTTTACCATAACTCTAGTTTATTTATATTTTTAGTTATTTACTATACCTCTGGAGTAAGTATAAAAAGAGGTTTTATTTATTTACCATACCTCGGGTTTATTTATATTTTTATTTATTTACCATACCTCTTTTTTGAGTGTTTGTAAATATACCTCTGAGTTAAGAAGCCGGGATAATTATTACAAATATATTGACTACAATTGAGCTTTATTACAAATATATTGATTACAATTGAGTCGACCGTGATAATTATTACAAATATATTGATTACAATTGAGCCCACATTAACAATATAAGAAGAAAGCGGGATAATTATTACAAATATATTGATTACAATTGAGCCCACATTACAAATGTTTACAAACTTTCTTACAGTACATCTTCACATATTCCTTATACTAGGTTGTAGAGGGCATTTCTGCACCTCGAGAGATCTCTCTGGGCCCTTGATAGACCAGGAGTTAAAATGGATCTAGGTTGGTTGATATTACAATCTAGTGTGAAAAAGATGTGGTAAAAATATTTCACTTTCACTTTCACTTTCAGGCATAAATAAGACATTGAATGTCAATATGAAGTGTGTAGATCTAAACTGGTTAATATTACAATCTATTCTGAAAAAATGTAGTAAAAATATTTTATTTTCACTTTCAGGCATAAATAAAACATCATTAATGTCAATATACACCTGAAACAGAGCAAAAACCCGGAATTTACATCAATTTCTAGAGTCAGATTCCTCGTCTAGAGAAAAAAAATAAGAATTTCTACATCACTATGACATTGTCTATTTGCTATATACATCTTGCTAACATAGTGACAACTATAAAATCTGCAAAATTGGCCACTGAGTAAAACTTATTTACAAAATCTGGTCATTTTCCTAGTTAGGATTCAATAGACATGTCTTGCGCATGATCTGCGTCTTCATTTCCATTTGAGGATTGAAATCTAGGGGTTGGCTTGCTGAGGTAGACAGGTTCTCCAACTGGCAGCGAGCATCAATCTCAAAATTTTGACGGTTAATTTGATGTTGGAGGCCATGAATTCTTTCATTTTGTTCAGCAATTTAAGGGAGAGCTGGAGGACCATCTGCATAATGGAATTACAGTCTAAATTTCCAGAAATAGGGAGGTGAGGGGAAAGGGGGCATTTTGAGGATCCCTCATCTCCACCTTCAAGGTTGGAACTCTCCATCAGAGAGTCGCGCTAAGCCTAGATTCTGACTGGCCTACATAATTTTAATATCCCAAATGTGTGCCAGATACTTCGGGGATGGCTACCAAACACTACAGCAAAAAACGAAAGACTGAAACAAGTCGAATAAGGATACCCAAAGCGAAAGAAAGTTACCAAATCCTCCCACGAAAGCTATTGAAACTGACGGAGACCAACTACCATCCAACACAGCAAGCTACTATTTTGTACCTTACTCAGAGAGAGACCACCTTGGGTCATTATCTTCTTAGTTTACCTACGCTCGCTCTCAACCATTTTCTTTTTCTCTGGATGACCAAGTCCGTGATGACTCAGAACTAATGCAAGAGGAAAATTCAAGTAATCAACCCCATCTGAGTCTTGCCATTGCTCAGACCTTGCGTCCAAAGTCGGCGGGCTCAAAAATTTTCTCCAATTATTGAGGCGGTGGAGCCGAAACTTTACGATATTCCAACAATTTGCATCCTCCCTTAATAACTAAATTTCTATAATGAATCATTAATTTCCGCCGTGAATGAGAATATTGAGCTTCGTATTGCTCGCACAAGCATCCTCCCTTAATAACTAAATTTCTATAATGGATCATTAATTTCCGCCGTGAATGAGAATATTGAGCTTCCTATTGCTCGCACAAGCATCCTCCCTTAATAACTAAATTTCTATAATGGATCATTAATTTCCTCCATGAATTGGAATATCGAGCTCTGCGTTGCTCGCACAAGCATCCTCCTTCCTTTCTATACAAGCGATGAACCCATCACTTCAATTTTTGTTTGAGCTTGAAGTTCGCACAGCTTATTTCAAGCATGATCCACTGTGCATCCTCACCATACTTGATGTACGACGTGGCGTGTGGCCTACAAGTTGGCCCTAATGCACCCTTCCAAGAGGCTCGTTTGTCATTTAAACTGAAATCCTTACATAATATTGATTGATCCCAAGGCACATTAATGTATAGAAGGTGGACTACCAAAACAATCCGTGTCTTCATGATTCCAATGAATTTGTGAATTGAATACCCATAAGCCTTTTTCATTAGCATTGTTAAGTCATGGAATGGTATATGCGGATGCGATCCCAAGAAATGGGAAAGCTCGGATTATCCATAATGTTAAAAGTATTTGTAAATGAAACCAAGTATTAAAAAAAAAAAAAATTACAATGTCAATAACAATTTAACAAAAAAGTTGCTTTAGTGCTAAAACAACTTAACAAAAAGTTTATAATATTCTTTTTTTAGGAAATTGGTACAACAATGAGAATATCTCAAGATATTTTAAAGTTGGAGCCCCAACAATAAGCAAGCACAATAATGGTGCAGCAGCAACACTCAACTCGTAAAAACATGAGAGAAAACCATAGCCATTTTATTAAATAATAGTAGCTACAAATGAATACAAGATCTTGAGAATAAAGGATGCTCAAGATAGACAATGCTCAGCCTCAAAGAAAAAGTACATGTCCCATGATGAAATATTGTTATACATGTGATCTCAAGCTATGACAGCGCAGTTTTATAGAGCAACTGCATGCTACATATGTCAAATATATAGATAAACAAATGTATGGTCCAATACAACAATGAGAGTGAAGATATCAACTCCCAAAGACTACCTCTTTTCAATCCTGGAAGGATTGGCAATAAAATACAAAATCTGCAAAATGCCGGAGTTGTTGGGTAGCAACAGCAACTTAGAAATAGAACTGGATGGAGATGGCTGAATTTGATGCTCAAACTGAATATGCCTTCTCCAATGGATCTTTCAAGTGAAAGGCTGATCCCTTCACCAAAGATCTTCCCCTCCAAATGTATCTGCAAAGCCCTACTGCAAATGCTCCTCTAGAATAACGCAGTCACTAGATGAAACTATGCTGTAGGGAAATAGAATGAGTTGGCCTTGATGCCAAAGTCTTCAATGAGCTTTGGGATGCCTCCAATCTGTTATCTCAAGAGAAGAGAGACTCCTCCTCTGAAAAATAGATGAAGGAGATGGTGTAGTGAATCCTCACTACAACACCCAGCAACACAACATTAATCTGCTACAGAAATAATGCTGTCTTGATGGAGGATGCTTGGCCTCAAGCCTGGATGTGAGGAAAATGAAGAAAAATCCCTTAAGAGACCTCTCGAGAAGGAGAATGAATCCTAAACAGGAATTCCTCCGGAAATTCTTGCTAAGCAGCAAATAATGCACAATTTTCTAACGAACAATTGAGATGAATAAACATAAGCATGAGAAACAATGGTTGCCTTGTCCTCCTTTTAAATAAGTGAAAGCCCCTCTCCATGGGTCCCACTCCTATTATGGTTTCCTCCACCAAATAACCCTTTCCTCATTCATACTGTGCTGCTTCTCTAAGTGTGCTCCACCTCTTGGCCCAGCGCTGTTGACTTGGTCAAACTTAACCAAGCCTCTTTGCAAATAACCCTGTTCACACATGAGGGTGTGAAAACCAGCTCCAAAGATTATCCCCTTTCATAATATGAGGGATTTCATTGAGAATATCATTATTCATGGGCCTCCTTACCCATTTATTCTCCTCGTATGTGAAATCAGCAAAAATTAATGTTCCAAATTATTGTCAAAAAATTTTGGAACATTACAGTCCTCCCCTCCCAAATGTTGCTTGTCCTCAAGAAATTTCAAAGACAGAACTAGAAAGCCTCCTCTCAAGGCATGGAGTCTATGAAGTTTTTGAGGAACATCTTCCTCATGTGGATCCTCCATCCCCCAAGCAATCATCCATGAAAAATGAGTTACCTTCCAACTAGGCAACTCCTGGAAACTGTCCTCCACCTTTGGCTCCGGAAAAGTAGGTGGGATGAAAATATGCTCATGGTAGAAAATTTAGCCTACCCCATGCTATCCTTCTCTCCACTCATGATAAGTGTAGAGAAAGTGTTGATCCTGGGCTGCAAAATACTTTCCCTCAAGTGGCAAGATGAAGACTAGATCCCCAAGGACCTCTCCTCCAACGTTGCAAATCATGCTGGCCCAAGTCTCTCCATATATGATGAGTTGGAATTCATCATCATATGGCATCTCATTCCTCATATGGCTCACCTCATATTGAAACAAATGAGCTGCTGTAGTGGCCATACTATCTCCCATGCTCCCTTTAGAACATGTAGTGAAAAGTGTGTGGGAGTTTTCTCCCTCCAAGGACACATACACCCAATGTGTCTCTCCTCCAATCATGCTCCTAAGAAAAATTCCAGCAATATCAATCAAGGGAACCATAAGGATAATCATGCTAGATGCCATGTGTAGTAAAGGAGAAGGAAAATGGTCCCTCAAATGTAGCCAATGCAGTTTGACTCTTCACTACCATAGAAAATAAAATGATGGGTGGGCTCCCCACCATTTGCTTGCTGCCCCAATCTCTTGGAGAAAGTAAATGATGTAGTGTGCAATGTGAGTATGTTCTCCACAAGAAACCTCCTCCCCATCTCCTCTTAGGGAGTGATCATCCACAATGGCCTCATGTGGACCATCAAATATAGAAGGAACAATATCCTTCTTGTGATCAAATCCTTGCACATATATGGTTTAGAGATGCATATATATAGACAAATCATCATGCAAATCAACAATACTCTCACCATATGTTTTTTCCATATCAATGGAGTGGCTCATAGATGATTCTTCCCTTATCCTCAAAGGGAAAAGAGTTGATTGTTCTAACTCCTCCATCTCCTCATGATCCATGGAGTGCCACCTCAAAGTCTTCAAGTGGTTTTTCCCATAAGAAGAAAAGAAATGTAAAGTGGCCTTCATGGCTGGCCCATGGTTCCTCCTGATATGTACAACATGTATAATAAGGAGAATCATGCTCCTAATGGGCATCCTCAATCTCAAGCCCACACTCCAATCAAAACCTCCCATGAACATATATATATATATTAGCAATACATGGAAGCAAAAACCAATAGAAACAAGTTGCCACATGACAACCGGAAAGTGGATCAAGGTCCCACACAAGGAACCAGCGCAGTGCATCCCTTGCCTTCATCCAATCAAACAAAAAAATGTGTTCTTCCAGCCACTTTTTTGCTTCCACAATCATTTTACAAGATATAAATATGAAAGTACAATTTGGTGCCAATGGTGCAAACCAAGAATCATGCGGCTTTCCCCACAAACCACCAATGAGATAGCCAATCTCAATGCTACAAATGGCTTCAAGTACATCATGATACAATATGCAAGAAGGAATAATCCTCCTTGGTACAATATGCTGCTCATAAAAAGACAAGAAGTACAAAACATAAGGTGAAATTGTACATTCTACATCATGCACTAGAAGACTTGAGCTGGAATGGCTCAACTGAAAATGCTCCCTTACTCTCAAGGAGTAGGAAGGTGGCTATGAAATCTCCTCCATCATCATCTGGGCTCTACATCTCTTCATATGCTGCTGTATGTCCTGCTGAATGCCCTCCCAAATGAACTCCTCTACCAAGGTCAGATATGCATCACAATGCATGGAAAAGAAGTCCTCATGTGCTGCATGCAGCAACTTCTCCTTGAGACTAGAATATCTAGTCAAGAAGACTCTGCCATGTGAATATATGAACACATCATCCACCATATACTCATCATATCTATCCGGGTCATCTAGAATCATGCATGCACCAAGATCCTTGGAGTACTCTACTAAGAGCTGAGATCTCCAATAAGGATCAATCCTCATTAGAGACAGCGCTGGTGATCTGGAATGTGTAGCTCTCCTCATGTTTTTTTCTACTACTTTGACATCCCCCATGCCAAATTTCTCCTCCAAACTCTTCACCTCTCCAAAATCCAAGAGTGGTGAACCCAAAGACAAAATGTCTCTCACCAATGTCAAATCTGGTGGCCTCCCTGGTGGAATGCCTCTATGAAGTGAGACATCTATGTCAAGAGTGGACTGCACATATAGTTGGGAAATCTTGCCCTTGCTCTCACAGTGTAATATAGTCTGCCTCCTCTTTGCACTAGCTCTCTGAAATAGAGAAGGGTGTGTGCCTCTCATCACATGATGTTGCTCTTCCTCCCTTCCTTCTCCTTCCAGCTGCAATGCTGCACAATCATAATGCTCACTGATTCTTCTTGGACCTCCATGTATGAGATCTTGGGGACATCCTTGCAAAGATGCAAGAATCCCTCTAGTTGGAGAAAGAGCTCCTCCTTCCTCTGCATGAGGTGCTAGATCAACTTTAGAAATGACAGCTATGTTTCCCTTAGCTTCCTCAACATGAGTGGGCAACCCTCCCATGAATGGATCCTCTTTTGAAAAATAGCTCTCTTTGCCTCTTTGTGCCAAAAATGAAGATCTTGCATCCAATAAAGCATCATGCAAGATATTAGCCTCCTTCATGGCTCTTTTAAATGTTTTTGAGTCTATGGTTTCCTCCATCACATGCAAGGGTTTTATTTGTTTGAATGTGTTTGTTTCCTCCACATGTGTTTCAGAATTTCTCCTACCAAATCTCCTTATCAAAGTTCGAATGAACATTGCATAGGAAGAGTTATTTTCATTTTTCAAAGTAAAAGACTCAAATAACCACCATGCATAGAGCTTAGCTCCCAAGTGCAGCGCTGCTACTCTGATGGCTTCATCTTTGGTAATCTGATGGTGTTGCAAAAAGGTGTCTAGCTCTTCTATCCAAACCCTAGCTGAACAAGTAGGGGAACCATAAAAGATAGATATAAGAAATCTATCCTTATGATGCTACTTCCTCCTCCTCACCATGATCTTGAAAAAATCTGGAAAAGTGATATGATCTCTAAACCTCTGGGTTTGAGATTCATACTCATGCAAGAAACCTCTAAGAGTTCCTCTCTTTGGCATTTCTTCTTCTTCTTCTTCTTCTCTTCCCATGGAAAAGTTGGCCATGTGACCGTGTTGTATATCATAGGGTGTAGCTACATGCTCACATCCCCTACAAGAAAATATAGAGTTTGACTCAGTTTCAAACCCTCTTGGAGATCCTATACCAATCTCCCTCATTAGCTTCTCAAATTCTTCATGAATGCTTTGTACAAATTTTGGAAGAAGCTTTGTAAGCTCTTCTTCCCTCTTTTCTCCATATAATGGAGTCTTAATATTCTCTCTCCTTGATAGCATGATGGCTGAGATCCACTGGTTGGGCCGGAGATCATGCTTTGATACCACTGTAATATTAATTTTTCAGGAAATTGCTACAACAATGAGAATATCTCAATATATTCTAAAGTTGGGGCTCCACCAATAAGCAAGCACAATATTGGTGCAGCAGCAATACCCAATCCATATAAGCATGAGAGAAATCCATAGCCATTTCATTAAATAATAGCAGTAACAATAGAGTACAAGATATTGAAGAAAATGATACTCAAGATGAACAATGCTCAACCTCAAAGAACAAGTACATAAACCCTGACAAAAACACTGTTATATATGTATGCTCAAGCTATGACTGCACAGTCCATGAAGGGAAAATAATACATAATAGTCTCAATACACAAATATATCAATATGTGGATCAAATAAAATAGGGGGAGCAAGATCTCAACCCCTGGAAACAATAATGCACAATCCCTAAAAGGATTGGCTGCAAAACATATAAAATGGCACTTCCACAGAAATGTTGGAGTTGCTGGGTAGGTGCAGCAACTCAAAAATAGAACTGGATGGAGATGGCTCCTAATGATACCCAAACTGAAAGTGCCTCCTACAATGGATCCTTAGGATGAAAGGCTGATTCCTTCACCAAAGATCTTCCCCTCCAAATGTATCTGCAAAGCCCTACTACAAATGCTCCTCTAAAATAATGCAGTCACTAGATGAAACTGTGCTGTAGGGAAATAGAATGAGTTGGCCTTGATGAAAAAGTATTCAATGAGATCTGAGATTCCTTCAATATGATATCTCAAAGAGAAGAGAGATTCCTCCTCTAAAAAATAGCTGAAGGAGATGGTGTAGTGAACCCTCACTACAACACCCAACAAGACAACATTAATCTGCTACAGAAATAACACTATCTTGATGGAGGATGCTTGGCCTCAAGCCTGGATGTGAGGAAAATGAAGAAAAATCCCTCAAGAAACCTTTCAAGAAGGAGAAGGAATCCTAAACAAGAATTCCTCCGACAATTCTTGCTAAGTAGCAAAGAATGCACAATTGTCTAATGGACAATTGAGATGAATAAACATAAGCATGAGAAACAATGGTTGCCTTGTCCTCCTTTTAAACAAGTGAAAGCCCCTCTCCATGGGTCCCACTCCTATTAGGGTTTCCTCCACCAAATAACCCTTTCCTCATTCATACTGCGCTGCTTCTCTAAGTGTGCTCCACCTCTTGGCCCAGCACTATTGACTTGGTCAAACTTGACCTTGTCCACTTGCAAATAACCCTGTTCACACATGAGGGTGTGAAAACCAGCTCCAATGATGATCCCCATTTATGCTATGAGGGATTTTATTGTGATTATCACTATGCATGGGCCTCCTTACCCATTTATTCTCCTCCTAGGTGAAATCAACAAAAATTAATATTGTTCCAATTATCTGCATGAAAATTTTGGAACATTACAAAGTTGTTTCAGTGCTAAAATGTTTAGGATCAGTACATATCCAAAAGCTATCGAGTATGAGGGGTATTGACTATGAGGGGTAATTATGGAACACTATTCTTTGTTTCTCAACTTGACGGTGGATGTTGAAACTCACATTGTATATGTTTCTCCATATGAGCCAATATGCATTCAAAGTGATCTATTTTTTCCTGTAAATGCTCCTGACCCCTCTGCAATTTTCTTAATCTATCATGCATTTGCCACTGGTTGCATTGGAGATCATTCATAAATGAGAAGATAGTATTATGGCCATCATGCATGTTTCTTACGAGTTATTCCATGAGCATTTTGAGATATGCAAGCTCATTACCAAAGTTGTGTTCATCAATTTGAATCGTTAAAATCAAATCTGTTTATAGCCTCCCTTAACCAATGCTCTTCAGGTGGTGTCGACTTGACTCTACTCATTCACCAACTCCACACCTCACTATGCCTTGTTTGTGTGACATTTTGTATTTTAGGAGAAAATAATAATAATAATAATAATGTTATGCACTGGCTAAACTAATGAAAGCTTTTACATTAAACATAATAAAGAGTCAACTAATAAAAATAACAACCCACTTAGGCATTCATTTCAATGAACCAGGACCTATTGCCAAAAGAAATTGCTTAAATTAATAACCACATATTGTAAAAGAAATTTACAAAACAAAAGTTAATTATATTACAAAATATTGAAACTGAAATATTGAAATTGGAGCATAGAAGCATTCCACCTTAGTTTGTTAACGAATTCAAAAATATCCCAATCTTCTCACAAACCAAAACATATTTCCCTAATTTTAAAACATTTTTGTAACTTAATTTACATATTTGTCTATTTTCCTTTCCATTTAACGTAAGAATTTATTCAATAAATAATCGACATTGTATAATGATTATTACTTTTTAACAAATTGATTGATATTATAAAGTAGTATTTTTGGCATTTATTTAGTGAATTCATTCATAAACATTGTTGTGCAAATTAGTTTCGTTCTAACATAGTGGAAGGATGTGCGGAAAGAAATATGTGCGACAACACCTTCATTCATTATTTTGTACACTTTCATATACGTTACCCATCCACACATACCAACTTTCTAGAGAGTGGATTACAGAATATTAAAAACTTGATTAAGGCTAACAGTGAAATCGTCGTGCCTCACATTGCAATTTGTGGAGTACGGGGATGTGGAATTAATTAATTAAAGCATTGTGGTGTTCCCATTCTATCGTTAATAGCAAAGTTAGTAAGCGGTAACTAGAATAACCTGACTAGAGGTGTCTATTACTATTTATTCTTACCCTAAACAATGTAAAAACATGATGATTTTGTAGCACGAATAAACAAGAATCAAGAAACAAAAACCATTAGCAAAACTTAATAGACTTGAATTCGCATAAGCTCTAAACATATAATGAATTTACCATTGCTCTGCTACAAATGCTTATGATCCCAATAGTACTTTTCATTAATATCTGAAAATATATTTGTTAATCACATAATTAATTCTTAATTAGGATTTTACGATGTTCTGATTACATATCGATTATTCATTTATATCCCATTATCGCTAAAAAAATGTTGAAAAACAAGGAAATGTGTGCAAGAAGTGTGTGAAGCAAACAAGTCTATTGATTATGTGTCAATTCACTGATTAAATGGTGAAAATATTATTTTTTAATATCTAAAATATATCTATTAATCATAGAATAAGTACCAATTAGGTTTTCATGATGTCCGATTACGTATCCTTTATTCTTTTATATGTGGTAATCGATAAATGTTGTAATCAAAACAAGAAGTGTGCAAAGAAAACAAGTTTGTTGATAATGTGTCGATTCATCGAATAAATGGCGAAAACACTATTTTATAATATCGATAAATACATTTTTCTTGATATGGTTACGACCAATAATCATTATATGTGTGTGGAATGTGAAGATGCGGAGAAAAATTCCATTGTGCAAAAGAAATATGCAAATAAAAGTGTACAACGGAGATACGCACATCGTTTCAATTTTCTATCAGGCATACTGGCTACGAAAACCTGTGCATATTCTTGAATTG
The DNA here is from genome assembly GCA_034641835.2 of Pinus albicaulis. Taxonomy (NCBI): domain Eukaryota; kingdom Viridiplantae; phylum Streptophyta; class Pinopsida; order Pinales; family Pinaceae; genus Pinus; species Pinus albicaulis. Next base: position 441,572,737 of record CM076573.1, read on the forward strand.
TTCACATATAGTAAATGTTATTAAGCACTCAAACAATGTGTTTGTTACGCATCAATTCACCGAATAAATGTCGAAAATAGTTTTTTATAATATCGATATATATGATTTTATTAATATGTTTGCATCTAGTAATCATTGCACAATGCATCAGAGTAATGAGCACTTGAGCAATAACGTGACAGTGTATCAATTTGTTAAATATATCTTAAAATTACTGCTAAGAATTAATTAATTCTTCAATGCTAAGTGTCAACTAGTTTGCAGTGTAATTAGTATCTGTCACTCCAAGTTTTTGTATCTTTGCAAACATTTCCATCTTGACACAATTTTTCCATATATGGTTGCTCTGCACACTTGTCCTTTCTTGCATTCTCTAGTACCAAAAGCTTTCAATGGTTTTTAATTTTTATCATTAGAATAATTGTGTAATATAATATGTTATAAACACTAATGTTTATCGATAATCCTTTCTTTTTCACTAATTCTTCGATTAACAAAGAGATGTAGCCTTAATAAAACACTATACAAAAATACTATATGTAACATTTAGTGCATTTGATAATGTGAAGATTCTTATACAAATGCAAAGTGAGAATATTGGAGTTCTTTGTCTCAAAAATCTTCGCTTTTAGAGATGCACTAATTTTTTTTGAACTGAGATGTGATTTTGCTGGCTTAAATTGTTTAAAAACTAGTATTGTGCAAAAATAAGGTGTGTGGGAGAACTATGTGGAGAGATAATGGGTGTGGAAGTACGAAAAATTGTGGCAAAACAATTCGAAAAATGAAGATATAAATCGAGCTTTCATTGTGGAAGAATATGGCATTCATTGCACGGGATTGATGTTTTATGTAAGAGATAGAGTACCACTAATCACAAATTTAAAAAAAAAAAATTATTTATCTAATGTTGGACAATAAGTGTTCAATTCATAAATTCTTAAGGAAATCTAAGTTTTATGAAGCTTTCATGAATATAAATGCAAATTAGTGTGGAGAACCTAACGGAATTTTAACTAGTAATGTGTTTGCACTTGCATTCATCAACTATTTTGTAATCTGGAAAATGGATGGTGTGGAATATCGAGTCAAAAACTAATACTGTGTGGAAGGAAGGTGTGCGAGAAAACTATGTGAAAGGAGAATGCATGTGGAAGTATTGAACATAGTAGTAGAACAATTCGGAATGTGGAGATACGGAAGGAAACCTCTGAATTTTCACAATGAAAGCTTCTTCCACTATCGTTTTACATGCCTCTATTTGCAACAGGAATGTGTGAAAGAGAATTGTGTGGATAGAAAATTCATGTGGAGAATTATTTCATTGTGGAGAAAGACGACTTTCATTATACAATATTGATGTGCAGGTGATTGATGACCACATAGACGAATACACCAGTGGCAAGACCCATCGAGATGGCATATATAAAATCAGAAATGGGCTCCTTCATGGTGGCATCTATGACGATCCCGATAGCAACCCCAAGTGGGATCAATATCCCGAACGCAACAACGTAGGCCATGCAATAAAGGAATGGGTGTCATGACGTCATCCTAAGCAAAGTCATTCCCATGGAAATCACAGTAGAAATATTGTGTAGGAACACTGTCCACATGGCTCTCCACGCATCGCCCTCACTCTCTACAAAATTTATTTCTATACCCTCGAACATCGAGTGGAAGCAGAGTGTCGATGTCAACAACAGGCTCTCTGCGATACGGTACCAAAATGCAGACAATGCTCCTTCCTCTTTTAAATTTCTAATTTTCTCCACATTCGTGTTGGATTTCCAATTCTAATTAGTCCATATGATCATGCAATTTGATGACATTATCATAAGGTATCGGAGAGCTTTCATTATGCTGAGATCTTTCACTATGTAGAGAGCTTTGTGCGAAGAGATTTGTGTGGAGTTTTCTCTGCACTTTGCACAACCTTTAATCAATTAATTACCAGTAGAGGTAGGGACTATGTTTTGTTGCAGCTATTACCCTTGTCTTATTTGTCATCAAGTATATTATAGTATTTCTATTCATTATAAATAAAATGTTTTTAGCAAAGCATAATTATCTTTTCACCTAATTTTTTTTTATTCATTATAAAAGGTTTTAGCAAAGTTTAAAAAAACTTCATAACTTTGTTCACAAGGTATAGAAGAATCAATGAATGAGTGCACTATTAAGGAAATTCTTATGTAATGATTTCTGGTTCGAAACCTTGTAGGTGTCCTACCTCCCTAATCCTCAAATATAGAGGTTATAATAGTAACTGTTGGAATTAATCCCATGTCATGCAAGTACAACACTGACCTAATTATCAAATTCTCTAATAAAAAAAAATATCATTTTCATAACATTTTAAAACCACTTAATTTTTATAATTTTTTAACTTCTTTCTAAGTTTTAATCTTTGTTGATAATAATTTACACAAGAAAAAAAAAAAATCAATTCAATAGTCCTGGTTTTTAAAGTTGAAAGCCTTTACATTCCAATACCAACTTTTAATTCATTAAGACATTTATTTTTTATGCAAATTTTTAATTTGTTTTAGTACCAACATTTAAGTTATTTGTTAAAGATTATTTCCTTTTAATTATGTGACTTTTTCGTGGTTAGATTGTGTATTGATGACTTTGTCTGATCCAAAATGGATTCAGTTTTTCCTCCATACAAAAGTATTAAAATGCAGATGAAAATAGGATCAAGTTGAAGTGCTCGTCGGCAGGATTCCAACAGTGTGAACGGCGCGTAAAACCAAGTTTGTATGACAAAGATATGGCAAGTCAAAGTTTATGGAAAATTAGGGAAAATTGACAAAAAGTCAAAGTCAATAGTCAGATGATGTCAGCAGGACACGTGTCATCCTAGGAACACGCCACCTATCCAGGGTGATGTCAGTAGATCAGTGACGTGTCAGAATGTGATTGGTTGAAATGGCCAATCCGGGGCTGACCCGTGGCAGCCCAGATTTTGCCCAATTTGGCCTTATTTCCAAAATTTTGGGGGTCAGGGAGGATCGAACCCCTAACCTCCCAGAAAGGCTAATATTTCACTGGAGATTTCTCACCGAATGAGCCAACGCATGGTTTGGTATTAAATGTAAACGGTGTGTATTTATTTTGGGATCAGAATCTTGCCGACAAAAGGTCTAGATGGTCGAGGTCAACCCCACGACCGCCGGAACCTTTATCACAAGGTTTACTCATGCATTTATTTATGTGCTAACCGTCGGAACCATATATTAAAGCACCGCATTTTAATGTTGTCACAACCATATTTTATGTCGTGCATATATTTCAATATATAACATATCATATATATGTTATTATATATGAAATACAACGAACCATCGCATATATCAACGTCGCATGTCAATGTAACCACCATATGATAAACCTTATCATAAGGTTTTAAATGTGCATTTATTTGTTTACCATATATACAATGTAACAATCGGAGGTAAGGAGGAAAGGTCGGGCGGGGGTTTCAACCCGCCGACCTTCAAAATGTATTAATACAACGCCTTCACAAAGAAGTGCTGACCAACTACGCTATGTGATAGTGCTTGTTAATCAAGCCACCGAACTTTTAATTCAACCTTTGCAGAAGCCAAACCAGCAGATACCACCAACATGCAGATCGAGGTAGTTTTCTGCAGACATAATTGGTTTTGTGCAGGGAAGAGGTGGTTTTGAATTCTCCAGGGGGTCTGGAGGTCACAGTGGCGAAATATAGGCATGTTTATACTCGTTTGACCGAAATTTCGAGCCAGTCGCAATGGTGAGGTCCATTTTCTCATTTGATTCTATGTTTTTGAGCTCATACCTGTAAAAGCATTTTGAAGACTAAATAAAGCAGTCAGCACTAGAAGCTAAGGACCTAGAGACGTAGCTAGGAATTTTGGTGAACTCCGTTATTAAATTCTTGTTGTTTTAATGTGTTTAACTATGATTTCATTTGCTTAAGTTTTTTATGTTATTCGCAATCTTTTCGATCTATTGCACTAAGTAACATAAGCTGCTCACATAGACGTCAATAATACCTTTTTCATAAATTAGATCAAGTGGTATTAGAGCTTAAGGTTAAATTTTTAAAGGTTTGATAGTGTCATGTGAAGATTGAATGCTTACTAGGTCAAAGTCCAAATGAGGAGAAGGAGAACTTGTTGAAGAAAATCCAGAGATTGGAAGGGTATTTTCGCAAAAGAAGATGATGGAAGAAAACATATTCGGAATAGAAGCTCAGTTCTTGGACAACTTCATGACAATATGTGCGATGGTAGAAGAGATGTATAAAGAATTTAAAAAGAACAAAGGTGAAGGCACTTCATCACCTAAACTAGACAAAGAATCAGGTGAAAAGCCTCTTTCATTATTTCCACCATCTCCTCCATCATCATTATCATTGTCATCATCGTCTTCTTCTCATAAATCTAGTTCTTCTAAAAAGAAGAAGAGTTAGAAATCCTCTTTGATCAAATTAGATGTAAAATTTGATTTGCCAATTTATGATGGTGAACTTAACGCTGAAAAGATTGATAATTGGATAAGACAAATTGAAGTTTATATAAGGGTATATAAAGTTGTTTCAGAAAGAAAGAAGATCCAGCTTGTTAGCCTTCATCTTGGAGGAACCGCACTTGTTTGGTGGGAAGGTAAGACACAAGAAGATCTTCAAAAACATGGTAAAATAATTTTGACATGGAATGAATTTGTTTCTACTATTAAAAAAAAAATTTATCCTTTGGCTTATATGCAACAAGCTATGATGAGTTGGCAAACATTGCGTCGGTTAAAGGGTCAAAGTATGCAAAGTTATACTCAGGAATTTCGTAAAAGAGCTTTAACATTAGGCATATCATTGGACTCACCTGAAACATTATTGAAATACATAGGTGGCCTACATAGTTATTTGAGGCATACCATACAGATGTTTAATCCAACTAGCTTAGATGATGTATCATTTCAAGCAACTCATATAGAAGCTAGGGGTAAAAATGTATCTCATGATGTTGGAAAGTCATCTAAATGTATTGAAACCAAGAATAAGGAAAATAAGAAACAAAAATGGAAGGAAAGGAAAGCGAACACTATTAAGAAAGAAAGCCTACATGCACTCATTGTAAGAAAGAAGGACATGATGAGGCACACTAATGGGCACTGCATCTAGAATTGAAGCCTACGAAGTTTAGGAATAAAGAGCGAAAGAATGTTGCTACTATGCAAAAGGACCTCGGATCAGATTTAGGAGATGAAAAAACAATTACAACTACAGGTATAAAAGGTAAAAATTCTCAAGCATCTACAAGTAATTCTTTACATTCTGTTGATAATCCCTCTTGCGGACAAGAGTGATCTCCCTAGTATCCTAAGGATATCTAGAAACAAACAGATAGATGTAGACCATTTTCTCTAGAATATTTTTCTTAAGATTTACTAATTAACTACGAAGAGATGCTCCTACCTGAAGTCCAACGCTTACTCGGTCTTCAATATAGTCATTCTAGAAGGTATCAATCCAGCATGTAAGATCTGCAATCAAAGACAAGCAAACAAGATCAAAAGAATCTGCAAAATATGATAATTCAAAAGCAATAATCTATCTTAGTGATCAAGGAATCCAAGAATTAAATTATTCAAAAGATAGATGAACAACTCAATGAGAAAATAGAAACCATTTGTATTAACTTTGAATAAAAAGAAGAAACCTTACAACCTTGACACCTTGATGTTTGTACAGGTTCTTCCGGGGTCCCGAACAGCCATTTTCCTCAATTTGAAAAGACTCCAACTCTCTAAATTAGCATGAAACTATGACTATGAGTATGTAATCTCTCTCATGCCAATGATGCCAAATGTGGAGAGTTTCTTTAGCATTACTCAGAAATTGCTTTCTCCAAAGCAAGAAGCAAGTACTTTCTGAACTCTCTATGTACTATTCTTCAATCTAAAAAGTAAGTACTCTCTACAATCTACAATCCACCCTTGAGACTGAAACTTGGTCTCAATTTATAGCAGAAGGGAGGTAGTTTCAGCTCCAATAAGGAAGGGATAAAGCCCTCTCATCATGGGATTTCAGCTCCAAAAACCAAGGGATAGCTCCGTTTATGAAGGGATAAAGGTTCATGAATGGACGGGGCGAAGCTCGACCAAATAGCGCTTCTAGAAGGCCCCAGCTGGGGGAATATTCGACCAGCTGAGCTTCCAGAACTTACTTTTCTTTTTATTTTACCTTTTACGAGGGTCCGCAGTTTTAATGAGCAGAATGTGTGGGATGTGCCGCAGCCTTTATAGCAATAAACCGCAGTACCGCAGTAAATGACTAGGAAAGTGCAGAATTAGGATTTTTAGGATTTTTAAGAGCTTTTCTCCAGTTCCAAGACTTGATTTGGGAAATTTATGTTTTTATACTTCTAAGGAAGCAATAAATAGGTAATGATGAACCCATATAGATAGCTCAATGTCATGGTGAAAAATTTCAGTGTAACAGATTGCCCCCTAAAGTGAAAAGTCTGAAGAGTTTTTTGAAGAATTATGAAGAGTGAAGTGCTTTATCATTCTCAGGATTGGGTTGTCGGCACATCGGCTGAAACCTGGAAAAAAAATTCAATGCAAGCATATATATATGTATATCATTGCTAAGGTAGGTATTCCCATACTCAGATCAAAATTAACTACATGTTCTGATACAGAAATGATTTTAGAATTACATGAATTAGTAGACATAGCATGGATGCAGCCATCTGTCATGAGTAGTCTACTATATGATGAAAAACTAAAACTCCTCACAGCCTGGATGCTGGAAACTTGATCCAGGGTCTTGATTTCTGCTTCTCGAACTAGTACGATTCTATCCATGCGATTGATTGTGTCGAAGTCAAACATGGTAGAAACCACTTGATTACCAGTCAATGATGTGAACTGTTAACAAGTGTGAGTGAAACCACCAATAATGACAATGGCTCTCAAAGTACTCAGTACAATCTATGAAATGTGAATTTATGATCTGAAGTCGAATATTTCACAGAATCATTCGATCAAAGGTCAATGATCCAACTTGTCGTCGAAGGCGAGAAACCTGCCATTAGGGCATGCAGATCCCAAGGTACTGATAGGATTCTAAGTCAACTTTCTAGATGATGAATTCTCATCGATAGAAAGTGATCCGTCGTAGGAAAACCCACAACACGAAACCATTAGATCAAGTTTTGAAGAAATATATATCAAGGACTAACTTAGGGATGGTCAACGCGAATGGAGACAAATGTTTGCAATGAATGGTTTATTTGAAATGTCCTCTTGAACACATAACGACGCTACAAATGGTTTGGTAACAATTTACCTAAAGCTAATACCTAGAAACTAGCTGAAGACTTTCAATGTGGTTTGATTAATTGTTTGGCCAAAGGATTTTCCTAACCCAGGTATCAGTGTGACAAAAGTGTCGAGTTCAAGAGTGGTATACAAATTTTTGAAACGAAGTGTGACAACTGGATTCATTTTCTCTCTTTTCCCCCACCATTTCTGGCAAGTACCTCTTTATTTTTGACAAGCTTGAGGAGGATAACATTTTCTTGTAATACAAGGTCACCCTTTGAATGAGTCCAAGTTAGTATTAAAATCGAACCCTAAGAAGGAGTGGTTTGTTCCTGTTTATAATTTACAGGTCCTTTACTGTTAAGTTTTAACGAGTCCAGTATAGGTGAAACTCGGTGTTTTTCAGTTTTAGGGAGTATAAAGAAAAAATTAAGAAAACTCCGTGGGTGTACTTTTTCGTAAATTTAGTCTCTCAAGCCTGAAAAAGGATAAAATAATGCAAGAGAGAACTCTATTGACCATGATTAGTCAACGTATACCTTTTTCGTAAATAGTCCATTTTAGTCTAGAAAAGGGGTAAAATTATCCTGAAAGGATGACTGTTCATTTCCTTTAGCGAGTTCGAATAGTCAAGTACTTGGAAATATTTTCATATTTAGAGAGTCTGAAAAGGGCTTAAAAGAGAACTCCATGGTTTCGCTTTTTTGTAATTTTTAACGAGTTCGAAAAAGTAAAAAAATTATACTCAATTGCCTGACTTTCAATTTAATTTACGAGCAGGAAAAGACGGAAAGAACTCGGCATTTTCATGTGTTTTACGAGAATGAAATATAGCAAAATAATCTCGGGATTTTCATGAGTTTAATGAGTCTTGAAAATAATAACCGAAATGGACTCAAGATAGGTTTCATTTTTAACAAAGGAAAACTATGCTTGAGAGTGGTTTCATTTTTACACAAGCTTGAAACAGAAAATTGTTCTTGAGAATGGTTTCATTTTTACACAAGCTTGAAACAGAGAAAATTGTGCTTGAGAATATGTTTCATTTTTACACAAGCTTGAAACGTAGGAAAATTGTGCTTGAGAATAGGTTTTTTTCATTTTTACACAAGCTTGAAACAGAGAGTAAACTTTGCTTGAGATAGGTTTGTTTCATTTTTAAGCTTGAAACAAAGGAAAATCATGCTTGAGATAAGTTTTAATGCCCCCCAAGCATAACTTGCTAGAGCATATGCCCCCCAAGCTTCATTTCATTCACTTAAGTGGACTACTGGTTACTAATAGGTGGATGGAATGAAGGTTCATTTATGAGATCAGATGAAAGACTCGACTTGACACTTACGAGATCTAATCAAAGACTCGACTCAATTAGGAGAGGATTTGTTTCATGTTTTAATGAGCTTGACACGGGAAAAGAACTATGCTCATGGAAACTTGTTTCATTTTTTAATGAGCTTGACACAATAAAAGGAACTATGCTCAAATCCCAATGGTTCATTTTTTAACGAGGTTGACACAGTAAAAAGAACTTTCCTCATGGGAAACTGTTTCATTTTTTAACGAGGTTGACACAGTAAAATAATTATCCTTATGGTGACCTGTTTCATTTTTTAACGAGGTTAACACAGTAAAAGAACTATCCTCATAGGGACCTGTTTCATTTTTTAACGAGGTTGACACAGTAAAAGAACTATCCTCATAGATCCATGTTTCATTTTTTAACGAGGTTGACACAGGAAAATAACCATCCTCTTAATGATCTGATTCATTTTTTAACGAGGTTGACACAGTAACAGGAACTCTCCTCATAAGGGACTGTTTCATTTTTTAACGAGGTTGACATAGTAAAAGGAATTATCCTCATAGTATCTGTTTCATTTTTTAACGAGGTTGACACAGTAAAGGGAACTCTCCTCATGGGGACTTGTTTCATTTTTTAACGAGCTTGAGACAAGAAAAGGAACTATGCTCAAGGGGACTTGTTTCATTTTTTAACGAGCTTGACACAAGAAAAGGAACTATGCTCAAAGGAATCTGTTTCATTTTTTTAATGAGGTTGACACAGTAAAAGGAACTATCCTCAAGGAGACCTATTTCATTTTCTAATGAGGTTGACATAGGAAAATAACTATCTTCGTAGAGGGCCTTGATCATGGCTTCCAACGGGAAGAAACGCATGTCAAGGGACACTCCTCGAACATGGATTCTAAGAGGTCTTCATCAAATGGAAGAATAGTTCTCTGGAAGGAACACGTGTTAAGGGACTCAATAGGGATAAGAACATCATGTTCAAATAATCCCATAGAGTTCACCATGTCAAAAACCGGATCTGAGTCAAAGGAAGTCAAGCAAACAATGAGAGGCTCACTTGCATAGGTAACTGAAAACATGGGACTGGTTGCCACATAATTAACCCGTGGCGGGGTAGATACCACTTTCGTATAAGGAACATTTAGGGATGTTGGATTATTGGTAGTCGAATCAAGACTAGCGAATGAAATTTGGTTAACAGACACAATGTTTCCATTGTCAGGGAAAGACATCACTCAAAAGAGTGTCGATAGGACAGCTTTCATTGCATAGACATAGTCTCGCCCAAGGAGTAAATTGAAATCAAAGGGGCCTCGGACTACCATAAGATCAATACAGACAGTTTTACCTTCCAAGGTAATAGGAAACTTTGGAATAATCCCTAAAGTTTCACTAATGGTTATGTTAAAATCAGACAGATTCTGTGTAACAGGCACAAGTTGAGGGGAACCCAAAGCTTGCCAAGCAGTTGAGGATAAAATACTAACAAAAGCACCTTCATCTATATTTGTGCGATGCACATTCTTACCACAAACCTTCACAATGATTTGGAAAGGGATGGAAGAGGGAATACGAGGTTCTTTCAGTCTATTCCAATAAAAGGAAAAGACCTCGGTACTTGGAGGGGGTTCTGTAGAAATAGGTGAAATGCCCCCTAGCGTAGAAGAATCTGATGTAACAAGAAGAACCTGAGCGGTATGAAGTTCACTCTCTGGGTTTGCGATGCATGTTGGAGGTTTCCTCAACACTACTAACTCTTATAGCCATGGTTGGTTGGTTGACTTCTTTCTTATCTTGCTTATTCTTCTTCTTCTTCCCTTTCTTCTTCTTCTTAGTCACCTGGTTACTAGCATCAAGGATTTTACCAAGAGAAGAGGAAGAAAGGGAGGAAGACATGTTGGGCAAAGAAGGTAAAGGGTCAACATGAGGTTGGTGATGTTGAGATGGTGAACTCTATTGAGGTGAAGCATCCGGTTGAGGTGGAAAAATTTGAGTATTCGAGGCCAACGAAGTTGAAAATAACCATATCGATAAACCTATTGTAAATTCAGGTAATGACAATGTAGCCATATAAGGAGGACCAACATTTCCAAAGCAAGGAAAAGTAATAGGATTCTCATTAATAGAGATTCCTTGGTTGGTAAATTCTGGAACAGTTGCCATTAGATTCAACTTCAGTGAATTTTATAAACAATTTAAAAATATTCACAATTCATAAATCAGACCTAACAATTTAAATTCACAATTCACACCTAAGGTCTCTAAAAAGTAAAAACAAACAAGTGAACACGCACTATCAAATCTAGGAGTCAAACCACACACAAACAGTAGATTCCTGCACTAAAAACACTAGTTGGTGATGAAATCCAACATCATATAATTTTAATGCAGAAATGGCAGTTGGAATAGTTACCCCGACAACCTGCTTAATGAAACAGATCGATGCAAGTTTCTCCACTTAAACCATCTCGAGTGAAGAGAACCCTCCGGAGAGTCCAAGTGAGTCTAGTCGACATCTGCTCCAGGTACAGTGGGACCTTCCCTCCACTGCCACCTTGGGAAAGAATCCTAAATTTTATGGCCACTAAGGTCACCAACTAAGACAAATGCACTTGGGGGAACAGTCTACGATCCGATATACACGCAAGGGCAGAGTAACAATCTCAATCCCCTTGAAGGCTCCTTGACATAATCCAAGGTTTACCAACAAGTGACCCCAGGCTCCTCGACAATGGTCTATCCGAGGTTTACCATTTTTAATACGTGCACATTTTCTATCTTTCCCAATGAGATAGGTATGATTACCTCACTGGTTCGGATATGATCTTGTGCTTGACTCTTTTAAGAAGAGCTTCCCATAGCACAATTGCAACAATTGGAATTTTTCCTACCGCAAGATGCTACTGTTTGTTTAGTTGCTTTGAAAAGTTAACTACTCCCTATTCTAAAGCACTAATGTTGATCTAGATTGGTGGAAAGAGCCCTAGAAAATGTAAAAATTACTAGATGAATTTTAATTAAGCGCTGTGTTATTTGGGTTGTTATTACTCAAAGGGTAAATGGATATGAAACCAATGGTGTTATGACTTGACCCAAAACTGAATACAATCAAATATGATAAAGTAATATTTTCAATTCGATGAATCCTAACTAAAGTAAGGAGAGAGTTTCCATTCACTTCCAACAATGCAAGAATTGATAAATAAGAGAAAATATAACAAATTCTCTAATGCACTAATTTCATCAAGAAAATCTAATGCTTATCAATTCCATTTTTTATTTTTATGTTTTTAAAACAAGCATAAAAACATGTAAATTCAAATCAAAGAAACTGATCTAAATCTAAAAATGATTTTCCATAATGTAAACTATGTAGTTGTAATCTATGCACAATTCACTTGAAAACTATGCAAATGTAATCTATGCACATTTTTCATTCATATTCTGAAAATGAGAATTCTAATTATGCAAATGTGATCTATGCAAGAGAATTCTCAGACACAAGGTGATTCCAATGTAATCTAAAGAACCAATCAAGTGTAAGTAAATAAAATTGGGTGAGAGTTCCAAAGGTGTAAAAATAAAAACACTCAAAGGCGATTAACACTCAGACACAATTTAACCCCCCCCCACCCCCCCCAAACCCCCCCGGCAGCAAATGAGGGGGAAATTATTTTTGCAAAAACAAAATCAAAAAGACGAAAAATTGTTAAGAGAATGAGACACACCTCGAAGTAATGACTAAAGGAAATCAAATTAAGAATTTCTCAAAAAAGAGACTCAAAACACCCAATTAACTTAACGGAGACTGATGAGACTGCTACTGAAAGAAATTCACATATAAGAATTGACAGTCAAGACAAGTTGGGGCAAACACAGATAATCTGGTAATCTGGCTCCAGAAAAGAGAATTCTTAATTTTTCAAAAAATTTCCTCAAGTCCGCAGGTTTTAATAAAGAATAGTGCAGTACCGCACTGTTTTTACACTAAAATCGCAGAGGCTAACGCACTGTTTTTAAAATAAAATTGTGAAGGCCATGAAAAATATAGAAAAAATAAAAATTCAGATTTTCTTTTCAGGGATTTTGATAAGTTATCTACCCAACCCAGTTTTAGAATAATCAAAATCAGAAAACTATGTATAAGTCAAACTGAAAAACAAAAAGGAAAACTAGTTCATTATCCCCAACGGAGTCGCCAATTTGTTAGACGGACAAATCGCTCTTGCGGACAAGAGCGATCTCCCTAGTATCCTAAGGATATCTAGAAACATACAGACATATGTATACCATTTTCTCTAGAATATTTTTCTTAAGAATTACTAATTAACTACGAAGAGATGCTCCTACCTAAAGTCCAATGCTTGCTCGGTCTTCAATCCAGTCGTTCCAAAAGGTATCAATCCAGCATGTAAGATCTGAAATCAAAGACAAGCAAACAAGATCAAAAGCATCTACAAAATATGATAATTCAAAAGCAATAATCTATCTGAGTGATCAAGGAATCCAAGAATTAAATTATTCAAAAGATATATGAACAACTCAATGAGAAAATAGAATCCATTTGTATTAACTTTGAATAAAAAGAAGAAACCTTACAACCTTGAAACCTGGATGTTTGTACAGGTTCTTCCAGGGTCCCGAACAACCTTTTTCCTCATTTTGACAAGACTCCAACTCTCTGAATTAGCATGAAACTATGACTATGAGTATGTAATCTCTCTCATGCCAATGATGCCAAATGTGGAGAGTTTTTTTAGCAATACTCAAAAATTACTTTCTCCAAAGCAAGAAGCAAGTACTTTCTGAACTCTCTATGTACTATTCTTCAATCTAAAAAGTAAGTACTCTCTACAATCTACAGTCCACCCTTAAGACTAAAACTTGGTCTCAATTTATAGTAGAAGGGAGGTAGTTTCAGCTCCAATAAGGAAGGGATAAATCCCTCTCATCATGGGATTTCAGCTCCAAAAACCAAGGGATAGCTCCATTTATGAAGAGGGATAAAGGTTCATGAATGGAAGGGGTGAAGCTAGACCAGATAACGCTTCTAGAATGCCCCAGTTGGGAGAATATTCGACCAGCTGGGCTTCTACAACTTACTTTTCTTTTTATTTTACCTTTTGCGAGGGTCTGCAGTTTTAATGAGCAGAACGTGCGGGATGTTCCATAGCTTTTATAGCAATAAATCGCGGTACTGCAGGAAATGACTAGGAAAAGTGCGGAATTAGGCTTTTTAGGATTTTTAAGAGCTTTTCTCCAGTTCCAAGACTTGATTTCGGAACTTTATGTTTTTAGACTTCTAAGGAAGCAATAAATAGGTAATGATGAACCCATATAGATAGCTCAATGTCATGGTGACAAATTTCAGTGTAACAATCAGTTCAAGCAACTCATCTAGAAGCTAGGGGTAAAAATATATCTCATGATGTTGGAAAGTCATCTAAATATATTGAAATCAAGAATAAGGAAAAGAAGAAACAAAAATGGAAGGAAAGGAAAGCGAACACTGTTAAGAAAGAAAATCCTATATGCACTTATTGTAAGAAAGAAGGACATGATGAGGCACACTGATGGGCACTGCATCCAGAATTGAAGCCTAAGAAGTTTAGGAATGAAGAGAGAAAGAATGTTGCTGCTATGAAAAAGGACTTCGGATCATATTCAGGAGATGAAACAATAATTATAGCTACAGGTATAAAAGGTAAAAATTCTCAAGCATCTACAATTAATTATTCGCATTCTGTTGATAATGAAAATGATGAGAGGAAAATAAATGAGCTATTTCATATTAGAGTCGTTTCCAAGCATACTAAAATTGATACTTTATTTGATAGTGGCTTTCAAGTTAATTTGATTGTTGAATCAATTGTAAAGAAATTGGGTATTGAAACAAAATCTCATAAAAAACCATACCCATTGGGTTGGGTCTCTGATAAAACTAAGCTACAGGTTACAAAACAATGCAAGATTTGTTTTGCAATTGGATCGAAGTTTGTAGATGAGGTTGAATTAAATATAGTCCCATTGGATATATGTGGAATTGTACTAGGGAGTCCATACTTGTATGATAGAGATGTTGTCTTCTATCGAAGGGTGAATAAGTATCAACTCACTAAAGATGGAATCGAATATGTATTAAGAGCTCATAAACTCAAAGATAACTACACTCTCATAAATTCAGGACAAATGAAAAGAATTATAAATTCAAGTAAACAGTTTTTACTTATGATTGTAAAAGCAAAGGATCTTGATAAATCCGATGCTTTTCAAGGCTATAATCTTAAATAGAAAGCATATTTAGTTAAAGTTGTTTCTGATTATGATATTCTGTTTCAAGAGCCTAAAGGGCTTCCTCCCAAGCGACAAATAGAACATGAGATAATTTTGTAGCGAGATGCTCCTCTTCCTAACATTGGAATGTATAGGTTATCAGCTCTAGAGAATGTAGAGATAAATAAGTAGGTACAGGAATTGCTCGATCAAGGGTTTATTCGACCAAGCACTTCACCATGTGGATCGCCTATTATGTTGGTACGTAAGAAAGATGGTTCATGGAGAATGTGCATTTATTTCCGAGCATTAAATAAGATAACAATAAAGAATCATTATCCTCTTCCTCACATCGATGATTTATTAGATCAGTTGAAAGATGCAGTTTACTTCACTAAGTTAGACTTGCGAAGCGGCTACCATCATATCAGAGTTTCAGAAAAAGATGTATGGAAGACTGCTTTCAAAACGAAGCTAGGACTCTATGAATGGATGGTTATGCCTTTCGGCTTGACCAATGCTCCAGCAACATTCATACGTGTCATGAATGATGTTTTTAGACCATTTATAGAAGATTTTGTAATAGTCTACTTAGATGATATTCTTGTTTTTAGTAAGACATGGGATGAACATATAAATCATGTAAAGCAGGTTTAGATGTGTTAAAAAGAGAAAATATCTATGTAAAACTGTTAAAATGTGAATTTGGCAGGACATATTTAAATTATTTGGGTTATATTGTAGGGGGTGGTGAATTGAAGATAGATCTCTCTAAGGTCAAAGTCATTGTAAATTGGCCTAAGCCCAATACTGCTATAGAAGTTAGAAGTTTCTTAAGGGCATCACAATACTGGAGAAAGTTTATTTCTAACTTTTCTTTGATTGCAGCTCCTCTACATGCTTTGACAAGTGTGAAACAGGTGTTTCAGTGGGGAGGCAAATAGTAGAAAGCCTTCAACACATTGAAAGAAAGGATCAGTACAGTGCCAATACTAGCACTTCCAGATCTTCAGCAGCCATTTGAGATCGAGACAGATGCAAGTGAATATGCCATGGGGGCAGTGTTGATGCAGCACATAAAGCCTATATGCTTTCATTTTGAGACATTCACATCAGTCGTAGTTAAATATCCTACATATGATAAGCAATTATATGCATTACTACAGAGTGTTAAAAAGTGGAAACATTACATGATGGGAAAAGAAACAATCATACATACAGATCATAAACCACTACAATATTTACACTCACAAACTAAATTGCAACAATCAAGACACTATCGTTTGATGGGTTTCTTAGAGCAATTTCATCTTGTAATCAGATATAATAAAGGCATACATAATAAGGTTGCAGACATGTTATCAAGACCAATCATAAATACATCCACAATTCTTAAGCATAATTCAGTAATTCACGAAAGCTATATTGAACAATATGCTCAAGACACAAATTTTAAGGATGTATATGCAAATTTAAGTCATGGAAAGCAGGTAGAAGAATTGGATTATTTCATAAAGGACAAACTCTTATATCATTTGGGAAAATTATGCATTCCACAAACTGAAAGAATTAATGTGATTCGAGAAGCACATACTTCTCTAATTTCAAGTCACTTTGGTGTAAGTATAATAATTGTACAATTACAAAGATTCTGCTATTAGCCACGAATGAATGAAATAGTTTCAAGATATATTAGATAATGTATTATGTGTGCTACAAGCAAGTCAAGTAACAGAAAATTAGGCTTATGCAATCCACTTCCAATTCCTTCTCGTCCTTGGGAAATTTTATCCATGGATTTTTTTGGGGGATTGCCAATGTCTAGAAAAGGTCATGATTATTTGTATGTAGTTGTGGATAGGTTCAGTAAGATGTGTATTTTGACACCATGTACTAAACAGGTCACATCTGAACAAACTGCAAAGTTGTTCTTTCAAAATGTATGGGTTAATTTTGGGTTACCCACCTCTATTGTATCTTATCAAGATTCTCGATTTGTCGAGAAATTTTGGTCCAGTTTATGGGAACTCATGGACACCAGGTTAAATAAGAGCACGACATTTCATCCACAAAAAAACGGCCAGACAGAAGTGGTTTAAGGGTATACTGGTACAGTTGCTGCGAGGTTATTGCAAAAAGCATCCCAAGCTTTGGGATGAGCATTTGTGTTATGTCCAATATGCTTACAACCATGTGAAACATTCTTCTACTTAGAGATCTCCATTTGAGACTTGTTTCGGTTTTGTACCAAAGTTTCCCTTGGATTTTATCTTTGGTAAAGACATATCAGTTGATGGACACAGCGATGTGGACAAAGCAACCAAGTTCAATGAACAGATCCAGGAAATTCACCAGGTAGTACAGGAGCAGCGGGAAAAGAGTGAAGAAAAGTATAAACCAAGGCAGGAAAAGCATCGAATTGAGCATAGTTTTCAAGTTCGTGATCAAGTATGGTTGTACATCAACAAAGAAACACTTCAAGGGGAAGGTAAGAAGTTGAAACCAATTAGATATGGTCCTTTCAAAATTCTTGACAAAATTGGTGAGAATGCTTTCCGCCTAGATCTACCAGCTTATATGCAGATATATTCCATCGTAAATGTTGAAAACTTGTGATTGTATGAACCTTCATTGATTGAAGATCCAGATGAGAAAAGTCAGGTATCTTCCATCGAAGATTTTTCACCAGAGTATCTCAACGAGTTGCGAGAGGACACAATTCTCGACATGAGGATAAGTACTTCGCGACGAGGAGAATTTGAGTATCTTCGAGTTGGACTTAAAGGTACAAATCCAAGTAAATCACAATGGATAGAAATTTGAAAAGTGAAGGAAATAAATCCTCACTCAACAGCTAAAACCAACTTTTGGTGGTCAAAAATCTTCCAGTGGGGAGGAGTTAAACCTCCAAATCAAAGTCTTCAAATGCATATTAAAATAGGATCAAGTTGAATTGCTCATCGACAGGATTCCAACGGTACGAACGACGCGTAAAACCGAGTTCGTATGACAAAGATATGGCAAGTAAAATTTTATGGTAAATTAGGGCAAATTGACAAAAAGTCAAAGTCAACGATCAAAGTGATCTGAAATGGAACTATTTGTAAAGCTATGCAAAGTATCCATTCTGATATAATTTAGTGTGCAAAGTGATCTCCATGACTTGCAGGTTAAACAAAGTAGTTTTGGTAATGTTTCTGAGTTTTGTGTGTGAGGATTTGTTAATTAAATTTATTGTTTAACATATCACAGCAGAAATACATAACAAGTAAAATTCACCATAACATAACACAGCAAATTGTTGAGGCAGTTCACCCCTCCTAAGCTACATCTATCGGTCCAAGGCTCCCCAATGGCATGTCCTTGCTCTATTAATTTGCTCAAAATGGTTACACAATGAAAAATATGCCTAAACAAGCAAAACCAACTGTAAATTTGACTTCGGAAGATAGAAATAGCTAGAAATGGCTTTTTTTTCACCTTAAACAGTGAAATACAACCCAATACAGTGCCTTCTCCATGATGGCCCTCATGGCTCCTTCCTCTTCCTTGAATCAAAATCTATTGTAGATCACCCTTGTTTGCTCTAAAACCCATATCAAAATGCTCATAATTATCAAGAGACCCAAAATTGACTAAAATTTCATCTTGTTTGGTCCAATATTGAGGGAGTTATGACTTCTGCAAAAAAAATGCCCAGTGTCCCCCAAAAACCCCACTAAAAGTGGGAGAACTCCAGTTAACTTGACTAAAAATGAGAAATCTCTGAAAATAGTGGAAAGGCGCCAAGTCTAGCAGTAACCGTTATAGGTAGCATTAAATGTCAGGGGTCGCATTCATATGCGCAATTAGTGTTGGTAGTTTCGGTGGGCGAATATCTTTGAAAACTGTTTGCATTTATTGTTAGGCGGGGTGGCATGTGACCACCCCCGCACTAACCGCCGGATAACTATCAACCTCCGTTGCCACCAAGTGTTAAGCCCCTGATCCTTGCCACAGGTCATATGGGTGTCGGGCTTAGTACTAGGAGCTAGCCCCTTTTCCAAACTCCGTCGTTCAAAAGTTTTTTTTTTTAGTCTATGGTTCGAGCTAGAGGTTACATGCGAATAGGAGCTGACTCCTGAGGGGCTGGTCCCCAACTCTCTACTCAACTCAACACACCAACTTGACAACCGTTTAACACCTTCTTGACTCGCCCAGATGTTCAACCAACGCCCACAGCGTGCCGGTCGGGTCGCCCTGCCCGAGTAGTCGGGTCGAGGGTTCAAGACCCATAACCACCCAAATTTTGTATAAGAATTTTCAACCAATGGCCTAGGGCCACATGGCAACATCCGGGCAAGCCACGTGGCACCCACTGATAGGCACAAAAATATGAATAAAAAATCAACTTTGCAGATATAATTTTTTATAAAAATTGGCATAATCAATTAAGTCAAAAAGTCGTGTTTTGGAGTTCACTGGACGATTTCAAACCTCAGTAACTTTTACATACGACCTCAGTTTTGAGAACCGTTCATAGTGCCAGAATCACAGCGACGAGGCCTTTCGATTCGTTCAGATTGCAACCATTTCTAAGCACTTACATTTTTTAGCAATTTCTTAACTTGGACATGATCTCCTGATCACAAAGTCAACGGTAAAGTCAACAATCAGATGATGTCAGCAGGACACGTGTCATTCTAGGAACACGCCACCTGTCCAGGGTGATGTCAGCAGATCAGTGACATGTCATAATGTGATTGGTTGAAATGGGCCAATCCGGGGCTGACATGTGGCAACTCGAATTTTGCCCAATTTGGATTTATTTCCAAAATTTTGGGTGTCAGGGAGGATCGAACCCCAGACCTCCCGAAAAGGCTAAGATTTCACCAAAAATTGCTCACCGGATGAGCCAACGCATGGTTTGGTATTAAATGTAAACGGTGTGTATTTATGTTGGGATCGGAATCTCGCCGGCAAAAAGTCCGGATGGTCGGGGTCAACCCCACAACCGCCGAAACCTTTATCACAAGGTTTGATCGCGCATTTATTTATGCGCTAACCATTGGAACCATATATTAAAGCACCGCATTTTAATGTTGCCGCAACCATAGTTTATGCCACGCATATATTTCAATACATAACATATCATATATATGTTATTATATATGAAATACAATGAACCACTGCATATATCAACGTCGCATGTCAATGTAACCACCGTATGATAAACTTTATCATAAGGTTTTAAATGCACATTTATTTGTTTATCATATATACAATGTAACCGTCGGAGGTAAGGAGGAAAGGTCAAGCGGGGGTTTCGACCCGCCAACCTCCAAAATGTATTAATATAACGCCTTCACAACGAAGCGCTGACCAACTGCGCTATGCATTAGTGCTTGTTAATCAAGCCACCGAACTTTTAATTCAACCTTTGCAGAAGCCGAACCAGAAGATACCACCAGCACCGGATTGAAGTATTTTTCTGCAGGCATAAGTGGTTTTTTGCAGGGCAGAGGTGGTTTTGAATTCTCCAGGGGGTCTGGAGGTCACAGTGGCGAAATATAGGAAAGTTTATACTCGTTTTGACCGAAATTTTGAGCCGATCGCAATGGTGAGGTCCATTTTCTCATTTGAGTCTCTGTTTTTTACCTCATACCTATAAAAGCATTTTGAAGACTAAATAAAGAGGTTAGCACTGGAAGTTAAGGACCCGGAGACGTAGCCAGGAAGTCTGGTGAACTCCATTATTAAATTCTTGTTGTGTTAATATGTTTGACTATATTTTAATTTGCTTAATTTTTTTATGTTATTTGAAAACTTTTCGATCTATTGCACTAAGTAACATAAGCTACTCACATAGACGTCAATACTACCTTTTTCATAGATCAAATCATTGTCATGCTTAAGTCATGTATTGATTGTAGATTTGAACTCTCATATTAAGCTTACTAATTTTATTGGCTTATTTACCTTCTCAATATTTAATATTTACAATATTAATTTTATTTTAATGATTATGTTGTTTTGAATAGTGAATTACAAACCAATTTAGTATTTACTTTTCAAGATATTTTTCATCATGGATAATAAAATGTGTAGTGCAATAATGTCTAACATCATGGCTTATTTGATTGAATTTGTTACTTCCCGTCCAATTAAAGTGGCTTTCATTTCATATTAGGGTTTTTTTGTGTTTCGTACATGCCTTTTGTATCGGCTAGGGTATTTTCATGATTTCCTCCAATTACATGGTATCCATCTTTTCCTATGGCATTGCCTCTAATGTAACTGTCACTAGTCTAAATAGGGAAATGCAATTTGGATCTCTCTTAGAATCAAATATCCTTCGTGGATGTGAAATATACCTCCTTTATATGAATTATTATGATGGAGTTGGGAATTGGTGTGAAGATTGTAGTCATTCATCCCCAACCCAATGGTCACTTTAATATTAAAAAGGTTTTTGTCACGTTAAAATTATCCCTTGATCGAGAACCCCTTTAATAATATATATTTGTTAAGCTTTGTGGCTTAATTTTCCATTTTAATGACTTTTAGCCATATCTTCCTAATCTCCATAAGTGGTTGGTTTTCTCAATACTAGAATCCCATTCTTTTCAAGGAAGACTCCATATATCTATGTGCTTATGGGTCCTTCATAGTTGTTGGATTTCCTTTTCTTGTAAAACGTTAAATATCTTGAGGAAAATATTAGATTATAAATTACCTTTTAGATGTTAATCATGTTTCATATATGTCATTTGGTGGCACCTTGCCCATCATGAGTAACTGTTTGACGAGTAATACGATTCATGTTTATTGCTCCAAAATCAACTATATAGATGAAAGGAAACCTATAAACCTGTCACATCCACATATAAAAAAAAAATTAACCAAATTCTACTATGGTAAATTTGATTCATATTTTTTTACATAAAACTTCAAAGTTTAACCATATTACTTTCCCTTCCCAACCTGTTTCTATGTAAAATAAGGGTTTGCGTCACAACCAATCTTCTCTTCTGACCTGATAGCGTAGTGATTATAATAACATTCTTATACTTAATTGAGTGTGATGATATTGCTTATTCCGCATTAAATCATCTGGTAAATTTTTTATATAATAACCTTAGATTGCTTTCATTACAGTGTACACATATATATTATGTCTTGTCATTATGTTTTTATGGACCTCACCTTGACAGCGTGGATTTGTGAATAATGAAAATGTTAATGAGAAAATCATTGGACATCATCCTCATTACGAATCTAACAATTAATCCTAATCTTGTTTTTAATGCTAACTCGGCTCGTGTTAGGACTCAGGAGGCAGTTTTCCTCCACTAGATCTTTCTGGAGGTTGGATCTGGTTCCTTGTTCTCCTAACTCTAATCTAGACGGTGGATATTGATTTGGAGGGAGTTAGGGTAACTACCTACCCCATCGTTGCTCCTACATGTTCATTCCGACTCTCCGCTTGGCTTGGCCTCCATCTGCTTGCAGTTTGGCTCTGCTATCTGGTTCACGGTTGGGTCATTTGTCTTCTCCATTTACTTGTCATTATGCAACCTCTCCATGGAAGTGGTAACAGTTTTTTCCTTCAAGAGATTATATGGAATGAGTTTAATTTGTTTCAAGGTTCTCCAAGCCCTTCCAGCAAATTGTCTGGTCGTCACTATGCGGGAGGAGCTAAAGGTATTTCCTCTTTCCTTATTTATTTTTTCATCTTATGGATACCCTTTTGTTCCAATGCTTACTTCTATATGAGGGTTTTCTTGACTGATTTCTTATTTGCTTGTCTGCTGCAGGATATGGGTCTACCGTAATTGGATTCCTGAAACCCTGATTTCACCGCCATTCAGACTCGTTCGGGCAACAAAAGTCTCTGCAGCATCCAGAACATTACAGGACAAATCGGTAAGGGTTTCCTTTCACCCAGTAAAAACTATGGGAGGTATGTTAACAGGGTTTAAGGTTATTTAGCTACCCATGTTTTCATTTTTCATTCAAGGGTTCTTGTGTGCTAGATGCCTGATTTTCGAGTCTCGGGTCTTCAATGCTACTTCTTCGAATGGGACCATCATACCTCGGCTCTCCAAGTACATGCATTTTATTCCCTAACCTTGCAACATGCGTTTAATCTCATTCGTGCACTTCAAGTTCTTGTTTTCTATCTTTTTATGAGGTTTAGCCCTCTGTTTGTACAGGGTTCTCATCCTCTGTTAGCTGAGTTTTATCTCAACGCTTCTATGGAAGAAGGCATACTTTGTTTTTCTTCTAGGGTTTTAAGATTTAATTATGTAGAGATTTCTAACCGTCTCGGTTCTTTGTCACGGGTTCTTACCCTAGAGACTATGTTGTGATTTTATTCATTTTTCTTAATGCAGAACCTCTGAGGTCTGCCATCTTATATATTGTTTAAAACTTATGTATATATATTCAATTGACATTTATATAGATGCACATTCAAGGAACAAAGATATCAAATGTTATATTCTGGTTCTGGACGTTATTTATTTATCTTACTAATGAACATTATTAACTGACAAAAGTATTGGATCTGTGCTACTTATAATGTACAAGAATATTCGCTTTGCATTACTTAAAATGTAATATTTCTGTTATATGCTTGCATAGTATTTATGTAACTAGCACTATTCTGGAAGCTTCAGCGACCAGAGGACCGGACGCAGGTTTGGTTTAGGCCGTGACTTGGGTCTAAACCTTTGTGCACCCCTGAGTGCTTATACGTTCACGGTTTCACCTGTAACTTTAGTTTTTCTGTAATTTCGTTTATTTGAATAAAATTTCTATATGTTTTGTTTTATCTGAGTTATGGCTCACTAGGCAATGACTTAATAATCTAGATTTATGTCTCTAAAACATTTATTTTCATGATTTAATTAATGTTCTGAGATATCTAGTTTTCTATTGTTCTTTCTCAGAGTTATTTTCTTCAGTTACAAAGCTATAATAAGTATCCATAACTTAACATACCTTTAATTCACATATTATCTATTGTTCCCTTTCCTTTTATTTTCTAGTTTATCTTCCTAGATTAATAAAGAACAATCCCTTAATTCTTTCTTTAAATTAAACAATAATTATACAAAAAAATTTCTTTCTAAGAGAAAAGAGAGAAATTTCCACAACTATTCACTTGATTATCAATTCAGAGCTTCAGATACTTATCTTAAAATTTCCTTAGCTTAACTAAAGGTTCCTCCCAACCTTGAGAGAGGCTATTACGTCCTCTGCTCCCCCCGAGCTCCGCACCAGAGTCCTTTAGAGAGCTGTATTTCCCCATATTTAAACCTCAGGACCACCGTCCAGTCTGATCTCCAGTCAGGTTTCAGAGCTCCACTGGTTCTAGACCAGCTCTGGACAACTCTTTTTCCACCTTGTGGTTTTAAAATTTTTCTTATTTCTTCTTTTTGAGAGGAACCCCCTTCTTGCCCCCAAGATTTATTTTTATCCTCCTTGGGAAAAGGGTAACTGTTAGAAGAAACTGCCTCTCCCTCTTTATTCTGGATCTTGGAATTATTTTTATCTTTCAATTAAATTTTTTTTCTCAATGGTGAGTCAAAGATGGAGCGAAGCGGTGGCAAATCCTCTGGTCTAGGGTTTCTTGGCATGGACGCAGCAAACAAAACCTGGGTCGAACTGAGCAAAGGTCCTAGACTCTGTTCAGAGAACAATATTGTCCACATCTCATGGGTGCAGACTGATGAATTATCGATGGCCATGGGCAAGGTGGTGGCAGATTTGGGTTCCAAAACCATGTTCCTGTGTCTCTATATTCCCTTTCGTTTGTCTCCAAAATTTCTATCTGCTCCGGCG
Organism: Pinus albicaulis; assembly: GCA_034641835.2. Taxonomy (NCBI): domain Eukaryota; kingdom Viridiplantae; phylum Streptophyta; class Pinopsida; order Pinales; family Pinaceae; genus Pinus; species Pinus albicaulis. The sequence goes on from CM076573.1 coordinate 441,597,466, forward strand.
GACTGCAATGGTTGGGTTGAAATGCACTGTGCGAATTCTGGTGCATCTAAGAATGGCTCAGCTACTCGCCATGTGCTTTTTTCCCCACACCTTGCCATGTTAACAGTGACTATATTTCTTCTACTTTTGGAGGACTGGGTGCTTTCTATGGTTGTGGCGGCCATCGTGGGAGGCGGTGCAGGTTCCTTTAGCTTTTACAAACCAGGGTTGCTGCTCTCAAACTTCTCTAATGGTGGCTTTTACTCATTTCACCCGGTTTGCAGCCCCCTGACTTCCGATCTTCCGCAATGTTTGGAACTTCCTGCACCGACTCCGACTTTATCAACCATCGCGACCTGGCTTAATGTAGCTCGGGGTATGATTCACATATCCATGTCCTCTGCTTTCAAAATATTAGTCATTTATTTCAAAGCTCAATTTATTTGGGGAGGGGGAAGGCGGATTGGGGGGTGGCCTTTCCTTCCCTGCCTCTGCCACCGTCAAGGCAAGAGGATCTATTGTTATTGCCGCAAAGTCTGGCTGTAGGCATATCTCCCAAAGGACCTGTTTCAAACCCCACTGGGAGTCCACACTTGTGGGGGATAGATACAGATCAATATGGTTGTGGGTTGGGCGTGCTGAGTTATACAGAGCACCCTCACTACCAAATTTTCCTCAAATCCATAGATGGGAGGTCTTCCATTATCTGGGTGCGGGGAGATGAACTGGTCTCTGTGCTGAAAGGAAAAATATAGAGTGTCACAAGTATTCTATCTCAAAGACATTCTGATATTTTTAGGCAGAGCACTACAGGAAACAACAAAATTAAAAGAATATCAGATTCAACAAAACTCTACTATTATCCTAAACCTAAGACTTAGAGGGGGTGTTCCAGGAACAACATCAACCACTATAGCAACAACAACAGGAAAATAAATGCCCTCTTTCAAGGATATACTGAGAGGACAAACCCTCACACAAGGGAAAAAACAAATTCCAAACTTAATAGTGCCAGGACCATATATAGTACAAAAAAAAAGGACAGTCTGGATCTGGCAGTTGAAATTCCAGAGGTCATCATGCTATTTGACACACTTTTATCAAAATCAGTTATTTTCCGCTTCAATGGATACTAGCCCAAACCTGAAGAATTACATGCTTGGATATACCAAAACTGGACCCAGAACCAAGGAAATTTTTAAGAAACCCCCCAAATTTATATGTATAATAAATGGGTGAATCCCCAATGTATATAGGAAAATGTATAGGCTATTTTTTCATTAATATAATATACATATATAATTTTTTGGCGAAACTTTCACTAAATTATAAATTTTTCTTAAATATTGGCGAATTTTTCACTAGGTTATAAAGTATTGAAAATTATTGATTAATCTTCTAAAAAATTAGAAAACATTGTAAAATATTAGTGATTCATTACCAATGTATAGAAACATATGTAATAATAAGAAAAATATTTTTTTTTAAACTATGATATACAATTTTCCATGTTTTGGTTCTTGTACGGGTAATGTTGCTCTAGGTTCTTGTTATACACTATTGAAAATATTTTTTCATGTTTTTATTATGTTTTACCACAAATGTCTTATCACATCCCAAGGGGAAATTAATTCGAAAGACACCCCCAAAGGCATGTGATGTTGCACCAAATAAATTATTTTTCTCAAACTTGGTCTTTATGCATCTAGATAACCCTGCCATATTATATGTAATTCATATTCTATAGGCTTCACATGAAAATAAGGTCTATGAATAGCTATATCAAAATCATGAATATCTACATAAAATTATTTTGTTTTCTTATACATCACTTTTTTAAAAGGTATATACTTCTCTAATTCCTCAAGTTCAAATAAACCAACAACTTTAAAATATTGTGTTTCATCATAATATGAAGGTATTTCACCAACTTTTGGATCATAACTATTGTAGTCGTTGTTGCAATTTATTCTACAGTTAACAACTCTAATAACACTGACTTGGTAAAAAATTATTTGAAATCACACCAAAAAAAATGAGAATAAATGGAAGATGAATATGCATTGAAACTTAATTTCCTACACAATGAAAAAAAAGGTAATAACACAAACTCATTAAAAAGCTCTAATGGGTGAGTTAAAAAATCTAACACAAATATAAAAAATAGTCTATGCATGTTCATTACTTGGAATAATATGTCACAAAACAATGATCATCAAGGGGATTTTCATTTCAAGAATAGTATTATACTAAACAATCTATCGTTCTCAACTAATTACATGTGATGTTTTTTTGTATTGGTATCAAAGTATAATTGCATTAGATGAATGTCCTTCTCATGATAATATGACTTCTATGATGAACACATAGGATCCTAGTGCATAGACCATTTTTTTCTTCACTCAACTAAGAAAAGATCATTTTCCTCTCTTAACAGACAATAAGTATTTTTAAAGAAAATATAAAATAAAATAGTAGATTCTAAAAGGTGAATATTCTTTTGTGATAGCACAATGTGAGAGGAAATAAAAATAAAAATAAAATAAAACATATACTTCGATAAACAAATATATCAAGAAAATAATAATAATTATGTAAAACATATTGAATTCCTATATAATAACTGAAGTCATATATTAATTCTAATACCATATTAGTCTCAAATTAACATGAAAAAACAATGAACATAATATATTTTTACTCAACAAAGGTCTTTAACTTTAACCAAACCCCTTAAATCAATAAAATAAGATGAAAATAAATCATGCCTTAACAAAAGGATCAATTAAAAATCAAATAAAAACTAGAAGAATTTAAGAGATCATCATTTTTAACCAAAATAAACCCAAAATTTTCAAACTTGGAAAAATGATCCAAATGCAACAAAGAAACAAACCATTAAGAGTGACCAGGATATTAGAGCTACAAAAAAAAAAACTCGTCTAATGGAAATGAACCCATTCTTGCTTAGTAAAAGCCTTGTTAAAGTACTTATTTATCCTTTAATACAAGGACACTACCTATGCCAAAATATATATCCTCACCTCATAAAATTATTGCTTCATTTTCTATCACATACAAGAAAGGGATAAAGTAACAGTTAATTATCAAGACATCAATCTTTAAAAACATTGCAACAAGGAAATGTGGATTCAATGTCACAATAAAGAATAGAAAGTATAGAACATGTTATTACCTCAAATGCAATGCCAAATTGGCATATATTATTATTAATGTTGTTGTGATAAATAATTTAGAACCTACACCAAAAATAGAGGAACAATAAATTTAATCAAATAAAAGGAATCACCTCATTTGTACTATTCCATTAAATTTTTCTTAGACAACCTATGGAACATGTATACCAAAATAAGTGTCCTTTGGTACTTCATATATATTGGAATAGATAAAATATTGTGGTATATCAATTTTCAACTTCTCAATTTCGTCATCATTTGCTTCATTCTGAACAAGATCTTTTCCACATGAACTGTAATTTTGATCCTCCAAAATATTGTTCCATATCAATTTATTAGAGAAGTTTGTTGTATTGTCTTCGCCCCTTCTATCATAATATGATCGCCAAAGAGCTAGTGCTCTTTCATATGGAAAATAGTTAATTTCATACTTTTTTACATATAATTTTAGGCATATATCCATATGTTTATCAAGTTTGTTCCTCAAATTTGACTTCAAATATGATAGTGCACTAAAACTCCTCTCATTCTCTACCGATCACAAAATCATGGTTTGACACAAATATTCTAATTTGAAATATTATGATATGTTTTCTTGTAAGTATTAGCTATCATCTAAATATTCCATAACCTTGTTATCACACCATATTCTAGAGGATTCTCCAAAACATGAAATTGTTTCCACATTGTTTCAGCAAAGCACATGGCCTGTTGAAACAATTTTGATGAATCCAAAATACCTTGAATTTAAAAAATAATAATTTAATATTTTAATCCATATTTAATATTTTTTGAATCCTTTAATTAGTTTATAAATATTTGTCTTCGTTGGCTTCTTAATAATTTATGCCTCAAATTTCTCCTAAGTTTTTTATTATTATTTATATTATTTAAAGATCTTTTCCATTCGTTAGAACCCATTTTCTTGTTTCATGGTTAACTCCTTTCTATTACCTTTATATTCTCTTTTCATTACTAAACCCTTCTCATATTTTTTTTCTTTTTTCTTTCCTTGATGATGGGTGGAGTGTCCATTCGAAACATTGGACATTTAAAATATTGACACATATTTTATTCCAAAAAAAAAATCTCAACGATGGTTGGAAATGTTGATGATGAAGTAGCCTATGATAAAAAACCTTGTGAAATGGATAAATATGATAGGATGCTTGTCAAGAGGTTTATTAAGGGATCATATGAGTTCCCATGAGACATCAAATGATCAATTAACATCAGGAATGCTGAAAGAAATTATCCAAATATGAAAAATAATCATGCCAATATATATGACTTGTAATGATTGGAGTAAGAATTCCTTTATGCACACTTTATATATTCATTTATTTGTTTGTGATTGAATGCATGTATGATAATGATACCTAGGTTGGATATAATGAATGAATAATATTTTGGTATGACAAGATTTTTATAATCCTTTTGATTCAATCATGAATTAGTATCTCATGATTTATTGACTTATAATGAGTGAATGGGTAACAAAATCATGTTATGAATTTGTATAACACATGATAGTGAATTCCAATAGAGCTAATGCGTGAGACCATATCGTTGATGGATATGGAAGGATATAGTACTACAAAAATGTCCACTTGTCTCCCTGCTTATATTTCCATTGTAGACTATAAAATTCTGGAAAACAGTGAGGAGCACTTATAAAGGAGAGGATTCCTAAGGTAATATATAGTAGAGAAAGGAATTTCCTTGTAGTATGTTCGAGGTAAATATGGGGGGTGACTAGATGATGTGTTGAGGTATTTGTTAGACCTTCCAATTGATGATGGTGGAATACATGATATAGAAATGTATGATTTTGAAATCAAGCGACATGGATGGATTGAGTAGATGTGATCATGAGTATCGACACATCGATTTATTGGAATAAATATTTAGTTTCATCTTGTAATGGTAGGTATGCTAAGTAACACATATACATTGAAACATAGTTCCATTTAATTGAGTATGACTAACAACTAAAAATGATTGAATTATTAGTTTGTTAATATTATTCTAATAACACCTCATGGATGGTAGTAAATATTGAAAGAAAGGATTATAGGCATAGATAATCACTTTTATTTGGTTGATTAAAAAATTTAGGTTGTAGGTGGAATGGTCTCAAATATGAAAATGAGTGTAATTATGTAAGAAATATTAGGTACTATGCTAAGGGCCAAACACCATGAGAAGGAATCTCATACTTATGAAATTTATGAATTAGACTTGGAATTTATAAGTTGTATTATTATGAATATATATATATTGTAATTGTATGTGTATGATACATGATAGATGATGGCTATTGAAGATGGAAAGCCTTGAAGGAAGGTCATTGTTATGACAAAGGAACCTTGTATTGTTATAACATGACATATATATATATATATATATATATATATATATATATATATATATATATATATATATATATATATATATATATATATATATATATATAGTATTTCATATTTGATTAAGAATATAGAGAAAAAAAAACAAATCTTATTACATTATCTCATATATAAATAGATGTATATTGATAATAAGATTTTTGGATTAATTATAAATATAAATATAAATAAATTACACTTTTATTTTATTTTTTATAATTATAAATAAGTGGATATTCTGAATCTCACTTAATGTACTTATTAAATTACATTATCAAAATTACATTCAAATAATTTACTCTAATATCAATTTTAAAATGAAAAAACCTAATATTAATTTTAAAATAAGAAAAAAATGTTTTATAACATTGCATGGTTATACAAATTTCTAGAAAAAAAAAATTAAAATATACAATAATTATCAATTTTAAAATAAGGAAAAAAATGTTTTAAAACATTTCATTAGTTATACAAGTTACTAGAAAAATAAATAAAATAATTGAAAGGAAAGTACATTGATACACGATTTTCTTACCACATACCCTCATTAATTAAAGAATTTATCATGAGTCCAATTTCAAATTCTTAATGTTGCCCCAAAAAAATCATTTAAAATTGTCCACTTCCCACTCATATAGCTATTGAAACTTCTTATATATATTGACTATATGATATAAGTCAATAGCAAGTTAATTTTAGTTGATTTGGGGTTTTTATTCTCTTTCAGTAAGGAAATATATAGAAGTATGGCACCTCATTAATTCCCTCCCCCCATAGATGTCAAATCTCAAAGTTCGTCACAGCAAAATTGGTCAAGCTTTCTTAATACTCGATCTCCACATATTAGAAGTTCAGAGTGAAGAAATGAATCAAATCCGACCCATAAGCATAAGAAGCTTCTGGAAGAATCCAACCCATAAGCATAAGAAGCTTCTGGAAGAATCCAACCCAAAAGCATAAGAAGCTTCAGGAAGAATTATGCGCAAAATGCGTTTGTACTAACCCTACTCCACATGAGGTCACAAATATTGTAAGTTTACTCAAACTCTACAGAGATGTGGAAGAAAAGAGTGTTTTTTATTGATTTCAAAACACTCACTGCAGCAAGAGACGGAAAGAACAAAAAAATTCCATGCAGGAGTCTTCTCAATATGAGAAGGAAATCACAGAGCTCTCTTTGGGGCCACCCTGCACCACTTCAACCCCTTGTAAACTCTACATTGTTTGTTTATGTTTCTTAATAATTTTACCTATTTTCCTAACAAATTCTTATTTTGTGGCGTTGTCTGTGTTCAACCCCAACCTGCAACTTTACTTGCGAGACTTCGATGAATATAGCTGCATTTTTATCTCAAGTAAGTATATTATCGATTCTCAATTTCTATGATTTGGATATTAATAGGGAAATATTTTGTTAGATGCATAAGAAAGCGATCCAAGTTGTTTTCAAAGGGATTTGAGCATAACTCATTTTAGGTTTCGAAATGTTCTCGAAATTTTGATGGATATGCACAAAGTTAAACATTTAACAATTAACTTTGTTCATATCTATCGGATAACCAAAATATTGAGAAAACTACAATTAAAATGAAAATCCAAGTCAAATAATTGGCTAGGCTAGTTCTTCTTTATTAGATTTCCAACCTATTCAAGAAATGCAATGAGCCTTCAGTGTTAAAAGTTAAATCAAATATTTTCTTTTTTCAAATATTACATTTACATCCAAATTCGGTCGCTTTTATTATTTATTTCAAATATATATGCACATGAATTTTCCCCATTCAGCAACCAATTTTCAAAATTTTCAAATACGTTGCTCATATTCTAGTTTTCAAAGTTCTCAAATACATTTTTCAAATTCTAATCTAAGTTAAATTTTACTTAATGAGCAGGGACTAGCAATTTCAACAGAATATGAAAAGAGGGGAGAATTGCTTGAATTTTTCCCTCTACACCCAGATGGGAACCTAAGGCCACCAACGCTAAAAAGAAAGGGAGGTGATGGATAACTCACTCTTTGTACTACAGATATTCAAATACAAGGAAGGTGGTAAAGACTCATATAATTAAATCTATCTCATTTTTGTGCTATTCAGTGAATCTTTAGTATGCGGCTATTCAGAGCTTATGTATTATCATATATCTCTTGTGTGACTGGACAAATTCATTACTGAATTTATGCCTACGTTTGATTCGTTAATAACTTAGATCTCTTGTGTAACTGGACAACTTCGTTATTGAGTTTATGCCTACGTTTGATCCTGCAGTAACTGGGAAGTTTTGTATGCAATCTTGAAACATTTGTCGAGTAATTCTTTTACTTTTAAGAATGTATCTGTATGTCGTTGGATTTGGAAGATTTTTCCTTAAAAATTCATGCTTGTTAATGTAATAACCTCTAAAATTATTAGTTATAAACTTTACGATGGTATTGGAGGTTTTTTTTTGGGAGGACAATGTGGCATTCCCTCCCATGTTGGTTTTCAAATTAGGTAGAAGTGGAGAAAACCTAAAATAGGGTTAGTTTTTTTGAAACTCAATGTTCTTTTGTGATTATATTTTTTTTTTTTTTTTATAAGATTAAGGTTATGTGTTAAAAGTATTATATATTTTCCCTACAAATTTTAGTGGAATTGTTTAAAATATTTTATCTTATTTTTGAATTTTTTTCAGATAAATTTATGTGTTGGATTGAGGTTATATTTTATTTGAATTAAAAGTAACCCGTGTGTTAATTTTGAACCCATAATTTTTTTTGTTTCATTTTTTATTATTTATGATAAAATCACTTTTTAGTTTTTGAGTAATTTTTTTGGAATTGTAGAATCTAGCTTTGTATGTATTTAAAGATACATCTCAAGAAATGAAAAATAGCTAGAATTGTATTTCATAATTTTCATATATATATATATATATATATATATATATATATATATATATATATATATATATATATATATATATATATATATATATATATATATATATAATCATCATTTCCTTACTTTCTAAGGAAATGTTTTCATAATTTTCATAAATATATATATATATATATATAGAGAGAGAGAGAGAGAGAGAGAGAGAGAGAGAGAGATCATTTACTTACTTCTCAAGAAAATGTTTTCATACTTAATTAAACGAAACTAAGAATAAAGTAAAAAAAAATTAATAACACCACCTAGACTTATTCTAAAATTGTGAAGGTTCTAAATTGTGAAGGTTTAAAATCCGTGGCTTCAGGGGTTAAATTTGACGGGTCCTCCTACCCATAATAGAACTTTTTTATGATGATCTCATTTTTAAACAACCCTTCATATCACTTTTAGCATTTCCTTTTACGAGTTTCATCTAAGTTAAAAGTTAAAAAAAAAAAAACACACAATGTATACCTGCAAATATTGAAGCCAATGCACTTAAACATTGAAGAGATTAGGGTGAAAAACAACGTGCCATTGTTAAAAATAAATTTGCAAAGTTTCATTTTTAATTAGATTTATTTTAGAAAATATAACATTTTAGTTTAAATTTCAATAAGATTTTGCTAAAATGATGTTGAACGTGTTGATATTAGATATTGTTAATAAATGTATTAAAATGAAAGTAAAGGTCACTTGAACTTACTGAAGTTAAGATGAATCCTTTCCCAGAGAAGAGTCTGCTACTCATGAGGCTCGGTTAAAGGAGGAGCCTCGTCTTGCAGAAATTCCATGGAGGAAGGAAAATATTCTATGAAATCGAACATTCTAAGAAAATTACAAGAAGATTTTGTTAAAAAAATGTTGATATCAGAATTTGCCACACATTATAGTGTTGAAAAAATAGTCTGAGTGATTTTTAATTTGAAGCATTGATACATAAAAATACTAAAATATTCTCACTAGGCTATAACTCGCTTAGATAAAAAAACAACTATTTATATAAACATCATCTTCAAATTCACACAATCCAAAATGTCAATTGCCCTATTATCTTTAAATCTCTAGCTTAATGGGGAAATAAATTATTTACCCCTCCTAACAATATTTTAAAATAAAATGTATAACATAAAAAACATACCCACTTCTAAAGCCTCATCTAGGAATGTATAACATTAAAAACATACCCACTTCTGAAGCATCATCTAGACTTACAAAATGTGACTAGTGTAAATCCATTTTAACTTTGGATCCACCAAACCTCGAAAGGGTTCAAATTTTTTTTCACTTAGTGAAAATAGGTTTGCATCATAAGCTATTCATATCTCTCTCGGCTTGGTAGACTCCTAAGTTAAGATGGATCTAGGTTGGTTTAATTTTACCCTTTAAATATATTATGTTCCACATGAATACCATGGGTAAATACCATGGGTTCTCATACCATGTGTCAATAGCATGGGTAAATACCATGAAACTATTTTTATTTTAATGTTTTTTTTTTTTTTTTTTTCCCGAGAGGGATCAAATCTCTTAAGATGCAAACCTCTTTAGAATGAAAGGAGATTTGATCCAATAGATTTAGATTTAAGATGTATACAAGTTGTTTTAATTCCCCCTCTCCCTTAAAATAAGGTGGGCTAACCTCTAGACCTAATTTTTTTATAAAATAAATTTGGGGTAATTTGAAATATAAATTTACTTTTTTCACCCTCTCCCTTAAAATAAGGTGGGCTAACCTCTAGACCTAATTTTTTTATAAAATAAATTTGGGGCAATTTGAAATAATGAAATAATATACTATAATAAAAAAAATTCTCCCAATAAAAATTTAAAACCCTTTAATTTCGCCGATGGGCGAAAATTCGCCCCTAAATTTTTCTATACCCAGAACTGTGACATATTCCTATGTGCAAAAGGATTCTTCGTGGTCCAGTTTGACACACTAGAGGACTACAGTTTGGCCACTACTAAAGGACCATGGTTCTGGGGAAGAGAAAGGCTCTTTATAACCCCATGGTTCCCTGGTTTTTATGTAAACACTATGGTGGCTTCAAAAATTCATGTTTGGGTGAGATTACACAATCTTCCTCTCTCGTTTTGGCACCATCAGGTTCTAGAAAACATTGGGAACTCCCTAGGAAGGTTCATAAAGCTGGACCGAGAAATAATGGACATGGGGATATTCACCTTCGCACATATTTGTGTGGAGATGGACCTAAGCAAGGGTCTGCCTGAATGCATCAACCTTATTCATAAAGACCTCAGATGGGCTCAAACTTTAGACTTCAAAAATAAAGCTTTCCATTGTCGAGTGTGTCACCAAACTGGGCACTTCTAGGGTTCCTATACATTATCCAAGAAAAAACCAACCAAGAAGCCACAAAAGAAGAATGGGTGGCAATTCCCGGATGTACCACAGGCAGATGAAGAGGGAAAAGACACGGAAGCAAAAAACAGGCAAACAGAAACAGAAAATCAGCAAGAAAATAAGCAAGGTGAACATGAGAAGGATGAAGGAAAAATGGATGAAAAAGAGGAAACCAAGGGGAAGACATCTTCGTCTTCAAATGCGGACCTCAAATAGGATGTACAGATTGGTGAACAAGGTGTCATGGGCACCAAACTTGCACATTTCTATGATAGTTCTGATTCCAAAAAAGGCGTCCAACTCTCGCCCAGCATGGAATTGGCCATCGTAAACTCTGCTCCTTCACTGGATGGCTGGAAAAAAGTTCAAAAGAAAAAAGCAAAAAAGATATGTCCAGTGTTTCTGGCAAAGTGTAATTGTGGCTTCATTTGATGCCCTTGCCCTGTTTTTATACAAGGCGTTTCTCTCATATGGAATGCTACGGCATATACGATGTAACTTTTTGTTTATCTTAAATAAAAAGTTCGATTTTTTCTCAGGAAAAGAAAAATATATATATTTTTCTCAATACCAATTTATTCATAATTAAAATTCTAGTTTTCTTTCTACCAACCAATTCAAATGTATTTTTACTTAATAAAAATAAAAATTCCTTTTAAACATCATGTAAAAAAATGAAACAGGGTGTTACATCTTCCCCCACTCGAGGAAAACACCTTCCTCAGTGTTTACTCCATTCCAGCAAACAGTTCAGGGTAGACTTCTCGCATGGATTTCTCATCCTCCCAAGTGGCCTCCTCCGGGTTGAAGTTCTTCCATTACACTTTAACTTGGGGGATGACTCGCCTCTAGACCGTTATTTCTCTCTTATCAAGAATACGTTGGGGTTATACCAAAAATTCGTCGTCCAATTCTACCTGCGGACACAAAAAATTTTACATTAGTTGAATTGAAATCCTTCATTCTTAAATGTTATAGCTCAAACATAACTTACATGTACATTATGCCAGTGTATCACATGCTTGGGGTCGTGTATGTATCTTTTTAGTAGTGACACATGAAACACATTGTGCATGTTGGAACGAGGTCTCCTAACTGCATTTGTGGTCCATTTTTGTAATATTTTTGTAATACTTGGACTAGCACAGGGGCTTTGGGGCGGTTCAAACCCCCAATGTATTGAAATGGGTCAAAGGGTAGACCGGGAGTCCACAAACCACAGTTTGCAGACAGTAGCGTAGGCTAAGATGCTATAAATAGATAGATAAATCGAGTCTAGAAAGTTAAGAAAGAAGTTAAGCTGGGATACGAACTTGAGATCTTTTGTGTCTATCGTCTGGGTAAGGGCTCTTGTTGGATGTGTGCGCGGAGACCCCAAAGTCCTGTTGTGTGCGGACCCCGCTGGTTGTGTGCGCGGGCTGGTCATAGAGTATGTAAGTTAGATCTAGATATGAATGAATGCGAAGGTTTTTGATGATATTTTAGTAGTCCTATGTTCTGATTATTGTTTATGTTTTGAGATTGCGTTGCTTACTTAATACTGATAATGAATTGATATGCACGTGGATGCGATATGATGAATGCGTAGCTCTAATTAAGGCACTCTGTTTAAGTTACTTGTTAATAATGATATGTGCTTAACTGATATATTGTTAAAAGGGTTGTGTTTTTGGCTCCTCCTGCACAAGTCTGTTGGATCTGCAGGGACCCCCTTCACTTAACTCTCTCTCTCTCTCAGGGTGTGGAAACCTGGTTCCAGCACCCTCCCATACTACTTCGGGTGAGACCTTGACCTGCATAAGCAAGCCATTGCCGAAAGGGCCAGTAGTATCAGGTTTTATTGGCAAATGGTTATGTTTCCGGGACTGGGAGAATTTTGAGAGAGAGACTGGGTAATGCCACGGGGTCATTGGCAGCCAGTAAATCCTGAGTTAGAAGACTAGTTCGAAAAATAGATTCAGGAATTTGCCCTAGAAGAGAATATAAGTAAGAAGCTATCTGTTGAAGAGTGGAAAAACAAGTATATTTTTACGGAAGTACACAAAATCTTCTTTGTGTCCTTCACGCAAGAATTGCAGGAGTGGTTGGCACGATTGGCGGAGTTCCAGAATTGCTGGAAAGATGATCAAATCACACAGTGGACCCCCGAATTGATCCAACGATTGGAAAATACTGATAAGAGGATTACTAGAACTCTAGATCACTGGGTTGATAGTATCTTGGGAGGATTTGTGATAGAATTCATCGTTGATCAATTTGTGTCATATTCAGAATCAAAGCAAAGATTCTTCAAGGGATTTAGAGGTAAGTTCCTAAAAACCCGGTCGTTGTTGATTAAGATGCTATTGAGTGAGAAGGGTGTCTTGTGTGGCCACACCGACTGAATGACCTTCGACCAAAACAAGAGCATGACATGAAGTGGTAAATATTATCGAGTTAATCAAGAAGGAGACCGATCGGTATACAATCCCTTAAGGGAATCACTTGATTTTAACCAAGGAGGGGCTATGCAAATTGGAACCAGCCCCTGGCCATGCCTACATCAAACCCACATAAGAGTAAGAATTCTCCTACACCTCCTCCGCCACCACCAGAGGACGACATGGCCACGCACATGAAACTACCTACCTTTAAGGGTGTAGGGGACGGGGATATGGATCAATTATGGTTTGTAGCAGAGTCTGTGTGGACCATGTAGAATGTTAACAATGATGTTATCAAACGAGCGCAGCTATCCATAGCTTTTGAGGGAAGGGCCCTGCATTGGTTTATGGGATACATTTGTCAGCATGCGAACACATCAATACAAGATATTAAGAATGCCCTAAAGCAACAATTCCAGAAGCCTAATTCATACTCTTAATGTGTAGTCGAATTAAAGGGCTTTAAGTAGGGACCTACAGAATCCATCTGGGAAGCTAACCAATGATTAAAGGAGGTTATCAGCGATGGGGAATTTGTCTACGAGGATAAGAAGCACAAGAATGGTTTATCCCTATGCTATTACCACATCTGCGTGGACCCATGGGATAACAGAAGATCGGCTCCCAGGAAGAAGCTCTGGAGATTGCCATGAAATGAGAAGCTACACCAAGAGATGATACACAGTTCGCAGCTCTACAGATCTAGAGCCAATGCACTGAGAAATTCAAAACTTGCAAAAGGATCGTGGTAAGGAAGCTAGTCTGGATATCTGGTGCATACGTTGTTGGGTGTCGGGTCATACTAAGGATCAATGCCCCTTGTTATTGGATTATATGCAAGCTAGGGGGCTAAGCCCTCTACAACCTAGGGAAATGTCTAGCCCTAGTAGTCCTATGCTGTGGTGAATTGACTGCCGGGTAGTAGGAAGACATGATACAGATCATTGCCCTCGGTTAGGTGCTTATGTTCTAGAATTGAAACAATAGTGGTGCAAATTCTGCTCGTTTGCGGGGCATGATGAACAAAACTGTCGAACACTCGACCTCATGGTAGATAGGGAAAAATTATACAGGGTGCAAGCGGACCCCTTATCACCACTATCTCCTTTTCGGCGGGGAGGATCTCCCGCAAGAGGAAGGGGAGGGGGGAGTGCAGGTCGGGGACGAGAACAAATAATCTGTTACAACTGTGGAGATGTAGGACATTTTGCACGATATTGCCCGAACCCTATGCGCCAGTCCTGCAGATATTGCAGGCAGTTCAATCACGTCATTGAAGACTGTCTAATATTGTTGGGGCCCTTGTTTTGAAAACGTGTTTTGAATATTTTGAATTTTGAATAAAGGACAGATTCTGGGTTGCGGAATGAAGACACATGGCAGTCGCAACCAAGTCGAGACTACAGAAAGAAGCGGAGCTACCGAAGTTGCGAGGGAACAGGTACATAGCTGAAGAAAGCAGATGCATGAGCACAGACGAAGAGAATATACAGCAGAAGACAGCGAGCAGAATACATAGACAACAAGAGAGAAGCCGGAAGCAGCTGAAGAAGAACGCAAGAGGAACTAACAGTTGCGATAACGGGTGAATAAATAGCCGTCACCCCGGCGAAAGAAGAGAAAAATGCAGAGAGACTGAAGGAGAAGGAACGGATGCTGCAGCAGGAACACCGACCGAGCATGATATCTCTGTAGTTTCTAGGTTCATCTTATCTATCTTTCTGTCCTATAAGATGTCTGTGACAGATTTGTAATGACCTTGCTGTGGAAAGCAATGTAACTGTGAATTTGGTTGAAGATGATTAATATACCTGCAGGTTACTGCCTGATCTTATGAGTTACATGCATGCATGATGTCTGTGATGCTTTAAAAATTTATTTTCTTAATACCTAGTCGATGTTCGGAATGTTCTTGCGTATATAATTCTAGTTATGCAATCAATTCACTGTTAATCATGAGTTGCGGATCCTTTCCATACTATCGATCTATTCCCCTTTTGCATGTGGTTGCAACATGCCTCGGGTGAGACTCTCTGCTCTCCGGAGTAGGGTGATAATGCCGGCATGGTTCTAGACTACAACGGATTTCCTTGATGGCCACAACCCCTAAACCTAGGTCTTGCCTGTGAGACCTGATTCTTCGCCAACAAATGGTTCCGTTGCCGGGACCTGCATGTTATGAGGGGAACTTGATCATGGTATCGAGGATATTTGAAGGAGAAATACAGAGATGGTGGGGTAACCATCTGGACCATTTCGTTGCTCAGCAAGAGGAGTTGACAAAGCAAAAGGAGGGGGTGCTCAAGGATCTCGTCCTTTTCTCAGATTCCGCCAGTGATACCTATGAGATCCTCTGGGGAAAATTCCTTAGCGACCTCTATAACTAGTTGCGGAGGTTACAGACAAAGGTGCCTAGGGATAGCTCGTGGAAGATAGACCACGAGTGGGTGCACGGGGATCTGGTGGCACTGCATCGGTTGAACACTGAGTTGACCCATGCGGTGGATTTTTGGGTAGAGACCACGTTGGACGGATATATTGTGGATTTTTCTGCAAAGTGCTACCAATCCTTCTCGAAGGCTGAAGCTATCTTCCGTTCTGGGCTAAGAGGGAAGCTGCTTAAGGAGATTCCGTTGTGGATTAAGGCTCTGATGGTGGACGAAGAGCTGATGGAATTTCAAAAGGCGAGCATGGAAGCGTAAACCTTCGGTGCTGGGGGAAAGGCTGAAGGGATAGATGCCACGTAAAGTGTGAAGCGGGGAGTGGGGAATGGATGTTGAGGCTGCAAGGAAGTTGAGGGAGCGTCGTGCACATCGGCGGGTGCAGATCGCCGATAGGTGGCGGAAAAGGGTGATGCGGGATTTAAAACGATGGGAAATCAATAGGAAGAATCAAAAGGAGGCGCCTCAGAGGATAGGAATTATGGACACTCCAGCGGATACCTGGGAAAGGGAAGGGGTCGTTGTGGGAGTGTGGCGGGTGCATGGGAGCCCAGCGAAGAGAGAGAGGGAGACGATGACTGACGAAGACGATGCAGGTGTGCGGCCCGAAGAAAGTTCCGATGGAAAATGGTACGTCATGATGTAGCAGTTGTTTCAAGAGCAGACAGCATTCATCTCTCCAGGCAGCCCTACTTCCAAAAATCCGCACGACACGGATCCCTGCCTTCCCCTATTACTCTATCAACCTTTAAGTAATATTTTCCTTAAGTTACAAGCATTAAGTCAATTGCACAGTAGTTCATTGTCGACAGCGACACACGTTACTAGCAGCGTCACTAGTCATATTGCATTCCCCAGTGGAACAATCACGCAACCAAGACCCGGAGGATTTATCCTGGTCAACCCCTCGCAAGTAAATATGGCTGGGTCATTCACCCGGTATCCAGAATTCTATAGCCGAGGCAACGATGATGAAGAGCAACACTGGTATCTCTGCGAAGCCATATGGAGGGCTCAGCAGACACCAGACGCAGGGAAGTTAATAGAGTTCCAAACCACGCTCAGAGAATGGGCTCTGCGATGGTTCATCAAGTGGTCGAAGGCTCATCCGAATCCGGTAATAGCTGATGTCAAGCGGGACTTTGTCCACAAATTCAAGCTTCCCCAGATAGACCAACAGGGTCTTTCCGAGCTCTGGGAAATTAAGCAGAAAGAAGGGGAGACTACATGGGATTTGATGCTCCGATTCAAGGACGCGATCGGGAAACTCAGCTACCCGATCGATCCAAACCATCAGAGGGACTGGTTCATCAAGGCTCTGCTTCCCTTGACACAAAACCCCCTCACCCAGCAGAAGATTGACAACCTGCAGGATGCTTTGGAGCAGGCCATGAAGATAGAGGCCATGGCGGGCTACCCTCAGGAATATCGGGGAGGGTCGGCCCCGCAGGATCCTTCTTTGGTAGGATTGCAACATCAGATCGCCAGTCTGACTGAAAAGCTCAAGGAGCTGCAGCCGATGAGACCAATCAGGCCGAATGTTTGGTGCACTCATTGCCTGGTCGAGGGCCACGTCGCAACCAAGTGTCCCCGGTTGCATGGCGCAGGGGTGGGACCCTCTGTCGCAGCAATCCAGGGGGGTCCACCTACAGGGGGTGTCGCGGAAATGAACCTGCAGGGGGTATACCAGCCGCAACAGCCGTATGCAGGGTTCCCACCTCAATCAAACCCCACCACCACTGAATATTGCGAAATTTTTCGGACGATGGGCCATCAACCTCGGATGTGCCCAATTCTGTAGAAATACTCTAGCGTCCCAAACAATGCATACTATGAGTTTTGTGCTTCCACGACCCACAACACTGAGCAGTGCAGGGCTCTCGATGCACTCGCAGACCGGTTGGACCGACCCTCCTATAGGGTGAATGAGGCTTCCAGGGGAAGAGGAGGCGGTATGCGCGGAGGCCGTACAGGGGGGCGAGGTCCGGTGAAATGCTACAACTGTGACCAGGAGGGTCACGTGGCTCGAGAATGTCCCCTTCCCCGACGCCCATGGTGTTCCCAGTGCCATGTAAATGCCCATGCAATAGAGGAATGGCCAGAGCTTATCAAGAAGTGGGAGGAAAGGGCACGGCAGAGCGCCACAAATTTGGTCAACTCCAAGCCACGGGGGACTGTGACTCAGGCCATGCAGAACATAGCTATTTTGACACGAGGTGGGAAGAAGACAAGGGAGGACGCTCGCGGAAAGGAGCCAGCACAAGTTCTCCGACCAGCCTCCCCAAACCAGTTAATCAGGCCAGCAGCACAGAAGCAGTTTTTCAAGGAGGCGGTCGAGGCATTTGCTCAGCTAAGAGCAGCCGAGGGCTTGGAGATGCCCCTGCCGATAGATCCCGGTGAGCAGAGCGCCACAGGAACCTTGATTGAGGAATGGCTCTAGTTATTCCTCAAGATTGTTGACAATGCTACGATGTGGCAGCAGCTAAAGCGTACCTTGGAAGGTGCACTGCAGGGGAGAACAGGACCAGGGGAACCGGTGAGCATAGCCCCCCAGTACGTTCAGCGGGTCAAGCGGAACAAGCGCCGAACGGGAAAAGAGTTCTGGCTTAATACGCAGGTTGCGGGATTCCAGATCAGCGACACTATGCTTGACTTAGGGTCTGACGTCAACATCCTACCGTGGAAGACGTGCGAGGCTCTTGGAAGGCCACGGCTGACCTACTCACCGATCCAGCTTAGAATGGCAAACCAGTACTGCATTGTGCCAATCGGCTGACTCGAAGGGGTCGAGGTCGACATTGCGGGGGTGAAGACTTACACGGATTTTGAAGTTATTGATATTATGGGGGACAAGGATTCTTACCCTGCCCTGTTAGGCATCGATTGGGCTTTCGAAAATTATGCTATCATCAACCTCAAAAAGGAGCTGATGATCTTTGAAGATGGAGAGGTCTAGGTCACTCAGCCTCTCGACCCGTATCAAGGCCCGAGATATACCGAAACGGTGGATAACAGGGAGGATGCTCAGATGATGGACCACCTTTATCAGATGACTACAGGAAAGCGGGAAGACTATATTAACCCGACCGCGATCGGCTCTGTCAATTGGCGTAGTGTCTAGAGCTCTGAGCTGGGTTCGGAACTCGCGTGGGAGGACTGGCAGTAGGGTGAGTATGAGACCACCACGCGGAGGTGTGCCCACATTTCCCGAATTCATTGGATTGGTGCAGAGATCCGAGGGTATCCTACCCTGTCGAACATGCAAGTTGTCAATACCTTGATTGCCAAAATAGAAGACATGGTACTAGAAGGAAGTCAGATACCACTTTTGGACGTAGTGCTGCAATCCACATCAGCACGGTGGAAAAATCACCGCCACACTCTGTCGCGGTGGAGTTGTGTGGTGGAGACTTTGAGGGCACAGTTTAAAGAAGACGAAGGACCTCGCAGCAGGCATAGGTACCACGGGACTTTTGATCCAAAAGATCACCTGAAAACCTGTGAGGAGTAGTGGCAAAGTATAGGGTACCCAGAAGAGCTGTGGGTTCATCGGTTCGTCCACTCTTTAGATACCATTCCCCACGCATGGTATTTAGAAGAAGAACGGAAAAGAGGGACCAGCTCCTGGCCGGAAGTCGCGAGAAAATTTGTGAGGTGTTTTTCCTTTGAGGGAGAGACCGAGCTAGTGTCCCAGGCATTACAAGCAATCAAGGGGGGTATTGTTTCTCTGTGATCCAGGGACTGATGGGAGCCCCTTCCCATTACATCCTGAGGGTAGGCGGGAGTTGGCTTGCCAGCGGATCGATGGCGATCCGGACGATGACAGTCTAGAGGACCTCCGACACCTGTACTTCGAAGAGAAGGAAGGCGAGCGCAGCATCAAAGACGAGCCAACCACAGAGGGCATCCATCTGTTGCCGCTGAAGACGAAGAATTTGAACATCGGTATGGCTGAGAAACCTAAACTGGCTACGGTTGGAAATTACTGGGACGAGGAGATGACAAAGGAAATTTTTAGCCTCCTCCAGGAATACGAAGACCTATTTCCGTCAT